>JAQQAC010002701.1:4422487-4483769 GCA_029783875.1 Phataginus tricuspis | reverse complement strand
AGTTTAATCACCATAATATGGCACATGTAATTGTAGATTAATGATACCAAAATAAATTAAAAAAAAAAGCATGATTGTGATCCTTCAGGTGTCAGCTACTGTATTGGTTTCCTAGCGTTACTATAACAAATTACCACAAACTTAAAAAACAGTTTCATTCTCACAGTGCTGGAGGGCAGAAGTCCAAAATCTGGCAGGGTGGTGTTCCTTCTAGAGATGACCATAAAGAGTAACTCATTCCCTTCCTATTTTACTATTTGGTAGCTCCAGATGTTCCTTTATTTCCTTGACTTGTGGTTATATCACTTCAATCTCTGCCTCCATCTTCACATCATCTCTGTTCCTTAAAACCCCTGAAGTTAGATTTAGGGCCCACAGGGATAATCCAGGAAGCTCTCATCTCAAGGTCCTTCACTAAATTACATCTCAAATACTCAGTTTCCCAAATAAGGTATAACTCCAGGGTTGAGGGGGGAATCTGTCTCCCAGCCCAGGGCAAATTACCTTTGAAACCGAAATCAGTCAAAGGGAGAAATAAAGTGGGAGAAACCCATTTATTGCTTACAAACAGTTGTCTACTTCTGCTCACCTGTGTCTCTTGCGACCCCGCTATGAAAATGGCCCCCACCCCACCTCTCAGGTCCAGATATGCCCTAGCTTCCATGTAATTACCTATTGATATGGGATAAACTACCCCTCTCCACCCCTTGGAAACACCTATTGCTATGCAGATGCGTTAAGGCCAGGTGGGAGATTCTGGAAATACTGCAATTTTACCCACATAAGGTAATGTTCACAGGTTCCAGGGATTTGAACTAGATATTTGGGGGAAAGGAACATTTTTTTTCAGCCTCCCACAACTACATAACCTAAAACAGGTTGGAGAAAACCTGATTATTTCATTGAAGTCTTGTGTATTTTGTTAAAATTCTGTGAATCTTGCATTATGGTTACTTTATGTTTTTGTTCACTGTATTATTTCATTCATCCTTTACTATGTGCATCATGATTCAAGGGTCAGGATACAGACAAGATTCCTGCCTGAAAGGGACAATACTCTATCTTTTCTCCAATTTTTTGAACATGGTATAAATTTCATGGTTCAGAAAAATGTGTCGTGTTTTTACTTTGGCATTACTGGTAAATACCCTAGTTTAAAAAGGTAAAAAAAAATTTATGTGCACCCATGCATTATCTTAGACTAAACAATGTAACCCCTTTGTTTTTTTTCCCCAAATATACTGCAAGTTGTAATTAAATCACATTAGTTAAAAACCATTGCTGAAATTCATTGTAAGCTTTTTGGCATTATAGAGTTTCTCATTCTACAAGAACAAAGGTTACAATGATTATTCCACAGGAAAGCTTGAGAAGGACTATTTGCTTTTTCCAAACAACTAATTTCCAATGCTTTGAAATCAACTGGGTGTTCAATTCAATTCAATTCTGACACTAACTACCTGGAGTCAGCACAGACCCCACAGGTTATAAGCTCAGTTCTACGAGACTGTCCCAACTCAACACACCAGCCACAAATGGGTTGTTGTCTCACCTGAGGGTTTCAGCCCCAGAGAAGTTCACTATGGATTCAGTGAGACTGAATAACGACAACAGAACATTGGGGGTAAAAAGGGGCTCATGCTCACAGCATTTATGCTCACAGCAGTAAGTAGAGCACTAGAATCCCCTCTGCCTGCAACTCTGCCCCCTGCTCAGACTGTGCCCCATGCTCTGCTCTCCTTTCCCCTGATCTCCCTCCTGCATCCCTCTGCCCTTAGCACCAGGCAGAACTCTCCTTATAGCAATACTGGCAGTAATGGCTTAAGGCCCACGGGTAAGGAAGCATGCACCTGTTCTGTGGGCTATTACCTCATCACACATACACAGTGGGTATCAGGTGAGGATCCTGAGTGTGGAACTTCCACATTCTCTACAGATGTCCATGCCACCCGCACTTCTGCCTGGCCAACTACAAACTTGTGTGTTATTATAACCTCCCCTCAGGAAAGTAATTTTCCAGCAACTTCACAAAGCTTGAAAGCTCTGCATTTTCAATTAGTTTTATTATGAAGGACACACTCAGGAAGCGGTACATAGGACAAGGTAGGGGGAAATTGGGTGATGAGCTCCCATACTCTCAACAGATGCCTTATCAGTTTCATCGCACTGACATGATTAATTAGATTATTTGTCCTTTGTGTTTAACTCAATCTCTAGCTTCCTCCCCACCTCTACCCTGAGGCAAGTGTCTGTGGCAAGGCATGTTGAAAAACCAGCCTTTAAGCATAGCCAGTCCCTCTTTGAAACTAAATAATGGCCAACTAGGAATCACTTCATTAACACAATCTCACGTGAGGGGACTTGTTATGAATAACAAAAGACATTTCAATGAGGCAATTCTCAAGCCAAGAAACCAGGGGCAAAAACCAATATATATTTTTATTATACCAGAAGGACCTATCTCATCATTTTATGGAAATCCAGAGATTAAAAAGCCATAATGAGTGGAAATGTCTGATGTTATTTGAAGTTCTTATACTCAGAAGATTCAGGTTCCTAACTCAAGAATGAAATGAATAAGAAAATTACTTTTTTGGATGGATTAGAATACCCAGCATACTGAGAATGGAAAGGACAGATTTTCCCAGAATTTTTAACTGCTAAATTGAAAGGTATTTAAATATACTGAGCCTGGAGAACAAGGGAAAGAAAACCAAATAGTATTTTATACCTGTATGGAAGAAATGAGAGCAGGATATTCCTGAACCAAGTATGCCCTTGATACATGTATGAAGAAAATAAAAGATATACTACAGTGCAGAGAAAATGAAAGTTCCTATGGCCAGGATTCTCACCTGACCCTGGTAGGCTTGTTCACTACACACGTGTGGGCAATCCATTGCTATTGACTGCATATAAAGAGCTCTGCCCAGTGCTCTGGGCTGCTGCATGGCTGCATGGCTGCAAGGCTGCAGGTGGGCTGAGACTGAGACTGCTGTGGGGGCAGAGAGGCCCAGAGGCAGAGACTGGCTTGATGTAGGCGGACTTTCTCTGAGTGGATGGGATTCTAGTGATTGACCTGCCACCATGGGAGTAAAATTGGGTATAATCCCTTTTACCCCAAGAACATTCCACTGTCATTTTTCAGTCTCACTGAATCAAGAGTGAAGTTGCCCAGGGCTTAAACCCATTGGCAAGACACACAGATTAGAGGAACTTCCATTAAAGAATGTGGTAACTTCACCACCTCAATTTGCTGAACAGTTAGCATCCACTATGCTTTCATGAAAATATTTAACTAAAAACCTTTCATTTTTGCCAATCTACTTCTTTCCTACTATATCCATAAAATGTGTGCTCTTAAGTCTCTGGGTCAATAGTCTTGTAATGACAATACCAGAAAATATGTTTTCTTTTGAAGTGACAGTACACTTTTTCAAAGCTCTTGGGTGATCCATAAGCCTTTGTGGGTAAAATTGCAATATTTCCAGAATCTCTCACCTGGCCTTAGCGCATCTCCATATCAACAGGTGTTTCTAAGGGGTGGAGAGAAGTAGCTATCTCCATATCAATAGGTAATTACATGGGGGTGCTAGGGCCTATCTGGACCTGAGAGGTGGGGTGGAGGCCCTTTTTTGCACCCCCTTTCAGAGAGACACAGATGAACAGAAGTGGACAGCTGTTTGTAAGCAATAAACAGGTTTCTCCCACTTTATATCTTCCTTTGATTGATTTCAGTTCAAAGGTATTTTGTCCTGGGCCAGGAAAATATTTTCCCTCTGGAGTTACAGCCTTACATTAGACAATAGCTCAGAGTGCCATCTGGTGTTGAACAGATAGCATTTGTGATAGATGTTTCCTAACCTTTGCATTCTTAAGTTCTGTGTTTCTATCTCTACAGAGGTCAGTCTTGCTTTGCCGTGTCCTTTTTCCTTTTGTCAAGAGAAGTGTAAAATTATATTTTGATTCTTATTTTTTTATCAATTTAAAGAAAAATAATGAGTAGGGGAGCTATGATTTCAGCTTAACTGGTGAATATAATCATATTTGAGATGATTCACTTAATAATATAGAAAGTTTTAACTACTGATGCAGAAGAGTAAAATGTATCTTGTAAATTTTAGTAGAGGTACATGCTAAGTTTTCATGTTTCTAACATTATTTGATTGAGATTGAGATCAACCAAAAACTGAAGACCGAGAAATTTCAGTGGCATTTCAAGAAAAAAGCTATAGTGGTAGAGGTATTCCACTGAATCTATAACACTTTATGATGTAATGATTGATATAAAAGTATGAACAAACAATGCAATAGGAGGGCAACTAATAATATTCTCTTAAACCTAACATAATTCCCCTTCAGTCTTAGAGGACTTTCCTAATCAATTTATCTAAAGTAGCAACACCTTTACTCGGCTTCATATTTCTCCTGAGCTTTTATCACGAACTGACTTTGAACATAGGTATATATATAGAGAGAGAGAGCATGTGACACACACATATATATATATATGTATATATATTTAGGTAGTCTCCTCTGTGAGAATGAAAGCCACAAAGGGCAGGAATTGGTTTTGATCACTGTTGGATCCCACAAAATTTTACATGGGAAACTGTATATTTTTCACTATAGTTAGAGATAAAGCAAACAAAAATTTATACATTTAAAAATTTAATAAATGCCATACAACACACTATAAATTTGCATTGGATGTTAACAACATTTGGTTAAAACAGTAGGTTGATAATTTTCAAAGAAAAAACTATGGTGATCTTATAATTCATACTGAATCAGCTAACTTAAAATTTGTTTCTATAATACAAATATGGGAAAGAAGAGAGCTATGCAATAGAAATATATCAAATCAAACTATTTTCAATCCATTCTAGCTGTTTTTACCTAATTAAACAGCTTATTAAAGAGATGTTCTGTGATACTACATAAAATAGTTAACACATTCTGCACTGCCTTTACCTCTTAGTGTTTTATTTTTCTCCATAGCATTTATCGTCTCCTGACATTGTATATATGTTTGTATTTATATTTATAATCTGTTTTCCCTCTAAGAATGCAAGCTCCATGAAGGCAGGATTCTCAAACTAAGTCACTATCAGATTCCCAGGATTTAGAACTAGATCCAGCATGCTGTAGATAATCAATAAATTGAAATTGTTAATTTATTGATAATCAATAAAATTGAAATAAATCTGTGAAGTATTTCAGTACATTTTGGTACAGATTATAATTTAGCAGTCATTAAAACAAATTCACAGCGGTTTTATGAAATATAATTTTTGTTACAGTATCTCACGTTATAATTATTTCATTATAATTAATCTTTCAGTGATATTTCTAATTCACAAGTTACAGAAAAAGAGGTACTTGATTTTGGCATTTCAGAAAAGAAAATTTTTTATCATTTGTTCCTCCAAAACCAGATGTCATTTGAGGATTAGGGAAGGTATACCAGAGGAAGTTACTTCTAACCTAAGGTTTTAACAAGAGTAAGAATTAGTCATGGGCGGTATGAGGGAGGGTGGGAGGGAACAGAAAGAGTGCAGTAGGGAAGAGAAGAGGTATTATGTGCTACTTATATAGAATATTTTTGATATAATCTGATTTGGAACTTGGCTATGTTCCTTATTTTAATCTCTTGGTTAAAAAAGCAAGCATGCCCAAAACCACATGTAATATGAAAATATAGCTAATACAACTAATCTTGGAAGAGCAACAGGAAAGAAGGCTGCGACAGACTGCCTACACCTGGGGAATGGAGTGGACCTCACGGAAAAGGGTGAAGTAACAAAGCCGTGATCTGGTGGGACACAAGCCCTTCCACCACCCCAGCTCACTGGCAGGAGGAAGAGAAACAGGGTGGGAAGCGGGTGGAGGCCTAGGACTGCTGAGCACTCGGCCCTGGAGATCTGCTGGGAGCACAAACCTACATTACATGGTGCTCTGAAGATTAGTGAGGTTGGAAAGCTAAGACAGGCTGAATACTTGGAGACACTGAGATTGCAGCCACTTGTGGAAAACAGGAACCCACAACTTGCCAGTCTGAGACAAAAGAAAGGCGGGCACTCTGAGAGACTTCCTAACAGTGAGGGGGCTGCTAAAGGGTCAAGGATTGTACAGAGATTGCTGCTCAGGAGAAAGGACAGGTGGACAAAATTGTCCCGGCGCACTCAGCACAGCAGGTTGAGAACATTCAGGAGCTTCAGACATTACATCTCCCAGCTGGCAATGCAGCTACGAGGCCACCCACTGCAATAAGCAGCCTGCCACTCCTTCCTCATGGTTGGCATAAGCTTGCAAATTGGCTACCCCTGCCATTGCACCAGGCCAGCAAGAGGGTGGCCCCACCTATGGCAGCTATAAGTGCATAGCATAGAAGGCTCTTACATGCATGCTCAGCCCACTGGCCCTGCCAGTCAAGGCAGACACGGAAGCCAGGAAGCAGGAAAGACCTCTTTCCTACCGAAAGGCACCAGCGCCGCTTGCCGGTGATCTTTGCCATCAATCCAGGGGATCAGCAGCTCCAGAGAGCAGAACTTCTGGGCTCTAGAGGGAGACACTTACAAATACGAAATGCCAAGGAACCTGGTTCAAACCAAAATCCCACAAACACCAGAAAGAGGGCCAAGTGAAACTGAACTCACCAATCTTCCTGGAAGAGATTTCAAAATAAAAATCACAAATATGCCCACAGAACTATATAAAAACATTTAAGAACTAAGGGAGGAATTCAGGAATGAGATACACTCTTTGAAAAATACAGTATCCAAAATGAAACATACAATGGAGATTTAAAAGCATATTACACGAAGTAGAGGTGACAGTAAATGAAATAGAAACTAGATAACAGGAATGCTAAGAAACTGAAGCACAGAGAAAAAAGGATCACGAGGAATGAAAGAATATTGAGAGAACTGTGTGACCAATCCAAACAGAACAATATTTGCATAATACGGGTACCAGAAGAAAAGAGAAAAAGGGATAGAAAATGTCTTTGAGGAGGTAATTGCTGAAAACTTCCCCAATCAGGGGAGGCAGATAGCCTCTCAGGCCATGAAAGTGCACAGATCTCCCAACACAAGGGAACCAAAAAAAAAAAGACACCAAGGCATATATAATTAAAATGGCAAAGATAAAGGACAAGAACAGAGTATTAAAAGCAGTCACAGAGAGAAAAAAGATCACCTACAAAGGAAAACCCATCAGGCTATCATCAGACTTCTCCACAGAAACCTTACAGGCCAGAAGGGAGTGGCATGATATATTTAATGCAATGAAGCAGAAGAGCCTCGAACCAAGAAAACTATACCCAGCAAGATTATCATTTAAATTTAAAGGAGGGATTAAACAATTTCCATATAAGCAAAAGCCGAGAGAATTTACCTCCCACAAACTATCTCTACAGTGTATTCTGGAGGGACTGCTTTAGATGGAAGTGTTCCTAAGGCTAAACAGCTGTCACCAGAGTAAGTAAAACCACAATAAAGAAAGTAGACCAATTAATTACTCAACAAATGCAAAATTAAATCAATTACCCGCAAAGTCAGTCAGGAGATACACAAAGAGTACCGAATATCATATCTAATATTTAAAGAAAGGAGGAGGAAGAAAAAGGAGGAAAAAAAACCTTTTAGATTGTGTTTGTAATAGCATATGAAGTGAGATCACTGTTTTTATTTGGTTATTGATAGATAGTAAAGAAGTTACCCTTGAACCTTTGGTAACCACAAATCTAAAGCCTACAATGGCAATAAGTAAATACCTATCAATAATCACCCTAAATGTAAATGGTCTGAATGCACCAAGCAAAACACATAGAGTCACTGAAAGAATGAAACAATACCCATCTACATGCTGCCTACAAGAGACCACTTCAAACCCGAAGACATACACAGACTAAAAGTGAAGGGATGGGAAAAGATATTTCACGCAACTAATAGAGAGAAAAAAGCAGGAGTTGCAGTACTTGTATGAGACAAAATAGACTTCAGAACAAAGAAAGTACAAGAGACAAAGAAGGATATTACATAATGATAAAGGGGTCAGTCCAACAAGACAATATAACCATTATAAATATCTATACACCCAACAGGAGCACCAGCATATGTAAAAGAAATACTAACAAAATTAAAGGGGGAAACAGAATGCAATGCATTCATTTTAGGAGACTTCAACACACCACTCACTCCAAAGGACAGATCAACCAGACAGAAAATTAGTAAGGAGACAGAGGCACTCAACAGCACATAAAACAGATGGATCTAACAGACATCTACAGAACACTTTACTCAAAAGCAGCAGGATACATATTCTTCTCAAGTGCACATGGAACATTTTCAAGAATAGATCAACATACTAGGTCACAAAAAAGAGCCTCAGTAAATTCACAAAGATTGAAATTGTACCAAACAGCTTCACAGACCACAAAGGTATGAAACTAGAAATAAGGTATGCAAAGAAAACAAAAGAGCCCACAAACACATGGAGGCTTTATAACATGCTCCTAATAATCAACGGATCAATAACCAAATAAAAACAGTGATCAAGCAATATACGGGGACCAATGACAACAGTGACTCAACACTGCAAAATCTGTGGAATGCAGTGAAAGCCGTGCTAAGAGGGGAGTATACTGCAATACAAGCTAACCTCTGTAAAGAAAAACAATCCCTTATGATTAGTCTAAACTCACAATTAACGAAACTAAAGAAGAACAAATGAGGCCCAAAGTCAGTGGAAGGAGCGACATAATAAAGATTAGTGCAGAAATAAATAAAATTGAGAAGAATAAAACAATAGAAAGAATCAATGAAAGCAGGAGCTGGTTCTTTGAGAAAATAAACAAAATAGATAAACGCCTAGACACACTTAACAATAAAAAAAGAGAGTCCACACAAACAGAATCAGAAATGATAAAGGAAAAATCACTACAGACACGACAGAAATAAAACGAATTATTAGAGAATACTATGAAAAATTATATGCTAACAAATTAGATAACCTAGAATAAATGGACAATTTTCTAGAAAAATAAAAACTTACAAGACTCACCAGGAAGAAACTGAAAATCTGAACAGATCAATTACCAGCAGCGAAATTGAATTGGTAATCAAAAAGCTACCTAAGAACAAAACCCCTGGACCAGATGGCTTCACCACTGAATTTTATCAAACATTTAGTAAAGACCTAATACCCATTTTCCTTAAGTTTTCCAAAAAGTAGAAGAGGAGGGAATGCTTTCAAACTTATTCTGTTAGCCCACCATCACTCTGATACCCAAACCAGGCAAAGACACCACCAAAATAGAAAATTACAGACCAATATCCCTAATGAACATAGATGCAAAAATACTCAACAAAATATTAGTAAATGGAATTAAAAAATACATGAAAAAGATGATCCATCATGATCAAGTAGAATTTATTACAGGGATGCAAGGATGATAAACATTCGAAAATTCATCAACATCATAGACCACATCAACAAAAAAAGACAAAAACCACATTATCATCTTCATAGACATTGAAAAAGCATTCAACAAAATTTAACATCCACTCATGATAAAAACTCTCAACAAAATGGGTGTAGTGGGCAAGTACCTCAACATAATAAAGGCAACATACGACAAACACACAGCCAACATCATACTTTACAGTGAGAAGCTGAAAGCTTTACCTTTAAGGTCAGACACAAGAGAAGGATGCCCACTCTCCCCACTTTTATTCAACATAGTTCTGGAGGTCCTCGCCATGGCAATCCGACAACACAAAGAAATAAAAGGCATCCAGATTGGTAAAGAAGAAGTCAAACTGTCATTGTTTGCAGATGACATGATATTGTACATAAAAAAAACTTAAATAATCCACCCCCAAACTAGAAGAATAGCAGAATTCAGCAAATGCAGGATACAAAATTAATACACAGAAAGCTGTTGCATTCCTATACACTAATGATGAACAAGCAGAAAGAGAAATCAGGAAAACAATTTCATTCACAATTGCATTAAAAAGAATAAAATATCTAGAAATAAACCTAACCAAGGAAGTGAAACAACTATATCCTGAAAACTACAAGAAACTCATGAGAGAAATTAAAGAAGACAGCAATAATTGGAAATACATCCCGTGCTCATGAATAGGAAGAATTAATATTGTGAAAATGGCCATTCTGACTAAAGCACTCTATCAAAATAGAAAGAGCATTCTGCAACAAACTAGAGCAAATAGTTCTAAAATTCATATGGAACTAAAAAAGACCCCGAATAGCCAAAGCAATCCTGAGAAGAAAAATAAAGCTGGGGGGATTACGCTCCCCAACTTCAAGCTCTACTACAAAGCCACAGTAATCAAGACAATTTGGTACTGGTACAAGAACAGACCCACAGACCAATGGAACAGAACAGAGAGTCCAGATATAAACCCAAGCATAAATGGTCAATTAATGTATGATAAAGGAGCCATGGATATACAATAGGGAAATGACAGTCTCTTTTACAACAGTTGTTGGGAAAACTGAATGGACACATGTAAGAGAATGAAACTGTATCATTGTGTAACTCCATACACAAATGTAAACTCGAAATGGATCAAAGAACTGAATGTAAGTCATGAAACCATAAACTCTTAGAAGACAACATAGGCAATAATCTACTGAATATAAACATGAGCAACTTTTTCCTGAACACATCTCCTCAGGCAAGGGAAACAAAAGCAAAAATGAACAAATGGAACTAAATCAAACTAAAAAACTTCTGTGCAGCAAAGGACACCATCAGCAGAAGAAAAAGGCACCCTACTATATGGGAGAATATATTCATAAAACAATGTATGTGACAAGGGGTTAAAATCCAAAATATATAAAGAACTCACATGCCCCAACAACCAGAAAGCAAATAACCCGATTAAAAAATGGGCAGAGGAAGCAACCTAAGTGTCCTTCAGTAGAAGAATGGATAAAGATGTGGTACATATACACAAGGGAATACTATTCAGCCATAAGAAAGAAACAAATCCTACCATTTGCAACAACATGGATGGAGCTAGAGGGTATTATGCTCAGTGAAATAAGCCAGGTGGAGAAATACAAATACCAAATTATTTCCCTCATTTGTGGAGTATAGCAATGTAGCAAAACTGAAGGAACAAAATAGCAGCAGACTCAGAGACTCCAAGAAGGGACTAGTGGTTACCAAAGGGGCTGGTGGGGCGGGAGGGAGAAGGGGATTGTGGGGCATCATGATTGGTGCACATGATGTGTGTGGGGTTATGGGGAAGTCAGTGTAGCTCAGAGAAGACAAATAGGGACTCTGTGGCATCTCACTACACTGATGGACAGTGACTGCAATGGGGTATGGGGGGAGGCTCGATAATAAGGGTGAATGTAATAATTACATTGTTTTTCTTGTGAAACCTTCGTAAGAGTTTATATCAATGATGCCTTAATAAAAATGAGAAATAAATCATTAAAAAAAAGAAATGACTTAAAAAAAAATGGGCAGTGGATATGAACAGACACTTCTCCAAAGAAGAAATTTAGATGTCCAACAGGCACATAAAAAGATGCTCCTCATCAGTAATTATCAGGGAAATGCAAATAGAAACCACAATGAGATACCACCTCACACCAGTTAGGATGGCCAGTATCAAAAAGACTAAGAACAACAAATGCTGGCGAGGATGCAGACAAAGGGGAACCCTCCTACACTGCTTGTGGGAATGTAAATTAGTTCAACCATTGCAGAGAGCATTATGGAGGTTTCTCAAAAACTAAAAATAGAAATATCATTTGACCCGGGAATTCCACTCTTAGGAATTTACCCAAAGGAAACAAGATTCCAGATTCACAAAGACATAGGCACCCCTCTGTTTATCACAGCACTATTTACAATAGTCAAGATATGGAAGCACCCTAAGTGTCCACCAGTAGAGGAATGGATAAAGAAGATGTGGTACATATACACAATGGAATACTATTCAGCCATAAGAAGGAAACAAATCCTACCATTTGCAACAACATGATGGAGCTGGAGGATATTATGCTGAGTGAAATAAGCCAGGAGTAGAAAGACAAGTAACATATGATTTCACTCATTTGTGGAATATAGCAACAATGTAAAACTGAAGGAACAAAATAGCAGCACACTCACAGACTCCAAGAAGGGACTAGAAGTTACCTAAGGGGAGGGGTGGGGAAGGGTGGGTGGGGAGGGAGGGAGAAGGGGATTAAGGGGTATTATGATTGCCACACATGGTGTGGGGGGGATCATGGGGAAGACAGTATATCATGGAGAAGGCAAACAGTGACTCTGTGGCCTCTTACTATACTGATGTGCAGTGAATGCAATGGGGTATGGTGGGGACACGATAATATGGGTGAACATAGTAACCACATTGTTTTTTCATGCGAGACTTTCATCAGAATGTGTATCAACAATACCTTAATAAAAAAAGCAAGAAAACAAAAACTGAAGGAACAAAACAGTAGCAGACTCACAGACTCCAAGACGGGATTAGTGGTTTCCAAAGGGAAAGGGTTGGGGAGGGTGGTTTGGGAGGGCAGTAAAAGGGGATTGAGGGTATCATGACTGGCACACATGGTGTGGGGGAGTCTCAGGGAAGACAGTGTAGCACAGAAAAGATAAGAAGTGACTGTGGCATCTGGGTATGCTGATGGACAGTGATTGTGGTAGGGTGTGGGGGAGACTCAATAATATGGGTGAAGTGTTGCTCATACGAAACCGTCATAAGATTGTATATCAATGATACCTTAATAAAAAAAAAAATAAAGTTCTAGTGTTTCTAGACACCACCCCACCGCCCAAAAAAGAGATATAGTTGCAGAATGGATAAAGAAGCAAGATCCATTTATATGCTGCCTGCAGGATACTTATTTCAGACCCAAAGACATATACAGGCTAAAAGTGAAGGGATGGAAGAAGTAATTTCATGCAAATAATAGGGAGAAAAAAGCAGGAATAGCTGTACTTATATCAGACAAAATAGATTTCCAAAGTAACAGGATACAGAAAAAGACATTATATAATGATAAATCGGTCTGTCCAACAAAAGGATATAACCATTATAAATATCTACACACCCATCATATGAGCACCTAAATATGTAAAAGAAATACTAACAGAATTAAATAGGGAAACAGATTACACCATATTCATTGTATGAGACTTTAACATACCACTCATATCAACAGATCAACCATACAGAAAATAAATAAGGAAACAGAGGCACTGAACATTATAATAGATCAGATGGACTAACAGACGTCTATAGAACACTCCATGCCAAAGCAGCAGGAATCAACTTTTTCTCAAGTGTCCTTGTAACATTCTGCAGAATAGATCACATACTAGGCCACAAAAAGAGCCTCAATAAATTAAAAAAGATTGAAACTGTGTCAAGCAGCTTTTCACATCACAATGGTATGTAACTAGAAATAAATTACACACAGAAAACAAAAAAGCTCACACCCACATGCAGGCTAAACAACATGCTTCTAAATAATCAGTGAATCAATGATCAAATCAAACAGAAATCAGGTAATACACGGAGACAAGTGAAAAGAAAAATACAACAGTCCAATATCTGTGGGACGCCACAATTCCATTCTAAGAGAGAAGTACAGAAGTACACAGCAATACAGGCCTACCTCAAGAAACAAGAACAGTCCCAAAAAAGGTCTACATTCACAATTAAAGAAACTAGAAAAAGAGGAACAAATGAAACTCAAAATTAGCAGAAGGACATAATAAATGTTAGAGCAGAAATAAATAATATAGGAAACAATAATAGAAAAAATTAATAAACCTAAAAGCTGGTTCTTTGAAAAAATAAATAAAATAGATAACCCTCTAGCCAGGCTTATCAAGAAAAAAGAAGTACACAAATAAAATCAGAAATGAAGAACAGATACAAAGAAATACAAAGATTTATTAGAGAATACTATGAAAAAATATATACCAATAAATTGGACAATCAGGAAGAAATTGACAACTTCCTAGAAAAATACAACCTTCCAAGGTCAGAGTTAAGCTGGACTGCATCCTGTGGTGAAGTCACAGGTGAATAAAATTTGTCTTAAGGCTGAACAAGCAGGTTAACTTTACCAAAGATAATCTTGAATAATAGTGGCCACAGTTAAGAATTTTTAACCTGGTTAAGCTTTTTCCATTTATGAGGTGCCCTAGAGGAAAAGGGATCTTGGCCAAGCACTCAGACTGAAGAGAAAATGAAAGTTCTGATGGTCAGGATTCTCACCTGACCCTGGTTGGCTTGCTCACTACACATGTGTGGGGAGTATGTTCTTATTGACTATATAAAGAACAAGGCCCAGTGCTCTGGGCTGCGGGCGTAGGGCTACAGGAGAGCAGAGACTGGAGTGGCGGCAGAGACTGAGACGACTGCAGCGGCAGAGAGGCCCAGAGGCAGAGACCGGCTTGCTGCATGCAGACTCGCTCTGGGTGGGCGGAATTCCAGCGCTTGATCTGCCACCGTGGGAATAAAGTTGGGCATAAACCCTTTCACCCCAAGAACGTTCCATTGCTATTTTTCAGTCTCACCGAATCAAGAATGAACTTGCCCGAGGCTGAAACCTATTGGTAAGAAAACAACAAAGGATAGAGTGAAAATTATTTTTCCTCCTTAGAGTTTGGGTAAGCAGGATGAAATCCACTCGCTCTGGAGCTTGAAGATGGGATCCTGGAAGAACTGGCAGAAACTGGCAAAGGCCATGGATGAGTCCATTGCTCTACTGCCTGGACGCTAGTCTTCTCAACTTTAGACATTTGATTGTTGAAGCAGAGGGCCCAACAATGCAATAAGCCATGGCTGATGGTAGGACTCATCCTGCCTGCCTGCGTATCCTCCAAACAGAACTTCCTTACGACCCACCATGGTTACCTCCAATCTGGTCCACATTGGTGACGACTGAGCTGCTCTGACTTTCTTAACTGATGTTCCTGGCCTGGATCCTTCCACTTTCAAGAACTTACTCTAATTTCCTGTACTAACAATAGAGGATAATGAGCTTAAATAGTTTTATTGTTCATGCAGATAGGAACAAAAGGTTAAAAATGTTAAACTAGCTAAGCAGTGCTAAACGTGGCCTTTGGTAAAATAGTAATCCAAGTCAAATATATTATGAACGCTTTTCCGCCTCTTCTCAAAGTGGCCCTTTTTTATTTTCCCTCCCTTTTTCTCCAAAAATTCTGATCTTTAGCTGCCCCAGGTCATCTCAGTTGGATGTTGGTAAGAAAACCTTAGGTGTTAATAATTCTCCTAGAATATTTGCATAATGAGAACACTGCAGAAAAAATTTTTGAGAGTAGATTTTAAGACTTTGTGTTGCCCTTTCAATTACATTACTTTACAAAAAAATAGCCCCGATGCTTTTGGATGATAACGATTAAATTGATTAACAAAACATTAGGATTACAAATATATGGCTATTAACTTTATTTTAAAGCAAATGGCATTTATAAAAATGTATCACATATCACTATCATTTTCCAAATGACAAGAAACTTTAATAAGAAAAAAGTAAAGAGAATATCATCTCAGAATAAAAGTCAGTATTTTTAATGCAAGGACATACATTGTTAATTTTGAATACAGAAATTTTATATGAAATCTTGTTTTATATGTGTTTTTGTGCTAAAAGTATTTAAAATTGTCATCATTTCATAGTAACAACAATTAAAGGAGGAAAAGAAGGAAAGAAAGAAAAAGGGTGAAAACCAAATGTTCAGCTTTTTCCAGGACACTGATTTTTTTAAAGCACAGCCACTGTTGAAAATCTAATTTCATGTAAGTGTAATTGATGAGAATGTTGAATGTCATCTGAGTCCTGTGCTTCTGTAAAGCAAGGATGGTTGGAAAATGCACCCCCTCCTTCTTCTGTTCTGAGAAATTGTCAGGCTAACCAGGAATAACACTGCCTATTCCAAGACAAGACCCACCCCCCACCCCTTCTCAATGACTCCCTTGTTTTATAAAACCCCAGGTTTTCTCTCTTTTCTTTTAGACATTTCTCATTAGTGAATGTTTTCCCCCTAATGCAAGGGCCTGAAGAAAATGATCTCCTTAATTATCTACTACATTTTTTCTTTCAAAATGAAAATATCCAATGTCATCTACCTCTTCTCCCCCTTTTCTGTTGTAATCAGTTCAGCATTCTTTGTGAACTCAGAGACATCAAGGAGCAGCCACTTTGTCCCTTTTCTTCTTGCTGAAAGAGAACAAAAGTGGGCAAGGAGACTGGCTACTGCTGGCTACAGGTGGTCATTTAGACAGTAGACACTTGGCCTAGGGTAACTGGTTATGTACTCAACACAGAGCAGGCATGTTATTTTTCTGATTGAGATGTCATGTGTCCCTATTGGCTTTTTTGTTTTTGATTTTGTTCTCTCTGGGTTTGATGGTGGTGGGGGGGCTTTTGTGAGCAGAAAAAAAAAAAAGAATCATTGTTACTTGAGATTTTAAATTAGAATTCATTCTATTAAAGAAAGTTTAAAACCTAAAAAAAAATCTATATATATACATATAACCTTCCAAGACTGCCCCAGAAAGACACAGGAAATCTGAATAGACAAATTACCAGTAATGATATTAAACTGGTAATAAAAAAACTCTAAAAAAATCAACAAACAAATTCCAGGACCAGATGGCCTCACAGCTGAATTCTACCTAACATTTAAAGAAGAGCTCATATCCATACTTCTCATAGTATTCCAAAAAGTAGAAGAGGAAGGAATACTTCCAAACTTATTCCCTGAAGTCAACATGATTCTATTAACAAAACCAAAGATGCTACAAAAAAGAAAATTTTAGACCCACATTCCTGAACATAGATGCAAAAACACTCAAGACAATATAAGCAAACCAAATTCAAAAATACATCAAAAGGATCATCCATTACAACAAGTAGGATTTATTCCAGGGATGCAAGGATGGTGTAATAGTAGTTAATCCAATATCATACACCATATTAACAAAAAGAATTGTAAAAAGCACATGATCATCTCAATAGATGCTGAAAAAGTGTTTCATAAAATTTAACATCCATTCCTGATAAAAACTGTCAACAAAATGGGCATAGATGGTACATACCTCAACATAGTAAATGCCATATATGACAAGTCCACAGCTGACATCACACTTAATGGTAAAAAGCTGAAAGTTTTTCCTTTAAGATCAGGAACAAGACAAGGATGCCCATTCTCATCACTTTTATCCAGCACAGTAGTGGAGGTACTAACCTTGGCAATCAGACAACAGAAAAAGATAAAAGGCATCCATATTGGTAAGGAAGAAGTTAAACTGTCACTATTTGCAGATGACATCATATTATACATAGAAAACCCTAAAGACTCCACCAAAAAACCATTACAACAACTGAATTCAGTAAAGTTGCAGGATACAGAATTAATACACAGAAATCGGTTATGTTCCTTTATACTAATGATGAACTAGACAAAAGAGAAATCAGAGAACAATTCCACTTATAATTGCATCAAAATGAATAAAACACCTAGGAAAAAACCTAATCAAAGAAGTGAAAGACCTGTACTCTGAAAACTATGAGACACTCATGAGAGAAATAAAAGATGACACAAATAAATGGAAATCTATGCCATGCTCATGAATAGGAAGAATAATATTGTCAAAATGACCATCCTGTCCAAAGCAATTTACAAATTTAATTAAATCTCTAAATTCCAACAGCATTATTCAATGAACTAGAACAAACAGTTCTAAAATTTATATGGAAAAGACCCAGAATAGCCAAAGCAATCCTGAGAAAGAAGAACAAAGCTAGGGAGAATTACACTCCCTGACTTCAAGATCTACTACAAAAACAGTAATCAAAACAGTTTGGTCTGGCACAAGACCAAAGGTGAATGGAACAGAAAAGAGAGTCCATATATAAACCCACACACATTTGGTCTGTTAATATACAATAAAGGAGCCATGAATATATAATGTAAAAAAGAGTCTCTTGAATAACTGGGGTCGGGAAAACTAGACAACTAGATTCAAGAGAATGAAACTGGATTACTGCCTAACTCTATACACAAAAGTAAACTCGAAATGGATTAAAGACCTGAATGTAAGACATGAAACCATAAAACTCTTAGAATAAAATAAGGGAAAAATCTCTTGAACATAAATATGGGCAATTCTTTCCTGGACAAATCTCCTCGGGCAAGGGAAACAAAATAAAAAATGAACAAGTGGGACTACATCAAACTGAAGAGCTTCTGTACAGCAAAAGCAAAAGACACCATCAGCATAACAAAAAGGCAACATACAGTATGGCAGAATATATGCAAATGATCTGATAAGGGGTTAACACCCAAAATATATAAAGAGCTCATATGCCTCAACACCAAAAAAATGGCAAATAACCCAATTAAAAAATGGGTTGATAACCTGAACAGATATTTCTCCAGTAAGGAAATATAGATGGCCAACAGGCACATGAAAAGATGCTTGACATTGCTAATCAGCACGGAAATGCACATCAAAACAACATTGAGGTATCACTTCATACCAGTCAGAATGGCCACTATTCAAAAGACAAGAAAGAACAAGTGTTGGCAAGGATGTGGAAAAACTGGAACCTTCTTACACTGTTAGCTGGAATGTCAGTTGGTGCAGCCATCATGGAAAGCAGTATGGAGGTTCCTCAAAAAACTAAAAATAGAAATACCATGACCCAGCAATTCCACTTCTAGGAATTTACCTGAAGAAAACAAAATCCCTGGTTGAAAAAGATATATGCACCCCTATATATCAGTGAAATAAGCCAGGTGGGGAAAGACAAATACCATACGATTTCTCTTATTTGTGGAATATAAAAACAAAGCAAAACAGAAGGAACTAAACAGCAGTAGACTCAGAGACACTGAGAAGAGACTGATGGTTACCATGGGGGAGAAGTTGGGATGGGCAAGGATAAAGGGGCATGAAAATTCTCAATAATAATGTAAATTGGTCACAGGGATAGTAGTACAGCATGGAGAATATGGCCAATTATTCTGTAACATCTTCCTATGTTGACGGACAGTAGCTGTACTAGTGGGGGTTTGGATTTACTATGGGTAACTGCTGAACCACTGTGTTGTATACTTGAAACTAATATAAGACTATATATCAATAAAAAATATAAGTAATATAAAAAAACTCATTTAGCAAACAGCAGCTTTAAATTTCAGAACTACTTCACGTATTTTTTTCATTTAACTTCTTTCAGAATCCTATCAAGCAGGTACATTTTTACCTCTATTTTATATATAAAGAATCCTTTAGACCAAAAGGTTAGGTAACTTCTCTAAAGTTATACAGTTGATCATTTGGTCTTTTAATCCAAGTAGCCTGATTCCAGAGCCCAGGCTCTCAATAACCATACATACTGCCTCTCACAATAAAATACTTCTACCTCTAATTAGTGATGAAAAACGCAAAGGCAAATAACATGAATGAGGCTAAATATTTTTTTCCTATTTTATAAATAGACTTTTTAGAGCAGTTTTAGGTTTACAGAAAAATTTCACAGAAAGCCCATAAATGCTTCCCCTCACACACCCAGTTTCTCCTATTACTAACAATATACATTAGAGTAATAAATTTGTTAAAATTGATGAATTAACATAGATACATTATCATTAACTAAAGTCCATAGTTTACATTGGTGTTGATTCTTTGTATCATCCAGTTATAAGAGTTTTGACAAATGTATCTACATAGTAGCTAATTGAACCAAAAATGCCCTTTGCTGCATACATTCATTTCTCCCTGGCAGCCATTAATATGTATATTTTTTAATCAAATGTACATCACAGTTGTTCAACATTCCCACTCCCCTTCCCTTTAGTTAACTACTAGTCACTTCTCAGTGTCTGTGAGTCTAATGTTGTTTTGTTCCTTCTGTTTTGCTTTGTTTTGATATTCCACAAATAAGCGAAATCATATGGTATTTGTCTTTCTCTGCCTGAGGCTACACTTATCAGTGACCGAATTGATATCTGATTGCAAGTCTCTAATTCCAATGTTACCAACTTTGTACTATGCCATGAGGGCTTAATACAAAACAAAGACCTGTTAAACTGTTTACTGAAAGTGTATATCTAATAGGGCATCTGAGATGGCCACGGTCAGAACAGTAACAGTGAGAGAAGTCAATACAGCCTCTACCTACTCACAAAGAGAAAAGCTGTCTCTGACATTTAGGACCTGGATTTAGCACCAACAGCTAGGTCTGTTAAATATAAATCATTTCATAGAGCGTCAAAATCAGATAAGACCACACTGTGACCATGATAGATCAAGACAAAACAAGACCACTCAGTAATTGTTATCTCAAAAGTGACTTCTGTGGGTGACTGCTTCTCCTTTGTCAATTTCAGCTTACGTTTCTCATTCTTCCCCCTATCTACATAAGACAAACTACGGCCCTGCCAAATCTGGGCCTTGATTCTTTGTACAGCCTTTGAGCAAAGAATGGTTTTAACATTTTTAAAAGGTTAAAAAAAAAAGAAACAATGAAGAATATGTGAAAGAGACCATATTTTCTGGCAAGGCCTAAAATATTTTCCATCTGGCAATTTACAGTAAGAGTTTGTCAATCCCTGTTCTAGAGAAAATTAAGAAACCCAATTGGAAAATTACCTTTGCTTCCTGACAGGATTCAGTGCACAGCAAATTTCCACATTCTTGAATGCTCTCCCAAATTTCCTAACACAAATCCCAAATCCTGTAAGTCCTAATATCCTTTTACAGAGATACTGCATAAAAATGTAACATGTGGTCTTCCTTGTAGAAACCAGTCAATAGCCCAACTTTCTTTGGTGAATAAATGTGTCAAGAGTCAGCAAACTTGGGCCAAATTCCATCTGTGGACTGTTTCTGTATGACCTGAAAGCAAAGAATGGTTTTTGTAATTTAAAGGGTTGCTTCAAAACAAACAAATAAAGAATATACAACAGACTATATGTTACCCACAAACCCTAATATATTTCTATTCAGCCCTTTACAGAAAAGTTTGCCCACTCCTGGTCAAGAACTGTAAAGAATCTGAGATTGTACTGTACCTAAAAGTTGACAAGTTAATTTGAAACAGTTCCATGGACGATGATAAAAGACACAAGATTCCTGGATCAGTTATGAAGGAAATAACTTAATTACTGAAAGCACTAGCCAGAGAGTCGGCACCTCTGCGCTGGTTCCTGAGCCCCAATGCTGAGAGAGAGCCGTGGACGGGCAGATGACACTAGTATATTTAGTGGGTTGCTTTCTAGAAGAACCCAGGGCTAAGTGTCCAGCACTTTTTGAGCAAGCAGCAACCATTATAGCAAGATGCAATTAAACCAGTTCCCCTCACCTGGGGAGTGAGCAGCAGTCAAGGTACTATTACCTTGATGTAGTTAGCTGCCTATTGACTTTCTACAGCGACTGCTCAGTATCAGAAGGATAAACCTTGCGGTCTGACACCCTCACTAAGAACATGCAGGGATGCTGAAGGCCCATGGTGGATTGCCTCTCCCTGTAATGTGCTCCTGGTGGTCTGTTTCAAGATGACAGAAGTGAACCCAAGATTCAGCTGAGACTCACTACCGCAGACTGGGACCCTCGACTCCAGTTTGGACATCTGAATCTCTTGCATCTCCTCCTAGCTAAGGCCATCATGCCTGGAGTGGGGAGATAAATTCTGAGCTCCAAAAGTTTGAAGTCCTTCATTCACATTGGGTTTTTTCTTTCCTGTTCTTAGGAATAAAGTCTCCTGGGATCCTTCTGTTGTCTCATCAGATTTGTATTGTTCCATAGTGAGACTGACTTTTAGCCTTCTGAAGACTTTCTCCTGTGGTCTGACTCTGCCTCGTCTGTTGGAGGAAGACTCTATAGGAATCAGCCAAGTAGAGGCCTGCAAATCTCCTCCTTGAACTGGCCTTGGGGACAAAGGAGTTCAGAATGTCTCCTCAGACCAGCATCTTTAAACCAACTTTGCCCTGAGTGTCCACTTAAAATTATATAAAGACTTCTTTCTGCCTTAGTCTTTTGTTGTGTCCCTGCTTTGTTTAATTTTATCTGAAGCAGGAGTTTTGTCCTGCTTCAGTTTGGTGACAATTAGCCTCTGGACAACTTCCAGCAACCTGAGGGTGCCATAGGGTCTTCTTAATCGAAAACTGTCACTTCCATGCCTAAAACCTGCTTCCCTCCTTAACATTAACTTGTATGCTTATTTCTCTACCTGGCACAACTGTACCAGGGACAATTTGGAATTACAGTAGACACGTTGGCTACTTTTGACAAAAACAAGATTCATTTAGGACATGCTTTAAAACAAAAAAGAAACCCTTATGAGGAAATTGTCTTCTTTGTACAAGAGAGAATTTTTATTTAAGAAAAGAGACACCCCTCCTTCAAGTCTGTACTTTGAAGATTAATAAAAGCTGGCTTTTTGATTGTATAGTTAGATAAAATTATCACGTGCCCAAGTTAATCTTTAAATCAGCTATAATGACACTCTTGTGTGTGTACATGTTAAAATAAGTATTTCTACATCTAAATTTTCTCTTTTGGCATAGAAAACATAATTAGCCTTTTACAGTGGTATTTTCGTATTTGTCTGAAGCTGGCTCCTTCTCATTTTGTTGTTTTCCTCTCTCTTAGAAAACTTAAAGATTAATTGATGAATCAAACAGGCAAAAACATTCAGTTATTATGTACTCACTCTAGGACTATCTAGCCCAGATAAACAATCAAATGCCTAAAAGAAAAAACAGTTATCCAATTCTTAGGTTTATGAACCCTGAAAAGTGTACTTACTGAATAGTCCCTGTTATACAGTAACAAGATAGGCAGACAAAGCTTTAGTTAGTCCCAAAATAAAAGAAGAGCTTTTGGCATGTTTCAGAGTCTTTAAATTTTAACTTACCATATATAAATGTCAACACAATGCATTTTTTTTGTACAGGGTTACGGTTAAATTTCTCATGATTTAAACTTCTATATTCGCTATTTTGGTTTTGAGTTAAATAAATTATTATGGTTTATACAGCATGATTAAAGTTACGTAAATGTATGTGTGGGTGTACATATATATACAGATATAAGTTAAATATATATAACTGTGTTCAACTAATGAAATGGTAATAACATGTCTTTTTCAAAGGGTAAATTTTATGAAATTCTTACAATGCTACAAATAATTATTTAATGTGTTAGCTAAAATTGTAAATTCCAGATCCTTAACTAACTTGAAGATTTTAGACAAATGATTAAGTTAACTAATAACTAATCTTTTCATGTCTGGACAATTTCTAACTAAAAAGCAGATTAAAAAAAGATTGGTTACTAAACATAATTTTCTTTGACTCTTATTTCTTCTTAGGTGGCAATACAAAATAAGCAAATGTCTGTGTGATAGTAAATATATAACGTGCTTATTTTTACTACCTCAAAATGGTTAAAATGATATAAAATGCATATTCATGGATCAAAAATAGCTAATCAATTATTAGTTTTCTGTCCTCTGATATTCTCTATTGTTTGGAGAAAAAGAAGATGGTTACTTTGGTTAAACAGGGTAATTAATATGACTGGTTGACTACATTATATGACAATAATTACACATAAATATAAGAATATATGGTAGACAATACATATGATTTTCTGTTTAAGAGTTGTTACTATTTATCAAGATGTTAAATTTAATATGATATATACATTGTATATTTAATATACATATTTGAGACTATAGTTAAAAACTTTAAATACATTTGTATATTTATATATTTCATTTATGCCTAAATATATATATACACAAATATACATATAAAGGTGTATTTATCAATCTTGTATTGTCCATATTATGTGAATAATGTACAACAAGAATAAAATTAGAATTTGGATCTTTTCTTCCATAAAAGGATTCAGCAATTCTGTGCCCAAATTAGCAGAAATTCCTTTTTGTCACCAAAATATCTGTTAATTCTCAGTGCTTTGTGACATATTTTTAAATAATTGGGAAATTATCCATCCTTATTTTTGAAAAAATTTAGTCCTAATACCATTGTTGTCTACTGCTATGATTTTACAATGTTGCCTATAAATATTTGTCTTTAGATACTTAAAACTATTGTTTACTCTAACAACTATTCTCGGTTTTGCTTTTTCTCAATTTAGGCCCTAGATTCAGAATAACGCCTAACCGCTCATCAGATCTCCCAAAATGGCCATTAGAAAACAAAAAGAATTGCTCCTTTACCCTAAATATGAAAGGACAGTAAACATAACGAAGTTTTCCTAGACTTCTCCAGATTTAAAAAAATTATTATGAGAAATGTTGTTTACAAAATTTAGGGGAAAACTGACAATGCAAAACAAGATTTATCATAGGCTGATTATAAATAAACAAAATGTGTTAATGTCTGAACAAGAACTAGGGGTATTCACTCTTCAGAAGTTTATTACTTACTTCAATCTTTCCTTAGATCCAGTAATGCACCCTTCTTATCGAAGAGCTATAACAAATAGTAGTAAGGCATGCGAAAGCTTCAGTTGATTATTCTAGGGTTTCCATTAAACTTAATTGTTCTTCAAGCCAGGCAAACTTTTTTATTGAAAAAAACCACTCAACGCTTCTGAGCTAGTTGCCTAACCTCCTATAAAATACTGTGTTCTCCTTATACGCGATTATCCATTACTATACCACGAGACCCAGTCACCGTCTTTGCCTTACCAAAAGAAGGGGAATGCCATCACTGCTTACATCTGTTAGGAAACTATCCATAATACACACACATACCCCTCTCAAACTCTTGAATGTGTCTGATTTAATTTCGTTTGTTGATAGTTCACACATGAAAAGAATAATTAATAATTGCCAAGACGACTATGTTATCACATACTCAAATTTGCCCTTGAAATATAAGGTTCTCCCAGAATTAAATCAGTCCAAATACCTGATTTCTGTTACCTAAACCCACCAGCTGGCCAAAGGTAAGACTATGCATGTATGCATATGTATTAAAAATATATATACATTTATATGTACATATGCACATATATGTGTGTGTATTCCAAAAGCATACACACACACATATATATGCTGTTGGGTAGTCTATGACCTTGGAATGCTTTGAAAACAAAGAAAATCCCTGACCCCCACAGAAACCTCTATAAAATGGACAACAAATTAAAAACATGTAGATGCATTGCTATTATCTAAGAACAGAGCAATTATAAAAGTGCATTTTATCCAGAATGCTTCATGATATTAATACAATAGCAGAGACAAACTGACAGTGATATGGAACCAGTATTAGTGGGGTAATTGTAAGGGTACCGCTAAGGAAGTTTCCAATGTGCATCCTATTAGCCAAGGACATCATCCAGGAAATAGACAGAAGCCAAAGCCTTGAGGCCCCTCTGAACACTGCCAAATGGATTCATACAAATTCCTCTAGCAGTAAGCTATGAATATGTTCCGATTGTTGTTTCTTTATTCTCAGGATGAGCAGAGGCTTTACCTTGCTGGGGAGATACAGCTCCCCATCCTTATTTTCCACAAACTTTAGGAAAACTAAAGAGAATTAATAGAATCCTAAAACTAAAATTAGCAAAGCTCTCAGAAAACTTTGATCTTTCATGACCTTCAGTATTGCCATTGGCTTTGATGGCAATAAGATTTACCCACTCTGGGACCCACAGGTATCTCCTCATGAGTAAACAACTAGACCCCCCCCCTTACCTGCATTTGAAAAAATTACTTCCAGTCCTAGATTCTATCCATACAGAGTAAGTGAATAAATACTACGATTTACAATGCCTTCAGGATTATCACTAGCAGGTTCAAGCTGCATTTCCAAAATACCTACTTAAACAAACCCTTCCTGATCTAAAACCTGGGGATTTACTCATCTGGAAAAGACATCAGAATATAATTGCCCTTGCGCATTTTTGGAAAGGATTTTATAAGGCACTGTTAAACAAAGGACACAGTGGTAAAACTAAGGTAATGAATGATTTTGAATTCATGGTTTCCAACTAAAAAGATGTACCACTTTGTCCTGATTGCTAGACATTCAATCAGGAGATTTGATCAGAGAATTCTAATTCTTGAGGAGATGATGACTAGAGAACTGGACAGCTTTTACCCAAGACAAAGAAACAAGACTAATTTTCCAACATTTTTGTAATTTTCTTTTTTTCAACTCTACTGATTTTGTCTTTTATTGTGTTTTGATACTAATCTTATTTACCCAACTTAGTGGGGGTAATTGTAGGGGATATAAATAAAAACAATGATCTACAAATTTCAGCCCTTTAACTGTTATAAGCAACAAATTACTAATGACATATATTGCTATATTGAGTTTAGGAATAATTACCCTTATAACCATAATTATCCCCAGAGACTCTTTGGTCATTGCTATAGACTTGAGTGTTTATGTGACCTACACCTTCACATGCTGAGATCCTAACCCCAAAGTGATGAGGAATGAGGTTTCAGAGGTGATGAGAACCTTATAAAACAAGACCCTAGAGAGCTCCCTTTCTCTTTTCACCACGTGAGGATGCAGTGCGAAGACCAAAGTCCATGAACGAGGAAGCTCGCTCTCAGCAGACTGAATCTGCTGGTATCTTGATCTTGGACTTCCTAGCCTCCAGAACTATGAGAAATAAATTTCTGTTGTTTATAAGCCACCCAGTCTATGGTATTCTCTTAGAGCAGCCTGAATGGACTAAGAAATAAAATTAAATATTATTTGAGGGAACCATAGTTGACTCTCCTATCATAAAACCTTGACTTCATTGAACTTATCTATCCTTTCGTTAACATTTTTTAAGAGCCAATAATGTGCCAAGTAATGTGCTAGACACTAGAATATGATGACACAGGTCTATTGTTCTTTAGGTTTCCTAGGGGGTTGGGCAGGCCAATACATCAATAAGGGCAGCCAAGTAATACTGATAAGCCCAGATAGAGCAGACAGTGTGCGGGGGATTATATAGTAAAGTAGTACGCTCTTTATAGTGTGTGCTTTTGGGTGAGGTCTTAAAAAATACCATAGGGTTGGGAACATTTGCAGAAAAGACA
The DNA here is from genome assembly GCA_029783875.1 of Phataginus tricuspis. Taxonomy (NCBI): domain Eukaryota; kingdom Metazoa; phylum Chordata; class Mammalia; order Pholidota; family Manidae; genus Phataginus; species Phataginus tricuspis. The sequence continues at coordinate 4,456,640 of JAQQAC010002701.1, read as the reverse complement.
AAATTTTTCAAATTCAGTTGCAAAATGGCTATAGGTTGTATAGATAGATGTACCTCACAGTTCTCTCTGTAGTGCACATAACAAAAATTGACTCCTTTCAAAACAGGGCAAGGAATTTGATTATGTCAATCATGAGGTTCTTTTTTTTTTTTTCTTTCTGCTTTAGTAAAAGGAATAAACATTACTAGCTTTAGGGGATATGTTTGGTTTAATGTATACAGGCCCAAGATATTGAATTTATTTCATTGTTTCCAGCATGGAAAGGCCACCCTTGAGCCTGAGTGCCAATAAAAAGAAGAAAGAAAAGTAATATGAAAATGTTCTAATTTGGAGAGTTTGGAGTTTGTGCTAACTTTCCATTAGCATCTTGGGACACAGTCATTTAAATGTACCCCTTTACGGTTGGCAGGCAGAAGGCGCCATTATGGAAAAGTCATCATCTAATGAATTGAGCGGAGGAGATCCAACCAGCTATCTTGCTGGTTTGCTAGACGTTTTCATCATTTCTCATTCCAACTCAACTTTCTTCATTAACCTACTGATGGTGTGAGAAGGTATGCAACTTGACCCAGGTAAAACAGTAGCTAACAAGTATTGGTGCCCGGGGACTGATCTCCACTGACTCGGTCTTTTCCGCTGTGAGAACCCACTAAACAACACACAGCCCCCAAAGGACCGCCCCCTCCTCTCCTAAATCCCAGACCCTCACCCGTTTAAAGGTGCTCAATCGCATTCGCAAGACCTAGAGGTCATTGGCTAGACCCGGGTCCAAGCTGGACTGGACGTGACTTCGGCACTCTGAAAACCGTTCGCCAAGCTCCTTCCTTGCATAAGGGACCCAAGGTTCTTCGGCCGGAAGACGGGCTCCGGAGCAGCCCGGACGCGCTCCGACACTGGAAGGAGGTATGACGTAAGCCTCCCGTCCAGGTGCGCACGCACACACCGCCCGTTGCGAGGGAGCCGCGCGGTTTGAGGTGCGTATTCTGCGCGCGTGCGCCGTACGCGGACGCGGCGTCCCTGCGCTCTGAGCTTCGGACCGGTAGTTCGCACGCCGAGTGGGAGGTTGGGAGGGACGTTCTCCTGGTCTATGTTGGCTCCCCCTGGCGGCGGCCGCGCAGCGACGGAGAACTCAGGCGTTCTCCTTGGGCAGCCGGCGGCGGGCCTCGCCTCCCAGCGTGGGGTCCTCGGCGGCCCGGGCGGCTGCTGCCCTGCTGCTGTCGTAGGCGAGGGCGGCCGCTGGTGCGTCTGTGACGGCGGCGGCGGCGGCGGCTGTGACGGCGGCAGTGGCGGCGAGGGCGAGGAGACCAGAGACGAAGGCGGTGGGCGCGGCGGCGGCGGCGGCGCCCGGGGCAGGCGGCGTCGAAGGAGGGGGAAGATGGCGGACGTTCTCAGCGTCCTGCGACAGTACAACATCCAGAAGAAGGAGATCGTGGTGAAGGGGGATGAAGTGATCTTCGGCGAGTTTTCCTGGCCCAAGAATGTGAAGACCAACTATGTGGTGTGGGGGTGAGTGCGGCGCGGCCGGGGCCGGGGCGGCGGAACGAGCTGGGCCTGGGCGCCCCCCTCGCCGGCCCCTCCCCCGCTTCCCGCGGGCTGGGGGACGGCGCTCCGGGCGAAAGTTTTCTCCGGGAGCGAAGCCGCGCTCTCGGGTGCGGAGGGAGGGAAGGAGCTCCGCGTGGGGTGGTTTCTTCCGTGAAGTGTCCGGGAAGCCGAAGGGCGGGGCGCCGTGGGAGCTGCTGGCTGCCCGGCTCTCCCTCACCTGACCCGCACCGAGGAGCGTGCGGACGCGTGAGCGGCAGCCGCCGGCCCTGGGCGTCGCTTTTTGTCCTTCGCTCTGTGGGGTCGCGGCCGCGGTGCCCCGCGCCTGCCTCGGCCGGCCCTCGGAGCCCCTGGGCCGCTCCTCCCCCCGTAGTTCCCTCAAGAAGAGAGAAGGAAACCGACGGGGTGAATTAGGACGAGAAAGAGATTTGGTCGCTTTGGAAGAGTCAGAATCAGTGAGAGGGGGAGGCTGGAGTTTCCTCAGGGAGAAAGTTACTGGCGAATGCGGTGAGCTTTGCAGACCTGAAATCGGCGGGCGTGTGATGTTTAGGAAATGTGTTTTAAAGAGAAATGCTTTGGGGTTTCCTGAGTTTAAGTCATTAAGGAAAACAGAGGCAGGTCTGATCATCGTTTGGGGCCTCGTCACTGACGCCTTTCTTACGGTGTTTCATTCGGGGATCTAGAACTTTGGACCAGAACTTCTATACTCATTTTGATTGGGAGCAGTGGGATTTATGAATAGTTGATGAAAAGCTAGGAGAAATTTAGTTGGCTCATTTTTAGTTTTTGGTAATCTAGGGCTTATGATTTAATTAGCTTTGTGGAATATTAATGTATTGACATCATTTTGAGTTTCCTGTATTTTAGAGAATCAAATTTAATTGGAGTTGTAACTGATCCATCTTCCTTTAAAAATGGTAAAGGAGTACTCAAGGGTGTGGGGCGGTCAGTCTGAGAAATGGAAGTATTCTTAGGACCCTGGTCCCTGCCTCAGAGGAGGTTAACTTAATCAGCATAGAGGCGATGAAACATATTAAGAATTGCTCCTAGCTCTTAGTAAGAGAGCAATCATTTATATTTGGGCTGTTAGGAAAGGTTTTATAAATGTGTGTTTGGCATGTCACAATATTTTCTTAAATAAATGAATAAGCTTTAAAACATGGGTAGAAATTCTGAGGGTGAAATGGTGGGTTAGGTCTTCCAGAACCGGGGAGCTGTATGCCTAAAGGCTTGAGACCTGGAAAGGAAATGTTTTGACAGCAACTCAGTGAAGCCAGTAATGAAGAATGCTTAGGAGAGTAGATCAACAGTGAATCACACAAATATATTTTAATTTACTATTAATCTCTGTGCACGTGTAAATACGCTCATATTCATAACATTAAGCAGTACTTTTATTGCATGCAGGGCTATTTTGCTTTTCTATATAAAAAAGATCTTGGTTGTTACCCATATATTAGATTTCATAGTACAATAATTGATAGTTATGTAGTTTGATATATGTCGATTTAGAAAAAAGTAGAAATAGGCTAGAAAGGTAGGTTTGGGGCTGATTGTACTGGGCGGTATTCAGATGGATGGAAATACCACTGCCATTTCTAGATGGGGAGAGTGTAGTAGGAAGTGTGGGATTAGATATTAACATTTCTTGAGCAAGTAGTATTGTGTGTTTACATCAGAGAGCTTGCTCCCCTACACTACATTGTTTTATCACAGGTGGTAGTCTTTCTGGTTTTACATAATTTTTGGCTTGATTTGAGAAATGTCATTAAAATTATCTCTCTGAAAGTCATTGTTGTGTTTACTGTACAATGTTGTTAAGGATGTTGTGCAGCAGTATCTTACTGAGGAGACGTGGGATAAATCTCTTGTAAGTTTAGCAATAGTAATAGTTGTGCTTCTTCTGATCAGTTTGTTTTATGGATCCTCTGCAATCTGTGCTGATTAGGTTTGTCTCTCTATTGTCAAACCTCAGAACACAATTTGGGCCAAATTCTAAAAAGTATATAGTACTTTAGATATGAATGTAGTGTGCTCTCCTTTTTGCTTTTTGTCGTTGCTACTTTTGTGTTCCTTTTGTTTTAATGACATTTCATTTATTAGATCTCATACATATGTTTTTGTTACCATGTTAAATCCACTGCTGGAAAGCAAAGTGGGCAGAGTAGATTTAAGCCCAAAGAGTTGAATTAGAATTGCAAATAAAATCTTGGCTTGATTATTTCAGGACTGGAAAGGAAGGCCAACCCAGAGAGTACTACACATTGGATTCTATCTTATTTCTACTTAATAATGTCCACCTTTCTCATCCTGTTTATGTTCGACGTGCAGCTGTAAGTAGAATTCATTTTAAAACTTACTTGATTTAACTGATGGTAGGTATCATTTTCCATGGTTAACTTTCATGGGTTTCAGATCAAAAGATTATAAGATTTGTCTGTGAAAGTCTCCTGGAGGGTCAAAATTAGATCACTGACTTGTGCAGATTTTTAAATCTGTGACTTTTTCATGTAAAATGTGGGTAATGTTTACAACAGAAGTTTTAAAGACATTTATAGGGATCTTTTAAAATTATGAACCTGTGGAAGGACCCTGATATTCAGAACTCTAGTTTAATTTTTTTTGGGTGTGTGAAAATATTCATATCTATTTAGGAGTTCTTGCCCATATCAATGGACTGTCTGGCATCAGCCACAGCATCAGGTTTTTTTTTTCTTTTTTCTTTATTTTTTAATTTTTTTGTGAAAATATTCATATTTATTTAGGAGTTCTCTAGTTTAATTTTGAATACTCTTTTTTTGGCATCAAAAAATCAGATTAACAGACATCTTAAAATTAATTTTTAAACGACTTAATAAACTTTGTTCGTACTTTATTGATAAATTCATTTGTTTGCGATTTTGCCTGCTTTCTGGATCTGAGTGAACGTTGCTTTTCTGATCAAGGAGCACATAGTTAGTGTCAAATACATACTGAAAAAATAGTATGTAGGGTGAAACTCTTTGGGACTTAGGAAATAGTGGGATAAAAATAGCAGCATCTCTCTCTATAAAGCTACATTAACTCAGATCTTTAAAAACTGAATTAGGCAGCAATTAGAATGTTTTCTTGTATATATCCTTTCATTTTGGGATGATAAAGATGATCCAGATACATGGTTTAAAACGATTTAGAGATTATGTTCTTGGGGAATAGTTGTAGCATAAAATTGATGGCTGTAATTGTTACTGTGACCCTTAGGGCTCTTGGTCACGGAAGATATAACTTTTTGTTTTTCTTAAATATCTGACAGATTGAAAGGGCAGAATTCTTAAATTCTTGGGTTCTAAAAATTTTGTTTGTCCTCCTAATCCCTTCCTGTTAGTTGCTTTCTTGTGTGGAGATCATTTCTGAAATAAATTTTCCTGATCCATAGCTCCTATTTTAGTGTGAGTATACCTTTTTCAGTTGGCTGTGATGTGCATATAATTCATTAATGACCAAATGTTGAAGTAAGTATATTACCAGACATAGAAACAGTAATTTAAAGAAAGTTAATTCAAATCTTGTAACTATTTATGATATTCCATGTAGAATAGTTTTTAAAAAGAAGCACACACAAAAATTGTGGACTCTTAAATACTTGCAAGCAGAAATTAAAATTTAGCCTACCCTTTTAAAAATACGATTAATTTTAAGTGTAAATACGGTTCATCTCTGTCATGCAGGAGTGTGTGCAAAATGTTTGCCGCAGTGAAATGTATTTGGTACTCATAAGTATAAGATAATTAGTCAAAGATATTAGGGGTTCTTGTTATATAAAGTGACAAAAGGATTTCAACTATATAATCTTACAGCTACTAGTTTTTCCTATGCTCTGTTGTTTCTTTACATTATAAAAATGATACAGAAAATTATGGTAACTACATGATTTACTGAATTCATGGCCCAAAGATGAGATGGTGCCTAAAATATGCAGTCGTTTGTTTTGTTCTCATTTTTACAAGGTGCTGATATAGGAGATCAAAGGAAAAGTAACCAAAATAGATAATTTTCCAGAGTTAATTTAAAAAATTTTTCGTGCTTACAAAATTTATACATACTCAGGAATAAAAGGAAATACATAATGTAGAAAGTAAACAGTTGAAATTAATATTTTCTGTTATAATCTTAAATTTTTTTCCATGACTGAGAAACACATACCTATTATTAATTATGAAAAGTGAGAAATGAAAACACTTTGGAAACATTACATAAAATGAGCAAGCAAAGGGACTAAAAAAAGTACTTGCCCCAGATATGTAAACCAATCATGAGTAAAATTAAAAAATAAATATTTAGAATTAGCCAAGGGAACAAAAAAAGATAGGAATTGGTGTTTTGAATAGAGATAGGGTCATTGTTTAATTTCTAATCATCTTTTATATGTCTTCCTCAAATTTTAAGAACAAAGTTACTAAAAACTAACATGCTTTATAATCTTCAAGATTTTTATTAGGTTCTTTTAGTCTAGTCATTTTCTAAAAATAAGATTCTGAAGTGTTATCAAGATATGTTGTAGTAAAATTCAGATAATACATGGTGTATCTTTACCAAGTTTCTTAAAATTGTTGATATCTAAAATATTAAAATTTTGGCTTCAGACTGAAAATATTCCTGTGGTTAGAAGACCTGACCGAAAAGATCTACTTGGATATCTCAATGGTGAAGCATGTGAGTAATTTTTTAAATTGCTCTCACTCCTAAATAGAAATTGTTTATTTTTTTCCCAATAAAATAAGCAGTGAGAAGAGTATCTGTGTACCCACTAAAAAGTTAACCTACCTGCAGCTGTGTTCTTTCATATGCTATCCTTTCCTGTTTAGTGAAAACACTGTCTTTACTCCTCAGGCCAGTGTCAACTTCCTTGTATGTGGATTCCACCTCCTTTCGCATTCTCAAGAGACTTTACCTTTGTAAATTGTTGCTTCTCTCTTATGTCATTAGTTTTGTCCTTCTGCATTATTCCTTTTAGAATAGATACAGTAAGATATCTCATTAAATACTTTTTTTGACCACAGTCCTACTATCTACTGCCCCATTTGTCGTCTTTGTTGCAAAATTCTTTGCAAGAGATGTGTGATATTACTATTTCGTCTTCTTTACATCTGACCCTCTTGAATCCATTCCAGTAGGGCTTCCTTCTTCACCATTCTGCTAAAATCACTCTTAGAAGGTCAACACTGACTTAAGTATTGCCAAGTCTTTTGATCTGTCTTACCACATCTTACTTGACCTCTCAACAGTATTTGATACTGTTGATGGCTGTTTTGGAAACCTTTTCTTCACTTGGCACTTGGGCAACAGACACTTGATTCTCTTTCTATTCATTTCTCATCTCTCATTTTATTTTGCTTACTTTATCTGCAACACTGACCTATTCCTAAGCTCCAGATTTATAAATTCACTGTCAGCATCTTCCCTTGGAATAGGCACCTGAAATTTAATATAACCAAAATAGAGTGCTGGTCTCTTCTTCCCTTCTCCCCACAAATAAGGCTAAAACAGCAAGTTGTTCTCCCACTGCTCCTGTCTCAGTAAATGGTATTCCATTTGTGTAATTGCTTAGGCCAGAAATCCTGGGCTTCACATCTCACATCTGTTCCATCAGCAAGTCCTTTTCTTTACCTTTGAAAACATGACAACTCCTTAACATTCTACTCTTACCTTGTTTCATCTTTTCTCTTCACACTATTGCCCTTGAGACTTTAGGCCATCTCACAGGTCTCCACTCTTTATTTCTAGTGTAGTCTCTGCCTGTTAGTTAGAGTGACCTGTTTTTGGAAAAGCGTATAAGTATGATTGTGTTATGTACCTGCTGAAGGCTATCCTATGGCTTCCCCTCACACTGAGGATAAAACTCGTACTCCTGATTATGACTTATGTGATTCTTGCTTCTGCCTAAATCTCTGTGACCTCATCTTCTACTAGTCTTCTTTTGCTCACAGAAGTCCAGGTATGGGGGAAAGGTAGTATTATTTAATTAATAGATTGGTAAAAATTAAAAACAATTCTGCATTATATATATATAAAAAAAAAAACATGACAAACTAGGAAAGATGTTTCAAGTCATCACAGTAAAAGGGCCAGTGTCACTAATAATATGAAGTGGTCTTAGAAATAAATATGTGAGAGACCAGCAACCAGCTCGATGGGTATGGTCATACAATTCACAGAAAAGGTGATAAAATCATACGAAAAATGTTTAATTTCATTGATAATAGAATTACAAATCTAAAGTTTACAGAGATAACACTTTTTTTTTTTACACTTGGTAAAGATCTAGAAGTTGGATAATATATTCTGGTGAGGCTATAAGGAATTCTAATTTCCTGTTGGTTGGTGGCAATTGATAAAACCACCACTGAGGAAATTTGGCAGTAATATGTCATTATAAATTCAGTATAGAAATCATACATCTGGGACTTTATCCTTGAGGTATATTTGGAAACGTATGAAGCAATAATATTATTTATTGTGCTATTGTTTGTAGTGGCAAAAGACTGTAAAGAGTTGAACTGCTCATTGGTAGGGAACTAGTTAGTCCATACAATGGAATACTATGTAGCTGTAAATAAAAGACTTAAAAAATGTTCTACATACTGCTATGGAGGATGTTGGAGATAATGTGAGAAGTTAAAAAGGAAGGTTCAGAACTTGTGTATAGTATGATATTTTTTATGTAAAAAGGAAAAACAAAAGCATAATTTTGTATTTCTTGAACCTATGGAAAGAAACTAGAAAGATACACAAGAGAGTAACGGTAGTTACATAGAGTAGTGAAAACTAGGTGGATGGAGACAGGTACACTCCTTTGTTACAGTTTCATTATTTTGAGCAATTCAAAAATGATTTAATTATTTTACCAGTTGTGAATAACTAAAATTTGCATTTTTAAAGTGAATGCTAACTTTTAGGAAAACTTTTCCCGTATGTACACACATGTATGTATTTATGTTGTGGTGCACTTTTAGGTGTGTATGTTGTGATATCAGAGTATGTTCTTTGAAGTGATCAGTTGATTTCAGTCAGATAATTGCAATAATTTGTAAGATACATTGTTAAAAATAATTTGTCCTCTTATAGACTTTCTACTATAGATTATTATTTTATGTAAAATACTTTCACAAAAACATGCTTTAAATTTTATTTTTTTCCTGGGGAAATCAGTGTATATAAAGTAAGAAATAGAACAAATCTTGAGCATCTCACATCTAATAATATCCAGTATATGTGTTCAAATGTTCATCTTCTCACATAGTATTTTTAAATCTTCAGCCACATCAGCAAGTATAGACAGAAGTGCCCCTCTAGAAATAGGACTTCAGCGATCTACTCAAGGTATGTTTTGTTGCACGATTATATTGAACTGTCAGCCTATCCCAAAACTGTATGTTTATTTACTTCTTTTTTTCTTACAGCCAAACGAGCTGCAGATGAAGTTTTGGCAGAAGCCAAGAAACCACGAATTGAGGTAATGGAACTTTATTTTAAAGGTGATATATATTGTTACAGAAATTGAGATTGCATAGCAGTAAGAATACTTTTGTAAATAAGAATTCTTTGTTCATAGTCCTAGGAGCTTTTATTCCAGGAGAATTGTTGTAGTAGAATGAACAGTTATTAATAAGTAGCTTGAGCCATAGTTTAAGGTCTCTCATGTACAAGCTATGTGGTGGACAAGTCACTTTCTTTTTTTTTCCATAAAGAAACTTTGATGAGGCCCTATTGGTGAATCGGAGGTTAGAAAACTTTTTCTGGGAAAGGCCAGATAGTAAGTAGTTTAGTCTTTCTGGGCCATTTAGTCTCTAACTACTCCAGCCACTACTGTAGTGTGAAGGCAGGCATACAGAATACATAAATGAATGAGCAAGACTCTGTTCCCGTAGAATTTTGGCAGATTTTCACAAAATTTTCCAAAACAGATGATGGATCAAATTTGGCCTTTGGGGTGTAGTTTTAAATGGAAGCCACATAAGAAGTTACTTTCAGGAAGAAAATTTGTTGATGCAGCTATGTACTGCATAAGGTAGTTAAACTGTAGGAATTTTAATTATGTGATTATGAAACTATTTAAACTTGTAACAAGCCCTAGATCCCTCTGAAAATGGAGGATTATGCATTAGAGGCACAGTTAAAATCTGAGACATGACTAACCTGGTTATGTATCAGTTAACAATACAGGAGAAACATTTGTGAGTCATTAGTAGTTGTTAACATGGGTAGACACCTTAAATCTTCATTTCACACTTGTATAAAAGTCAAATAATTGTACCCTTTGCCTTCTATATAAACAGCAAAGCATCCACAGTTAAGGATAAGAAAGGTAACTTAAAGGAACAGGGTTGCTTTGTAAGTAATACAGTAAAATCATTGGCAAAATTCAATGCTAAATAATGTAATTTTAGTCAAGTATACTCTGCAACATGGGCCTGATTTTTTTAGGTAATGATAATAATGATAATATTCTCATTGTTATTACTCTGCTAAGTGATGTTCTGTATACTTTATATATCTCATGTAGTCCTCACCACAACCTCCTCAAGGGGCAGTATCATGCATGTCGTCTGGGAGCACACTAGCTCAGAGAGAATGAGTGACTTGCTGAGGTTCATAGAACCAGGATTAGAGCCTAGGCAGTCAGGCTTCTAGCCATTATACTGGGTATAAATTTTATAGCAGTAAAACTGAAATTTCCTCCTGGTCTCTGTATAAAATGAGTTTGTGACCCATGATGAACAAAATGAGTGAATTAAGGCATACCATTTATTTGGAAAGACCTGGAACTCATAGTGCAATTGTTTGAAAAAAAAAATGAACATGTCAGAAGTGCCAATTTGCTATTATTCTACTAACTTGAAAAACCAGCAGGAAATAGCATAATAAAATTGTTTCCAGAGCATGTATAGATTTAAAGTGAGTTTCATAAGCAGCTATATTACATAAATATTTTTCAGTTCAGTACATAGATATGAGAACCTACAAGGCACTTTGCCAGGGATTCTTTTCTGATTAAAGTTTAGGCTACAGTTGTCTGTAAAATCAACGTTCTCCTAAGGAACTTGATTATACCTTTATTACAGATGGCAAACGTTTAGTTCATTTGTTTAGATAAATATTACCTTGCATTCATGTTAGCAATATGTTTTATGAGTTTTACATGATAGATTAATATTAGAGCACATCTTTTTAGATTTGTCCAATATACTGATGGCTTTTTATACAATTTTATATTCCATTAACCATAGACACTGAATAGTCAGTGAAATTCTAATATGCAGATTCGGTAGGCTGCACTGGCATGGTTGAATTCTTTGTAGGAAACTCCTGAAGTTCTGAGAAACATGCTTTGAAAACCAGTGAAGTTTCATTTCTGGTGTTTTGATCTGTGCTCATGGATTCAGGAACTGAGGCAACAGATGACAAAAACCTATATCTAAAATGAAATTTTTGACTTGAGGTGAAGGTTTTCCATAAAATTGAGTTGTAAGTCTTCTTGAAGAGAAAATTTATTTATTGTGTGATATCTTATGGAATAAAGGTAACTATGATATATTATGGGGAAAACAATCATACAAAAAAGTTACTAAAGTTTTTTGATAAGTTCTTAGTTCTTCTCTTACATGATCCAACATGTATTTATTACTACTGTCTTTATATAACTAAAAGTAATGGTAAAGTTGACTTAAGGCCTGTGGTGCCTGAAACTTTATGGGTGGGGGCTTAAAGAAGAAGTTATGTGCAGTGTTTTTTGTTGTACAAGTTAAATAAAAATTTTAAATATTCACTAACTGGTGATTTTCAGGATGAAGAGTGTGTGCGCCTTGATAAAGAGAGATTGGCTGCTCGCTTGGAGGGTCACAAAGAAGGGATTGTACAGACTGAACAAATCAGGTAAGAATTTCTTTAGTAGAAAGTAGTCAGTTCAGGTATATATGGAAGAGGGGATATTAATATGTTCTCTCCATTTACATTTTATGTTCATTATATACCACTGTGCCCTAAGTTCAAAGGATGTGTGGGCATGTTTATGATACGGGGAATTAGAAGCCATTGTGCTCATTATGCTTTCTGGAGCACCTTCTTGATTCAATTACCATATTGATCTTTTCTTTTTAAAATTACTCCATAATCCAAGCCACTCACTTATCATGTCATCTCTTACTTATAGCAGAGGTCGGTTAGTAAACTTTTTCTGTAATGAGCCATGTTAAATATTTTTGATTTTGCAGGTCATATGTTTTTTTTGTAGTCAACTTTTTGCAGTTACGGAAAGCAACTGTAGACTGCTTACATTCATATATGAATGGGCATGACTGGATTTGGGTGTGGTCTTATTTTGTTGACCCCTCATTTTTACTGAAAGTAGTAGCCAGAGTGTCAGCGTATTTGCACTGGTTTCCTGAGCCCCAATGCCCAAAGAGAGCTGTGGAGGGGATGATAACACCAGTATATTCAGTGGCTTGCATTTTAGAAGAACCGAGGGCTAAAGGTCCAACACTTCTTGAGGAAGCAGCAGCCATTATGGCAAGATACAGTTAAACTAGTTCCCGTCACGTAGGGAGTGAGCAGGAGTCATGTTGTGGTTACCTTGACATACTTAGTTTAAATTTCTCTTAACATCTCATAATTTTCATAGTATGGGTCTTATGTATCTTTTTGTTATATTTAACCACAAGCATTTCATACTTAAAAAAAAATATTATTATTATTATTTTTTATTAACATATTATTGATATACACTCTTATGAAGGTTTCACATGAAAAAACAATGTGGTTACTACATTTACCCATATTATCAAGTCCCCACTCATACCCCAGTTCAGTCACTGCCCATCAGTGTAGTAAGATGACAGATTGACTGTTTGCCTTCTCTGTGCTACACTGTTTTCCCCGTGATTCCCCACACCATGTGTACTAAACATAATACCCCTCAATCCCCTTCTCCCTCCCTCCCCACCCACCCTCCCACACCCTTCCTGTTTGGTAACCACTAGTTCCTTGGAGTCCCTGAGTCTGCTACTATTTTGTTCCTTCGGTTTTGCTTCCTTGTTATACTCCACAAATGAGGGAAATCATTTGGCACTTGTCTTGCTCTGCCTGGCTTACCTCACTGAGCATAATATACTCCAGCTCAATCCCTGTTGTTGCAAATGGCAGGATTTGTTTACTTCTTATGGCTGAATAGTATTCCATTGTGTATACGTACCACTTCTTTATCCATTCATCTACTGATGGACACTTAGGTTGCTTCCATATCTTGGCTATTGTAAAAATGCTTCAATAAACATAGGGGTGCATATGTCTTTTTCAATCTGAGAAGTTGTATTTTTGGGGTAAATTCCAAGTAGTGGGATTCCCGGGTCAAATGATATTTATATTTTTAGTTTTCTGAGGAACCTCCATATTGCTTTCCACAATGGTTGAACTAGCTTACATTCCCACCAGCAGTGTAGGAGGGTTCCCCTTTCTCCGCATCCTCGCCAGCATTTGTTGTTTTTGTGTTTTGGATGGTGCCCATCCTTACTGCTGTGAGGTGATATCTCATTGTGGTTTTAATTTGCATTTCCCTGAGGATTAGTGAGGTGGAGCATCTTTTCATGTGTCTGTTGGCCAACTGAATTTCTTCTTTGGAGAACTGTCTCTTCATATCCTCTGCCCATTTCTTATCGGGTTATTTGCTTTTTGGGTATAGAGGCATGTAAGTTCTTTATATATTTTGGATGTTAACCCCTTGTCAGATATGTCATTTACAAATATATTCTCCCATACTGTAGGATGCCTTTTCTCTTGATGGTGTCCTTTGCTGTACAGAAGCTTTATAGTTTGATGTTGTCCCATGAGTTCATTTTTGCTTTTGTTTCCCTTGCTCGATACTCAGGAGATTTTTGCCTGTTGTCTTCTAAGAGTTTTATGGTTTCATGACTTACATTCAGGTCCTTGATCCATTTTGAGTTTACTTTTGTGTATGGGGTTAAACAATAATCCAGTTTCATTCTCTTGCATGTTACTATTCAGTTTTGCCAACACCAGCTGTTGAAGAGGCTGTCATTTCCCCATTGTATGTCCATGGCTCCTTTATCATATATTAATTGACAGTACATGGTTGGGTTCATATCAGGGCTCTCTAGTCTGTTCCATTGGTCTATGGGTCTGTTCTTGTGCCAGTACCAAATTGTCTGGAGTACTGTGGCTTTGTAGTAAAGCTTGAAGTTGGGGAGCATAATCCCCCCAGCTTTATTTTTCCTTCTCAGGATTGCTTTGGCTATTCGGGGTCTTTTGTGGTTCCATATGAATTTTAGAATGATTTTCTCTAGTTTGTTGAAAAACACTGTTGGTATTTTTATAGGAATTGCATTGATTCTGTAGATTGCTTTAGGCAGGATGGCCATTTTGACAATATTAATTCTTCCTATCCATGAGCATCGGATGTGTTTCCATTTATTAGTATCTTGTTTAATTTCTCTCATGAGTGTCTTGTAGTTTTCAGAGTATAGGTCTCTCACTTCCTTGGTTAGGTTTACTCCAAGGTATTTTATTCTTTTTGATGCAACTTTGAATGGAATTGTTTTCCTGATTTCTCTCTCTGCTAGGTCATTGTTAGTTTATAGGAATGTCATACATTTCTGCTGATTAATTTTGTATCCCGCAACTTTGCTGAATTCAGATATTAGATCCAGTAGTTTTGGAGTAGATTCTTTAGGGTTTTTTATGTACAATATCATGTCGTCTACAAACAGGGACAGTTTAACTTCTTCCTTGCCAATCTGGATGCGTTTTATTTCTTTGTGTTGTCTGATTGCCGTGGCTAGGCCCTCCAGTACCATGTTGAATAGAAGTGGGGAGAGTGGGCATCCTTGTCTTGTTCCTGATCTTAAAGGAAAAGCTTTCAGCTTCTCGCTGTTAAGTATAATGTTGGCTGTGGGTTTGTCATATATAGCCTTTATTATGTTGCGGTACTTGCCCTCCATACCCATTTTGTTAAGAGTTTTTATCATGAATAGATGTTGAATTTTGTCAAATGCTTTTTCAGCATCTATGGAGGATTATCATGTGGTTTTTGTCCTTCTTTTTGTTGATGTGGTGGATGATGTTGATGGATTTTCGAATGTTGAACCATCCTTGCATCCCTGGAATAAATCCTACTAGATCCTGATGGATGATCCTTTTGATGTATTTTTTAATTCGGTTTGCTAATATTTTGTTGAGCATTTTTGTGTCTATGTTCATCATGGATATTAATCTGTAGTTTTCTTTTTTTGTGGTGTCTTTGTATAGTTTTGATATTAGAGTAATGCTGGCTTCATAGAGTGAGTTTGGAAGTATTCCATCTTCTTCTACTCCTTGGAAAACTTTAAGGAGGATGGGTATTAGGTCTTCACTAAATGCTTGATAAAATTCAGCGGTGAAGCCATCTGGACCAGGCGTTTTGTTCTTAGGTGGGTTTTTTATTACCAGTTCAATTTCATTGCTGGTATTTGGTTTG
Source organism: Phataginus tricuspis (assembly GCA_029783875.1). Taxonomy (NCBI): domain Eukaryota; kingdom Metazoa; phylum Chordata; class Mammalia; order Pholidota; family Manidae; genus Phataginus; species Phataginus tricuspis. The sequence goes on along the minus strand of JAQQAC010002701.1, from coordinate 4,441,597 downwards.
TCCTGATTTTCTGTTTCTTTCTGGGTCAGCCTTGGAAGATTGTATTTTTCTAGAAAGTTGTCCATTTCTTCTTGGTTATCCAGTTGTTCGCATATACTTTTTCATAGTATTCTCTAGTAGTTCTTTGTATTTCTGTGCTGTCCATAGTGATTTTTCCTTTCTCACTTCTGATTCTGTTTATGTGAGTAGACTCTCTTTTTTTCTTGATAAGTCTGGCAAGGGGTTTATCTATTTTGTTTATTTTCTTGAAGAACCAGCTCTTGCTTTCGTTGATCTTTTCTATTGTTTTATTCCTTCAATTTTATTTCTTTTTGCTCTAATCTTTATTATGTCTCTCCTTCTACTGACTTTGGGTCTCATTTGTTTTTCTTTTTCCAGTTTCATTAATTGTGAGTTTAGACTGTTCATATGGGAATGAATGTTCTTCTTTTCTGAGGTAGGCCTGTATTACAATATACTTTCCTCTTAGCACGGCCTTTGCTGCGTCCCACATATTTTATGGTTTTGAATTACTGTTGTCCTTTGTCTCCATATATTGCTTGATCTCCGTTTTTATTTGGTCATTGAGTCATTGATTATTTAGGAGCATGTTATTAATCCTCCATGTGTTTGTGGGATTTTTCATTTTATTTGCATAATTCATTTCTAGTTTCATACCTTTGTGGTCTGAGAAGCTGGTTGGTACAATTTGAATCTTTTTAAATTTACCGAGGCTCTTTTTGTGGCCTAGTATATGATCTATTCTTGAAAATGTTCCATGTGCACTTGAGAAGAATGTGTATTCTGCTGCTTTTGGGTGTAGAGTTCTATGGATGTCTGTTAGGTCCATCTGTTTTAACGTGTTGATGAGTGCCTCTGTCTCCTTACTTATTTTCTGTCTCATTGATCTGTCCTTCACAGTGAGTGGTGTTTTGGAGTCTCCTAGAATGAATGCATTGCATTCTATTTCCCCCTTTAATTCTGTTAGTGTTTGTTTCACATATGTAGGAGCTCCTGTGTTGGGTGCATAGATATTTATAGTGGTTATATCTTCTTGTTAGATTGACCGTTTTATCATTATGTAATGTCCTTCTTTGTCTCTTGTGACTTTCTTTGTTTTGAAGTATATTTTGCCTGATATAAGTACTGCAACTCCTGCTTTTTTCTCCATATTAGTGGCATGAAATGTCTTTCTCAATCCCTTCACTTTCAGTCTGTGTATGTCTTTGGGTTTAAAGTGAGTCTCTTGAAGGCAGCATATAGATGGGTCTTGTTTTTTTATCCATTCAGTGACTATGTCTTTTGACTGGTGCTTTCAGTCCATTTACATTTTGGATGATTGTCAATAGGTATGTACTTACTGGCATTGCAGGCTTCATATTTGTGGTTACCAAAGGTTCAAGGTTAACTTCCTTACTATCTGAGAGTCTAAGTTAACTCACTTAATATGCTATTACAAACACAATCCAAAGGTTCTTTTTTTTTTTTTCTTCCTGCTTTTTCTTCCTCCTCCATTCTTTATATATTAGGTATCATAGTCTGTACTGTTTGTCTATCACTTGATTGACTTTTGGGATAATTTAATTTTGCATTTCCTAAGTAATTAGCTGTTCTACTTTCTTTACTGTGGTTTTATTACCTCAGGTGACAGCTGTATAACCATAGGAACACTTCCATCTACTGCAGTCCCTCCAAAATACACTGTAGAGATGGTTTATGGGAGGTAGATTCTCTCAGCTTTTGCTTATCTGGAAATTGTTTAATCCTTCCTTAAAATTTAAATGATAACTTTGCTGGGTAGAGTATTCTTGGTTCAAGGCCCTTCTGCTTCATTGCATTAAATACATCATGCCACTCCCTTCTGGCCTGTAAGATTTCTGCTGAGAAGTCTGATGGGCTTTCCTTTGTATGTGATCTTATTTCTCTCTCTGGCTGCTTTTAATTGTCTGTCCTTACCGTTGATCTTTGCCATTTCAATTACTATATGTCTTGATGTTGTCTTCCTTGGGTCCCTTGTGTTGGGAGATCTGCGCACCTCCATGGCCTGAGAGACTATCTCCTTCCCCAGATTGGGGAAGTTTTCAGCAATCACCTCCTCAAAGACACTTTCTATCCCTTTTTCTCTCTCTTCTTCTTCTGGTACCCCTATAATGCGAATATTGTTCTGTTTGGACTGGTTACACAGTTCTCTCAATATTCTTTCATTATTAGAGATCCTTTTTCTCTCTGTGCCTCAGCTTCTTTGTGTTCCTCTTCTCTAGTTTCTATTTCATTTATTGTCTCCTCTACCATATCAAATCTGCTTTTAATACCATCCATTGTGCTCTTCAATGATTGGATCTCCGACCATAATTCATGCTTGAGTTCTTGAATATCTTTCCGTACCTCCATGAGCATGTTAATGATTTTTATTTTGAACTCCCTTTCAGTTAGAGTCATGAGGTCAATATCATTTAAATGTTTCTCAGGAGTTGTATTAATAATTTTACTCTGGACCAGATTCCTTTGGTGTTTCATATTTGTGTATGACGCCCTCTAGTGCCCTGAAGCTCAACTCTCTGGAGCTGCTCAGCCCCTGAAGCAGTGTTGGGGTTGCAGGGGAGCAGTATTGGTGCCTTGGGGGAGGAAAGAGCTGATTCCTGCTTCCTGGCTGCCATGCCTGTCTCCACTGCCTGAACCAGTGGGCTGAGCACACAGGTATAAGCCTCTGTGCTTTGCGTTTTTAGTTGCTGTAGACAGATCTTCCCTCTGGCTGGCCTAACGCCAGGGTAGGGTTTACCGGTTTGCAAGCCCAGTGGGGCTGGCTAGGAGAAAGGCGCAGTAGTCTGCCTGTCACAGAAGGGGTTCTTGGAGCTGTGTGGGCAGCCAGGGAGCTGGAGCACCTGAAGATCGTGAAAGCTCCCAATCTGCTGGGCTTTTCTCCTGAGGAGTAAGCTCTGTGCAATCCTTGCCTCTTTAGCAGCCCTCTTGCTAAGAGCTTCTTTGTTAGGAAGTGTCTCAGACTGCCCACCTTTCTTTTGTTCCAGAGCAGCTGGATATGGATCCCTGCTTTCCACAAACAGCTGGAATCTTGGTCTCTCCAGGAATTCTGCCTGCCTTAGCTTTCCAACCCCCTAATTACGAGAGTATCATGCAACCACCATGAAATGTAGGTTTGTGCTCCCAGAGCAGATCTCCAGAGTTAGGTATTCAGCAGTCCCAGATCTCCACTCCCTCCCTGCTCCGTTCCTCTTCCTCCTGCCCATGAGCTGGGGTGGGAGTAGGGCTTGGATCCCCCAGGACCACCGCTTTAGTACTTTACCCTTTTCCGTGAGGTCTGCTCTTGTCTTCAGGTGTATGCAGTCCTCTTTCCTGTTGCTCTTTCAAGAGTAGTTGTATTGTTATATTTTCATATATGCGGTTTTAGGAGGAAGCTTCTGTCTCATGTCTCACGCCACCATCTTTAATCCAAAATCCATCATTTCATACTTTTTGATGTCTGTTGTATGTGATAGTTTAAAAATATTTCAAGTTGTGATTGTTTATTGCTAGTGTAGAAATACAGTTGATTTTGGGGTATGATCTTAGATCTTACAGTCATGCTAAACTCATCTTGTTACCTTTTCTTGTTGATTTCATTGGCTTTTCTATATAGATAATCATGTAGTCTACATATAAAATGCATCTTGACTTCTTTCTTTCCAAATAGATATCTTTTATTTCTTGCCTTATTGCACTGCCTAGACTTACTAATCCTGTGTTGAGTAGAAGTAATGAGATTAGACATTCTTGTGCTGTTCCTTATATTAGGGGAAAGCGGGCATTCTCTCTTAAGTGTGTTAGCTTACTTTTTTTTGTAGATAGCCTTTAACAGGTTGATAAAATGCCCCATTTATTCCTAGTTTGGAAGGAAACTTCCTGGGAGCTTTAATCAGAAAGCATTGTTGGCTATTGTCAAATGCTTTTTCTGATTCTATTGAAATGGTCATCCAGTTTTTCTTTTTTGTTGATATGGTGAATTAATTTATTGAATATGAATATTTGCATTCCTGGATAAACTCTGATCATTTTAATAATCTGTTGCATAACAACTCAAAACACAGTGGCTTAAACAAAGCCCATTATCTCACAGTTTCTGTGGGTCAAGAGTTTTGGGTATGATTTAGGTGGCATTTCTGCTTTGGGTTTGTCACAATGCTGCAGTTAAGGTGTTTGCCAGAACAATGGTCTCATGTGTAGTCTTGACTGGGGAAGGATTTGCTTCCAAGCTCACTCATGTGGTGGCTAGCAGAATTTAGTTTCTTCAGGTTGTTAGACAAACTTGAGTTACTCAGCTATCACATAGAGAACTCTTTTGGTTCTTTGCCACATTTGGTCTCTCCATAGAACATTTCAGTTTTGCAACTTGCTTTATCAGAGTGTGAGAGAGCAGGAGAGCAAGAGAGACAAGCAAGATAGAAGTTTGTTTCTTATAGTCGGATTTTCTGAGTGACACCCTATCATTTATATGACATTCTCTTGTTAGAAACAAAATTTAGCTCCCCCCCCACAGGGATTAATATATTCCCCTCCCTTTGGTTGTGTGTGAATGCCAAAAGGTGGATGTCATTAATAATCATTTCAGAAGCTGCCTAGCACAATCATAATGTATTATTTTTTATATATTACTGAATTAAAAATTTAAAAAATTTATGTAGAATTTTTTGCACTTATGTTTATGAGGTCCATAGTGTTCTTTTTTTTCCAAAAATTTATTTTTATTTTTAAATTTGGTATGTAGTGTTCTTATGTCTTTCTCTTGTTTCATAGCAAGATACTTCTAGTCTTAGAATGAATTGGAAATTATGTCCTCTTTGGTTGTCTGGAAAAGTTTGTGTAGACTTGGTAGTATATTCCCCAGTGTTTAAAAGAATTTACTAATGAAGCCATGTATGCTGTGGTTTTATTTTTATGTATTTCAGATAAAGGTTTTTACTACAGTTTCGATTTCTGTAATAGTTGTAGGGCTATTCTGGTTCTCTTCCCCTGTTTTTTTTTGAGTGTTTCTTTGAATTTATCTTTTTTCATTTAAGTTACCAAAATTATTGATGTAATGTTTATAATATCCTTTTATAGTGTCTAGAATCTGCAGTGATGTCCTCTCTTTCATTCTTGATATTAGTAATTTGTATCTTCTATTATTAATATGGCTAAAATTGAAAATTGTATTGATCTCTGAAGAACCATGTTGGGGTTTTTCTTTTTTGAGTCTTCAGTTTCTGCACTGATCTTTATGAATTCCTTACTTCTGCTTATATTGGATTTTTGGAGTTTCTTACTCTATTTTTTAGTTTCTTATGGTGGAAGCTTGAGGTTATTGATTTCCTTCTAAGCACTGCTTCAGTGGCATCTCATATTTTGATATACTGTGTTTTAATTTTCATTCAGTTCAAAATTCCTTTGTGATTATCTTTTTTGATTTGTGGATTGTTTGCAAGTGAGTTATTTAGTTTCCAAATATTTGGGGATTTTCTGGAGATCTTTGTTATTGATGTTGATTTTATCCCAAGGTATGGTTATGCTTTGTGTGACTTGAATCCTTTGAAATGTATTGAAACTTGTCTTTTGGCCCCAAATACAGTCTATGTCCATGTAAAGAATGCATATTCTGCTGTTATGTTGGAGTTTTACAAAGGTCATTAAGGTCGAGTTGGTCGGTAGTCACAGTCTTCTATATCCTTATTTTTTTTCTGCCTTGTTTATTGATTATTGAGAGAGATAGAATTTTTGAAATCTTCAAATGTAGATTTGTCTATTTTTCCTTGCAGTTCTATTAGATTTTATCTTTCTACTTTGAAGCTCTCTTATTAGGTATAAATGTTTAGGGTCATTTTTTTTTTTCTTTAATATTAAAAAAAATTTATTGAAGTATATAGTTGACAGTTTCAGGTGCACAGCATAGTGATTTAACATTTAATACATTATGAAATGATCACGGTGGTAAGTGTAGTTACCAGGGTTATGTTCTCTTAATGAATAAATCTTTTTTATCTTTTTTATGCCTTTCATTAATATTCTTTGTTAAAACAATTACTTTCCCTTATCTTCTCATTCCCCCAACTTTCTTTTAGCTTATGTTAGCATAGTATATTATTTTTATTCTACTTTTTAAAAAAATTGTGGGAAAATAGACATAACATGAAATTTACCATCCTAACCCTATTTAATTGTACAGTTTAGTAGTGTTAAGTATTTTCATATTGTTTTGTAACCATTTCCAGAACTCTTTTCATCTTGAAAACCGGCATTCTGTTGCTTTTAACCTTTGTGTCTTTACAGTTTAGGTGATTTTCTTGTATGTATCAACCATTTACACTTAATATGATTGTTGATATCATTGGTTTTAGTTCATCATTTTGCTTATTGTTTTGTTTCTTCGTTTTATTTGCAGTTGTTTTGGATAAAATGGGTGTTTTTATTCCATTTTATCTTTTTTGTTGGCTTATTATAGTCATTGCTGTTTTGTTATTTTAGTGTTTGCTTTAGGGTTTTTAGCGTTGTGGTTTATAGCGTCACAGTCTAACTTCAAGTGTTACACCAATTTGTATATAGTATCAGTAACCTTATAATAGTGTATTTGCACTTATCTCTTTTTGGCCTTTGATTCTGTTGTCATCCATTTACTTATATGTGTGTGGTAAACACTGATAGGCATTGCTCTTATTCTTGTTTAAGCAGTTATCTTTTAAAGATATTTAAATAATTTAAAAATCTTATATATTACAGATACCATTTCCTTTGCTTTTCATTCCTTTGTGTATATCCATATACCCATTTTTTCCCCTTCTGCTGGAAAGACTTAATGTTTCTTCTTATGTGGGTTTGTTATTGATTAATTATTTCAAATTTTTCAAATACTGAGTAAATAATTTGCCTTTATTTTTTCTTTAAAGGAATTTAAACGATATAGAATTCTAAGTTACATCTTTTTAAGTACAGATGTACTTAAACTTCCTCAACTCATGATGGGTTATGTTCCAATAATAAACCTATTGTAACTGAAAATATTGTAAATTGGAAGTACATTTAATACACTTGACCTCCTGAACATTGTAGCTTTGCCTCTTCCACCTTCAACATGCTCAGAACACTTATTTAAATTAGCTTAAAGATGGGCAAAATCTAAAATCTTTATTATATAAGCCTGTTTTATAATAAAGTGTTGAATATCTCATGTAATTACTGAATACTTCACTAAAAGTAGAAAACCAGAATGGTTGCTTGGATTTGGAGTCGTTGTAATGAGTTAATTGGTTGTTTTCCCTCATGGTCTGTGGCTGACTGCAAGCTGTGGCTTTCTGCCATTGCCCAGCATCATTACCCAGTATCATACCACATATTGCTAGCGTACAGCAAAATCAAAATTCAGAATTTAAAGTACAATTTCTATTGTCTATATATCACTTTTACACCATCTTGAAGTCAAAGAATTATTAAGTTGAACCTGGTTAAGTTGGGAACCATCTGCGCTTCAAAGATGTTGTGCCACTACATTTTCACTTGCATTATTTCTGATGAGAAGTCTTCTGTCCTCATTTTTCTTTTTTATGAAATATCTTTTTTTCTCTAGCTACTTAAAAAACTTTCTCTGGCACTGTTTTTGAGCCATTTAATTATTAGATGACCTGGTGAAGCTTTCTTCCTTGTTCTTTTGCTCAATGCCTACTACAGTTGAGGAAATCTTTGGGTTCATAATTTCCATTGAATTTGAAAATTTTTGGCCTTGTTTCTTCATGTATTTTTTTCTATTTCCTTCTTTTTGGACTTCAGTTACTCAAACTCTGCTTGAAGTTATCCACAGCTTACTATATTCTTCTTTAGGATTCTTTTTTCTATTTCTTTTTTGAGTTCTTTTTTCTATGCATTTTGGGTAGTTTCTGTAGTTATGTAACTGACTAACTTTTTTTTTCTATAAATATATTTACAGTATATTTGTAGTCTCCAACATTGTATTTTTTACCTTTTCAGGTTGTTTAAATATACAGTCCATGCTTCAGATTTTTGAACACGTGGAATAGTTATAATTATTTTAATATTACATCTGTGTCAGTTATAGTTGGTTTTGATTTAGACTTCTAATTCTGGCTTTTATTTTCCTACTCTTTCCTATACGTGCCTTGTAATATTTTGATATTAGAAAATTTGTATTTTAGCTTATTGAGTGCTAGGTATTTTTGTATTCATTAAATTTTTTTTAGTTTTGTTTTGGGAAATAATTATATCTCTTGGAAATAGTTTGTTCCTTTTCAGTCTTGATTTTAAGATTTGTTATTTGAACACTGTTCATTCAGGAAAATTACTTTCCAACCATTACTGAGGCAAAACCATTCTGAGTACTCTACCTAATGCCCCAGTGAATATGAAGTTTCGGTCTGGTTGGTGGAAACAGGTACTATTCTCACCCTTTTTGAGTACTGGGAATTACTGCCTGAATCCTCCTGAATTATTCTATACCCAGTTTTCTCATGCTTATTTGCTAATCAGTGTTCCCCTGGAATATTTGGTGGGGAGAATCTTCTGTGCTGTTCTCTCATTGCAGGTACTCTGGCTATGAATTCCAGCCATCTTGATATTGTTGTATTCTCATGTCCATTTTCAAATCAGGGAGTTCCACTAAGTTTTGCCTGGATTCTCCTCCTTATGGCATGTTGGAAACTTTCAAGGCAATAAAGTTGCATCATTCATAGGACTTGCAGTCCTTGGTTTCATTTGTCAGAGATCACTGTCTTTCATTCTTTGATATCGAGTATCTAATAAACTATTGCTTCATGTATTTTGACTGGTTGTTTCAAGGGGGAGGGTTGATCCAGTCCCCATTAATTAATCTTGGCTGGAAGTAAAAGTTCATTGACTGAAAGTCCAGTAGATTTAGAAAAGTATATGAATTTGGCACAGGTATGTTAGTGTGCATTTTATTTTAAGGGAAAATTACCCAGTATGATGTAAAATGAGTCAAATACTAGGTGAGCATTGAGGACCCACTATAAAGTACCTTCATTCCTAATATAAATAAATCAGTATACTATATAATACTACTGTATTTAAACCTGCAGCAATTCCTGTCCTTTTTCCAGATGTTTAAATGTATTTCAAGATTGTCATCTTGTGATTAGAGTAATAACTTTGTCAACGGTTATTAAGGTACCCAAACACTTTTTAACTCTTCTTCTCACTTTACATTGTGAAAAATGACACTAAGCTTATCATCTTAATGAAATATATACTTTTGGTGTTAGTCTTTTCTTACAGTTCTGAAAACATAGTCTCCGTTTGCCGTTTTGCCTGTTATTTGAAAATCAAGTAAAGAAAGAACCTCGAAATACAGTTTTATCTTCTAGACATTAACAGTATATGTTTATGTGGCATATCCTTTGTTACCTATAAAATTGATACATTGTACATTGTGACATATAGATCTGAAACGTTGAAATAAATTTCAAGGGAAACCTTAGCTTTGAATTCTTCACAGATTGAATTTTTCACTCCTCTTCCTAGGTGGCATGTGCGTGTATGTGTATGTGTATGTGTGTTTGTGTAATGTGTATAGACTTGTCAGGGAGAGTTGTTAGGAAATGAGTCTCAAAATATAAAGAAAAGCATCTATATTAATGAGTTCCTCTATTTTGGGGTGGAAGGAAAGAGAAAATGGAAAGATATTTGTTGCATGGATCCTTCTAAGAAATTACTAATTTGCTCAGTAATTTTTTTACTTGGACTCTAAAAATCTTACATGATTATAAAATATGTAAATTTTATAGATAAGAAAATTATTGCCACTTAAAGTGTTCTTATCAAAAACTTACAAACGTAACAAATTTATGATGTGCTTAAGAGATCCTTACTGTGAAAATTAAAGAAAGAAATTGCTTTCAGGTCTCTGTCTGAAGCTATGTCAGTGGAAAAAATTGCTGCAATCAAGGCCAAAATTATGGCCAAGAAAAGATCTACTATCAAGACTGACTTAGATGATGATATAACTGCCCTTAAACAGAGGAGTTTTGTGGACGCTGAGGTAGATGTGACCCGAGATATTGTCAGCAGAGAGAGAGTTTGGAGGACACGGACAACTATCTTACAGAGTACAGGAAAGGTAATTAAAATATTTCACTCATTCATTAGAGTGTGTATATTCACACACTAATATTAACCAATCTGTGATTGGTTAAAATTTGCTATTAGGAGGAGGTTTCAAGTTTTATTTCAGGAAGATCAGTAGTAATGTAGATCCAAATGGCCATATCTTCCATTCCATTTTAGCTTATGGTGGCTGTTGGTCACCAAGGAACTGATGAAAAAGCCTTAGTCACAGTGCAAGCCCTTGATTTACACCTCATTTTTAAATCCAAAGAGTGGGCAATTTTCTTGTTCAGATTTTTGCTTGAACCTAATCAACAGGAAGTATTGATAGCAAGCTCTCTGGTCATTAATATCATTTTTTTTTTCCCACTTGCAAGATAGAGAACTTAAGAAAATCAGCAAACATTTATAGCATGAATTTATATATTGCATTCTGTTATATGGATATACCAATATTTGTTCTTTATTAATGGAGTTGGGTCCTTTCTGCTACAGGTTTTTGGGATTTTTCTTCCCTCTCTTTGTCTTCCATTCCTCCCTATTTCTGTCTCCTTCCCTCCCTTCCTAGTCATGATTACAGTGTATTAAAAAGCATTCTTTTTCATATACCTTTGTGCATTTATCTGTATACAGCAAAAGGATTAATTCCTAAAATTGAATTGCTGGTTAAAGGAGATGTGTACTTTAAATTTTGAAAGATAAAAATTTGAAAGATACTGGATGTCTGGTATCTTATGGAGCTCCAGAAAACTTGCATTGATTTTTGTTTCGCTAACATATTTTCATCTGTCTTTCTTTCGCTCAGCTCCCAATTTTCTCTTAAATGTTAATTCTCCACTGGTGCGTAGTTGTTGATAGTGATGACTTTTGGCAAGAGAGTTTGTAGAGGTGTGTGAGTGACTGATGAAAGTGAACTCAAACATTGGTCTAGACAGACAGATTTTACAGATTTTACAGATTTTGGCCTTAAAATTACTGTGCCCTTTTAAAAGGAATAAAGCTAGGAGAAAAGAGTATATGACAGAATTCTTTTTCTTTTGTACATTGGCTTGTTTTCCAAAGTACTTAAGGTCAAGATTAAAAATTCCACAGAGCTTAGAATTACAGAGAAATCTACAAACATAAGTAAACTTCTATTTTTGTATTTACAGTGATTTGTTCATACTCATTTTCTGTGCCTAATATGGGTATTCATTGAATAATGTGACTTATTTTTTTCTACCAATGCTCACTATAATTGCTGAAAAATCTGAATCTCATTGTAAAGAACTCAAATGGGTGATATGCCTGTCTTATTTTCTAGAGCAAACATTACGTTTCAGATAACTGAGATGAACAATTTTTTTGAGCTCTAGGTGGCAGGATTGTTCCATCATTCCAAACTTTGTGTTCCAGTTTAATTTAGTGTTGTTGGTACCACTGTATAATTTAAGAAATTAACGATTTAAGAATGAATGAAGGAAGGAGTAGTCAGATTAGTTAGCCTTGTTGAATGTTGTTAAGATTGTTAATGCAAAACTTTATTAGATTTAAAAAATACTTTCCAATGTACAAATCTTTGAAAAGTGAACATTGACTCCTAACAGTATCTCAAAACTTTCAATTCCTCATATAAGTTGTAACAGTCTGAAAAGTTAGCACTGGAGTTTATTTTTTGTTTATTTATTTATTTTTAATTTATTTTTTTACGATTTATTTTGGTATCGTTAACCTACAATTACATGTGCAATATTATGGTGAAGCACTGGAGTTTATTATACCTAGAAGATATAGTGGTTGATTCCTGTCAGAATTAAGAAGCCTCTTTTGACAACATTTCTGTTACATTTTTATTTAAATGTTATTGTTTCCTGATTACATATTTGAATAGTTGTAGAATATGAATAAGTTGATAGCCAGTTATGCAGTTTAAGTAAAATGATAATAAAAGACTAACACTGGTTTTATAATAGTTGGTCTTTGGATCAACTTTTTAGTAGTAGTAGATTTTTACTTAACGTGTGTAATAATACCTCATAATATGGTAGGGAAGAATTGATAGGAAGAAAACTTAGTCTTAAATTGTTTCTAAGTGAACTTAATGTCTTTAGATGTTCAATTCTAAGTTGGATTATTTAAAATCCATTTATATTTCAGAATTTTTCCAAGAATATATTTGCAATTCTTCAATCTGTAAAAGCCAGAGAAGAAGGGCGTGCACCTGAACAGCGACCGGCCCCAAATGCAGCACCTGTGGTAAGTGTTTTACGGCTTATATAGCAATTTTAATGAAAAAGACACTTGTGTTTCAGTATGCTTTCTTTTATATGTGGAATCTAAAAACAAATGAACAAAACAAGCCCATAGAGAACAGATTTTTGGTGGCCAGAGGGTGGGTGGGGAGTGAGAAAATAGGTGGAGTTTCAAAAGGTAAGACAATGACAATTTAAAATATCCCAAGCAATCAAAACAGGGGAAAATAAGATACTTAAATTATTCTTAACTGTAGACATAACTGGGTAAGAATTTGAAAGGGTGTTTGTTAGTTTTCTAGAAAAGCTCTGTAAACTGTAGAAGGTTGATTGGGAGAAACATTAACTATTGTTAGAAATACAAATCCTTATTACCATCCACTTTGGGGCTCTTTCTGAAATCATCAGTATATGAAACTTCTTGGTGAATGTATTGTGCTTCTCCTAATCATAGGTCATTTGGTCCTTTCATTGTGCCTTAGTTTTAGCCATTTGGAGAGTTGGCACCCTCACTCTTTGAGGTGCACTTAGGACAGTCCAAAAATAAATTTCATATATGCCATATTGCTTATATTTAAACTCAAACATACACTCCAGTTGAGAATCCTTCCAGCTAGTTTCATATGACTCAACAAAGGAAAAACAAAAACACAGTGTTTTTATTTTATATAGAATTTTAAGAAGTATATCAAAATTTGGAAGGGTACTGATACAGTCTGCAAGATTTAGTAGTTTTGTTCATGAAATCCTTTATGTTTAATCTTTTAAAGGTAGTGGATAGTTGTTGGTATTTAGGTAAATGTTTGCAGTGGACTTTTCAACAAGTACTTAAGTGTCTGCTGTTTGTCAGGCTATGTGCTGACAAAGATACAAAAGATACTAGAATGAAAAAGGTCCACAGTCCCTGTCCTCTTTGCTCACAGTTTTGTGGAACATAGAGATAACTAAAAAATAGTGAGACAGATGTTATTATGGTAAAACACAGGGTGTTCGTAATTATGAATTGGTTGACAATTTGAATAGCAGTTGGTAGGAAACATAATATCAAATCTTAAAATAATAAAAAAACACTTTTTGTGACTGAATATTCTATTTCCGTAATCATTAAAATACTTGAAAATTTTAATGTTTGGCATTTGACTGTAGAAGTATGTATCTAGTGACAGTCTTGAATAAGTGTCTTATTTGGATTAATACTTAGGGTAGCATCCTGTTGTTAACAAAATGAAGTGTAGTCTTCCTATACTGAATTTCCCAGGCAATTTTGAGAATATTCCTTAAGCATTCTTTTTAAGGTTATTACAGACTGTAAAGGTAGGTAGACTATTTGCGAATTAAGTTAAAACATTATTAGATTGGCAACTTTTTCTAAATACTAAAAAAAAAATAACACCTTTGTTATCTTATGCTTACCCATACATTTACAGTGGTTTTTTTATTGTCACAGTTGTATTTGATAAATGGGAGGATTTGCAATTTGGAGTATAAATCAGTTAAAAGGTTTTAAAATGTCAGTTCAATAAATTTTGAATTAAAAGGTTTTTTGTTAAAGAAAAAATGTTCATAATTGGAAGGAGTTTATATTATAAAGAAATATAAATTATCTGAGTAAAATTACTAAACACACCCAATTTATTTCTGTATTTTCTAAGAGTTTTGCTTTTTGTATTGGTGCAGGTTTATTTGAAGTCCTTTGCCCTTGTTCCTGATAGGGGTGGTAATTTTCTAGCAATAAACATTATCTTTAAAGTAAGCATCAAATGATTCCCTATTTTTTGTCCCATTTGGTATGCTTCTCACATTTGTCTTATTGGATGTCATAAGAAAAAGGCTTAGAAAATAAACAATACCCTTACTGTGGTTTTTATTCTGAATATTAAGTAACAATTTAAAATATAACATGTAACTTGTAATTAATTTTTCTATAGGACCCCACATTGCGTACCAAACAGCCTATTCCAGCTGCCTATAACAGATACGACCAGGAAAGATTCAAAGGAAAAGAAGGCAAGTTACTTAATTTTTATCTTCTTCCTGTGGTTGTGCTGAATTTGGAGACAGGATAGCCTGAGGGTTAAGTGTAGGGGTTGGCAAACTCATATCCACAGGCCAAATCGGGCCCACCATATATTACTATAAATAAAGTTTTGTTGGAACACGGTGACAATCGTTTATGTATTATCTGTGGCTACTTTTGTGCTATGGCAGTGGTGTTGAGTTGTGATAGAGATCACGTGGCCTGCAAAGTCTAAAAATCTATCTGGTCTTTTGTAGGATAAATTTGCCAACCCCTGGTTAACTGCATGGATTCTGGATCCAGATGCTCTTGTCACACCTTTTGCATGAATTTTGATAAATTACTTTAACCACACTCTGTCTCAATTTCCTTCTGTGTAACATTACAATACTAATAGTAGTAGTAGTAGTAGTACCTATTTCTTAGGGTTATTGTGGGGATTAAACTAGTTAATGTAAATTCCCTAGAATAGTGACTTGTATATAATAAGTTGTATGTAGATATTTGCTCTTATTAATATTAAGAACTAGTTGTTTCTCAAGTTTATTTTAGTGTGGAGATTCTCTTACCAAATCATGTTTCCCTAATTATAAATACTTAGATTGAGAACTTGGGAAGCATCGATTATGGTTTGTGAAAGCCTACATGGTATACTTGCAGTAATAGTGAATCATTTCCACATTATTGTGGTGGTTAGTGAGGTGGACTACTGTCAGTGCAGCTTCTCTTGGGACTTTGATTTATCTGTTCTTGATTCCTGAAAAAGATAGTGGCAGCTGAAAGTTTAAATATAATGATTGTTTTTTGCATAATCTGAAATCTCCATTTTTTCATGGACGAATTTATTGCTTTAGTGCAGTGAATTTTATGTGCTGGCTTCATTTACTGGATAAAGGCATGCACTGAATACATGCTATAGAAGTAGAATGGTACGTTCTTTTATTCTCTGCAATGTTTTTCTTTTCCAATGAATTACATGAAGTAGGGGTTGGCAAATTACAGCCCACAGACCACGTCAGACCCTCCACAGACCAAACCAAGCTGGACCCATTTGTTTACATGTATTTCTTATTCTGCTTTTGCACTGCAATTGCAAAATTCAGTAGTTGAGATACAAACTATATTACTTGCAGTATGTAAAATATTTAATATATGACCCTTAATAGAAAGCTACACTTAGACTCTGTCCTGGAACCCTTACCACTAACTATTTACAGCATAGCTTTTCTACAAATTATTAACATATACCTATGATTGTAATTTTGGAGCAAAACGTTTTATAAGTTAAGTACTTCTTCATGATATTGGATGCTTTTAGTAGTACTATAATTGAGTATTAGCAGTAACTTAATTTGAGGGTTATAAAGTATTTGATTCAATCTACTTATTGGTATTCCCAACCAGTTATATGATGGTCAAACACAATTGCAGACATAGTTTTAACCGTTTTCTACCCCAAGGGCTTGTTAGTGTGTATTGCATATGTTTTTGGGTCTAAAGTCCCTATTAAATTTTTATCTTCACAAGAATGTAATTTAACTTTATATATATAGTGGATTCAAAACTTTGTTAAACTGTCAGATATAATGTAGATTATTACTTTAGATTTGTTTTTGATCATGAAATACATAAAATCTAATAGTAAATCCCTTTTCTTTACAGAAACGGAAGGCTTCAAAATTGACACAATGGGCACCTATCATGGTATGACCCTTAAATCTGTAACGGTAAGTCACTTTGACCACAGAGGTCCTTTTTTTCTAGGCATTTTATGTGAGTAGCACACGTTGAAGAAAAGCTTTGTGGTCCATTATTTTCTATTTCAGGTATTCACCTTTCATACACAGTTTTGCTGATAGATCTGTGTGGTGATTATTTGACTCATGGGTATTGTTTTTTGTACTTAGTTGAGTGTGTGTGAATAAAAGCTGTTTTGATTAACTTGTGAGTAGTATGGTTGCTACCTCGTTTGAGTAAAGCCAAGAGGAGTTACAAGGTCCAGTTTTGGAAAGTTCTTTGTTGTAATATCTTATGTTCTTTATAATACCTTTTGCTCTTTAAGAGACAGATTGCAGTGGTTGATGTGATACTTAAAAATGCATACTTGACAGAACCAAATACTTGGATGTCCACAATTACAATCTTTCGCTCACTGTTAGCACACTTTGATTTTTATTTTTAACCCCCTAAAGATGGTTATTTATAGATGTTCTGACTAAGCCATATTTAACACTTCTAATTTTTATTTAGCCACTGATAGGACTAGGTGATGTAGAGCAGGAAGTCTGTTAACATCAGTTCGATATTTATATTATAGATCATTATACCTTTTATACTTCAAAATACTATGTATTTGTGTTAGAATACCTGTATATTTAAAACATTAGTACCAAACTTAGTTTGTAAATCATCTCAGGTCTTTGAGGATTTAGTATGACATGGAATCATAACATATTTGCTGTAATTTCTAAGAATTCAGGTGTATCTTGCCATGCTTTACTCTTTTCCAGAAGCAGATAGCAAATAAGTATGGAGAATCTGATATTAAGAGTTGACTTTTCTTTTTCTATATTTTAAATTGGAATTGAGTAGTAGTTTGCTAATACACTTGTTTTTAAATTGTCATCAGATTTGTTTTTATATTATTGAAATTGTATGTGGACTGATTAATTCATTCAGTAGGTACTTACCGAGCATTTATGTCAGACCCTGTTCTGGTTGCTGAGACTAGCTATAAATAACACAGGGCTTCTTTGTTTTTTTTTTTTTAAGGTATCATTGATATGTACTCTTATGAAGGATTCACATGAAAAACACTGTGGTTGCTATATTCACCCATATTATCAAGCCCCCCCCATACCCCATTGAAGTCATTGTCCATCAGTGTAGTAAGATGCCACAGAATCAATACTTGTCTTCTCTGTGCTACACTGTCTTCCCTGTGACCCCCCACACCATGTGTGCCAATCATAATACCTATCAATCCCCTTCTGCCTCCCTCCGCCACTGTTTTCCCCCCACCCCCACTTTAGTAACTGCTAGTCCTTTGGAGTCTTGTGAGTCTGCTGCTGTTTTGTTCCTTCAGCCTTTAGTTTTACTTAGTTGTAGACAGGGCTTCTTTAGAGAGAGTCGTCAGACAGGCCTCTCTGAGAAGGTGACTGTTGAGCAGAGACCTGGCAGAGAGCATTCTGTGGAAGATAGCACAAGGGTGAGGCTCAGTAGAGTTGTAGCAGGAAGGCCAGTGTCTCCAGAGTCTAGTGAGTGAGGGGAAAGTGGTAAGAGATTATAAACCCACATTATAGGATCTGTATAGTTCATTTAAGACTTCAAAACATAACTCATGGCTGTAAGATTTAACTAAAATTCTTAAAAGATTCCTTTATTGACATTTTCTTGAGGCCAGAACATGCCTATTGACAATTCTTCAAGTGAATTATTGTGGAACTAAAGTTACTATTTTTAAGTAGCCATCATAGTAAGTTTTTTGTAGTTATTGTTGTCATTTTTACTTTTGTCTCATCTGAAATGTCATGAAATTGGTTCTATTACTGAGCTTTTATGCAAACAGAATCAGTAGTAGTTTTTATGGTGATGCTTTTTATAGAACAGTTTTTCTAAAATACAGGGACAGGCTTAATTAAAGCATATGACAATGATACAGCTCTGCTTCCTCATCAGAGACGTTGTTCCTAAATATACTTTTAAGAAATTTAAACTTATTTATGGTGTCTGATTTTACAGAAATTAATCCCTAAAAGACCTTGTACAGGAATGCAACAGAAAGACTAAAAAGTCAAATTGCTAGTGCTTTTAATATTTTAATACCCATTTTGAGTCTCTGGGCTCTTTATGACCCGATTCATTTTAGCAGTTGTTTGAGAAGTTTGAATTTGAAAGCATTAAAGTTACTCTAATAATTGTTTATACTTGAATCACAAACTTACGCTTCCAATGTAAATTTTTTTTCTTTGTAACTGTTACCTACTTAAAGGACATTTCTCCTATGATACCCACCCAGAGATATTAAGCAGTTAAATGTATGTTAAGGGCTTTGTTGCACCGATATGACTTTCTAATTTATGCATAACTCATTTTAGCTACCATTGTGTTTTTAGGGTTATAATATGCCTAGTTGATATACCTAGTTACTAAAAGTATACGTCTACATTAGAATTGGTCTATTATCTTTTTTTATATTAAGATTTAAAAAAAATTTATTTTGGTATCATTTATCTACCATTACATATGCAATATTATGGTTATTAAACTACCCCCTTCATCAGGTCCCCCCACCAACCCCATTACAGTCACTGTCCATCAGCGTAGTGAAATGCTATAGAATCACTACTTGTCTTCTCTGAGTTGTACAGCCCTCCCTGTGCCCCCCCAACATTACATCTGCTCATCGTAATGCCCCTTTTTCCCCCTTATCCCTCCCTTCCCACCCATCTTCCCCAGTCCCTTTCCCTTAGGTAACTATTAGTCCGTCCTTGGGTTCTGTGAGTCTGTTTTGTTCCTTCAGTTTTTTTCTTTGTTCTTATACTCCACGTATGAATGAAATCATTTGATACTTGTCTTTTTTGGCTTGGCTTATTTCACTAAGCATAATACCCTCTAGATCCATCCATGTTGTTGCAAATGGTAGGATTTGTTTTCTTCTTATGGCTGAATAATATTCCATTGTGTATATGTACCACATCTTCTTTATCCATTCATCTACTGATGGACACTTAGGTTGCTTCCATTTCTTGGCTATTGTAAATAGTGCTGCAATAAACATAGGGGTGC
>JAQQAC010002701.1:4409289-4422087 GCA_029783875.1 Phataginus tricuspis | reverse complement strand
TGCTGCATTCTCAGGCTAAATTCCTAGGACTGGGATTCCTGGGTCAAGTAGTATTTCTATTTTGAGTTTTTTGAGTAACCTCCATACTGCTTTCCACAATGGTTGAACTAATTTGCATTCCCACCAGCAGTGTAGGAGGGTTCCCTTTTCTCCACATCCTTGCCATCATTTGTTGTGTGTGTTTTGGATGTTGGCCATCCTCACTAGTGTGAGATGATATCTCATTGTGGTTTTAATCTGCATTTCTCTGATGACCAGCGATGTGGAGCATCTTTTCATGTGCCGGTTGGCCATCTGAATTTCTTCTTTTTTTTTACAATTTATTTTGGTATCATTAACCTACAGTTACATGTGCAATATTATGGTGATTAAACTACCCCCTTCATCAGGTCCCCCCCACCAACCCCATTACAGTCACTGTCCATCAGCGTAGTGAGATGCTATAGAGTCACTACTTCTCTTCACTGAGTTGTACAGCCCTCCCTGTGCCCCCGCTACCTTACGTCTGCTAATCGTAATACCCCTTTTACCCTCTTATCCCTCCCTTCCCACCCATCTTCCCCAGTCCCTTTCCCTTTGGTAACTATTAGTCCATTGTTGGGTTCTGTGAGTCTGCTGCTGTTTTGTTCCTTCAGTTTTTTTCTTTGTTCTTATACTCGACATATGAATGAAATCATTTGATACTTGTCTTTTTCGGCTAGGCTTATTTCACTGAGCATAATACCCTCTAACTCCATCCATGTTGTTGCAAATGGTAGGATTTGTTGTCTTCTTATGGCTGAATAATATTCCATTGTGTATATGTACCACATCTTCTTAATCCATTCATCTACTGATGGACACTTAGGCTGCTTCAATTTCTTGGCTATTGTAAATAGTGCTGCAATAAACATAGGGGTGCATCTGTCTTTTTGAAACTGGGCTGCTGCATTCTTAGGGTAAATTCCTAGGACTGGGATTCCTCGGTCGAATGGTATTTCTATTTTGAGTTTTTTGAGGAACTTCCATACTGCTTTCCACAATGTTTGAACTAAATTGCATTCCCACCAGCAGTGTAGGAGGGTTCCCTTTTCTCCACATCCTGACCAACATTTGTTGTTGTTTGTGTTTTGGATGTTGGCCATCCTCACTGGTGTGAGGTGATATCTCATTGTGGTTTTAATCTGCATTTCTCTGATGACCAGCGATGTGGAGCATCTTCTCATCTGCCTGTTGGCCATCTGAATTTCTTCTTTAGAGAAGTATCTATTCATGTCCTCTGCCCATTTCTTAATTGGATTATTTGCTTTTTGTTTGTTAAGGTGCCTGAGTTCTTTGTATATTTTGGATGTCAACCCCTTATCAGATACATCATTTATGAATATATTTTCCCATATTGTAGGATGTCTTTTTGTTCTTCTGATGGTGTCCTTTGCTGTACAGAAGCTTTTCAACTTGATATAGTCCCATTTGTTCATTTTTGCTTTTGTTTCCCTTGCCCGGGGGGATATGTTCATGAAGAAGTCGCTCATGTTTATGTCCAAGAGATTTTTGCCTATGTTTTTTTCTAAGAGTTTTATGGTTTCATGACTTACATTCAGGTTTTTGATCCACCTTGAGTTTACCTTTGTGTATGGGGTTAGACAGTAGTCCAGTTTCATTCTCTTACATGTAGCTGTCCAGTTTTTCCAACACCAGCTGCTGAAGAGGCTGTCATCTCCCCATTGTATATCCAGGGCTCCTTTATCAAATATTAATTGACTGTAGGTGTTTGGGTTAATGTTTGGATTTTCTATTCTGTTCCACTGGTCTGTGGGTCTGTTTTTGTGCCAGTACCAAATTGTCTTGATTACTGTGGCTTTGTAGTAGAGCTTGAAGTCAGAGAGCATTATTCCCCGTGTTTGATTCCTCCTTCTCAGGATTGCTTTGGCTATTCAGGGTCTTTTCTGGTTCCATATGAATTTTAGAATTATTTGTTCCAGTTCATTGAAGAAAGCTGTGCTGTTTTGATAGGGATTGAATTGAATCTGTAGATTACTTTAGGTAGTATAGCCATTTTGACAATATTTATTCTTCCTAGCCAAGAGCATGGGATGAATTTCCATTTGTTAGTGTCCTCTTTAATTTTTTCTTAGGAGTGTCTTGTAGTTTTCAGAGTACAGGGCTTTCACTTCCTTTGTTAGGTTTATTCCTAGGTATTTTATTCTTTTTGATGCAATTGTGAATGGAATTGTTTTTCTGGTTTCTCTTTCTGTTAGTTCATCATTAGTGTATAGGAAAGCAACAGATTTCTGTGTGTTAATTTTATATCCTGCAACTTTGCTGAATTCAGATATTAGTTCTATTAGTTTTGGAGTGGAGTCTTTAGGGTTTTTTATGTACAGTATCATGTCATCTGCAAATAGTGACAATTTGACTTCTTCTTTACCAATCTGGATGCCTTGTATGTCTTTGCTTTGTCTGATTGCCGCGGCTAGGACCTCCAGTACTATGTTGAATAACAGTGGAGAGAGTGGGCATCCCTGTCGTGTTCCCAAACTTAGATGAAAAGCTTTCAGCTTCTTGCTGTTAAGTATGATGTTAGCTGTGGGTTTGTCATATATGGCCTTTATGATGTTGAGGTACTTGCCATCTATATCCATTTTGTTGAGAGTTTTAATCATGAATGGATGCTGAATTTTGTCAAATGCTTTTTCTGCATCTATGGAGATGATCATGTGGTTTTTGTTCTTCTTTTTGTTGATGAGGTGGATGATGTTGATGGGTTTTCTAATGTTGTACCATCCTTTCATCCCTGGGATGAATCCCACTTGATCATGGTGTATAATCCTCTTGATGTATTTTTGAATTCGGTTTGCTAATATTTTGTTGAGTATTTTTGCATCTACGTTCATCAGGGATATAGGTCTGTAATTTTTCTTTTTTTCGTGAGGTCTTTGCCGGGTTTTGGTATTAGAGTGATGCTGGCTTCATAGTAAGAGTTTGGAAGTATTCCCTCCTCTTCTATTTTTTGGAAAACTTGAAGGAGAATGGGTGTTATTTCTTCTCTGTATGTCTGGTAGAATTCAGAGGTGAATCCATAAGGTCTGGGGGTTTTGTTCTTTGGTAGTTTTTTGATTACCGATTCAATTTCGTTGCTGGTGATTGGTCTGTTTAGTTTTTCTGTTTCTTGCTTAGTCAGTCTTGGAAGGTTGTATTTTTCTAAGAAGTTGTCCATTTCTTCTAGGTTTTGCAGCTTGTTAGCATACAGATGCTCATAATATTCTCTTATAATTCTTTGTATTTCTGTGGGGTCCGTCGTTACTCTTCCTTTCTCATTTCTGATTCTGTTTATGTGTGTATATTCTTTTTCTCTTAATGAGTCTGGCTAGGGGTTTATCTATTTTGTTTATTTTTTCAAAGAACCAGCTCTTGGTTTCATTGATTTTTTTCTATTGTTTTTTTCTTCTCAATTTTATTTATTTCTTCTCTGATCTGTATTATGTCCCTCCTTCTGGTGACTTTGTGCCTCATTTGTTCTTCTTTTTCCAATTTTAGTAATTGTGTCTTTAGACTATTCATTTGGGAATGTTCTTTCTTTAAATAGGCCTGGATTGCAATATACTTTCCTCTTAGAACTGCCTTTGCTGCGTGCCACAGAAGTTGTGGCATCGTACTGTTGTTGTAATTAGTCTCCATATGTTCTTTGATTTCTGTTTTGATTTGTTCGTTAACCCATTGATTAATTAGGAGAATGTTGTTAAGTCTCCATGTATTTTTGAGCCTTTTTGATTTCTTTCTAAAATTTATTTCTAGTTTTATACCTTTGTGATCTGAGAAGTTGGTTGGTAGGATTTCAATATTTTTGAAATTACTGAGGTTCTTTTTGTGGCCTAGTATGTGGTGTATTCAGGAAAATGTTCCACGTGCACTTGAGAAGAATGTGTATCCTGCTGCTTTTCCGTGCAGAGTTCTGTAGATGTCTGTTAGGTCCATCTGTTCTAGTGTGTTGTTCAGTGCCTCTGTGTCTTTCCTTATTTTCTGTCTGGTTGATCTGTCCTTTGGAGTGAGTGGCGTGTTGAAGTCTCCTAAAATGAACGCATTGTTGTCTATTTCCTTCTTCAATTCCATTAGTATTTATTTCACATATGTTGGCGCTCCTGTGTTGGGTGCATATATGTTTATAATGGTTATATCTTCTTGTTGGACTGACCCCTTTATCATTATGTAATGTCTTTCTTTATCTCTTGCTACTTTCTTCATTTTGAAGTCTATTTTGTCTGACACAAGTACTGCAACACCTGCTTTTTTCTCTTTGTTGTTTGCGTGAAATATCTTTTTCCATCCCTTCACTTTTAGTCTGTGTATATCTTTGGGTTTAAGGTGAGTCTCTTGTAGGCAGCATATAGATGGGTCTTGCTTTTTTATCCACTCTGTTACTCTGTGTCTTTTGATTGGTACATTCAGTCCTTTTACATTTAGGGTGATTATTGATAGATATGTACTTATTGCCATTGCTGGCTTTAGATTCGTGGTTACCAAAGGTTCAAGGGTTGCTTCTTTACTGTATAAGAATCTAACTTAACTTTCTTGTTAAGTTATTGTGAGCGCCGTCTTATGTTTCTTTATTTCTCCCTTCCTATTCTTCCTCCTCCATTCTTTATATTTTGGGTGTTTCATTCTTTGCCTTTAGTTAGTATTTGGATGGTCTGCTTTCTTTGCTATGATTTTATTTTCTCTGGTGACATCTTTTTAGCCTTAGGTGTGCTTCCCTCTAGAGCAGTCCGTTTAAGATATCCTGTAGTGGTGGTTTATGAGAGGCAAACTCTTTCAACTTTCCTTTGTCTGGAAATTGTTTAATCCCTCTGTCATAGTTAAATGATAATCGTGCTGGATACAATATTCTTGGTTCGAGGCCCTTCTGTTTCATTACGTTAAATATATCATGCCATTCTCTTCTGGCCTGTAAGGTTTCTGTTGAGAAGTCTGATGATAGTCTGATGGGTTTTCCTTTGTAGGTGATCTTTTTTCTCTCTCTAGCTGCCTTTAATACTCTGTCTTTATCTTTGACCTTTGCCATCTGAATTATTATGTGTCTTGGTGTTGTCTTCCTTGTGTCCCTTGTGTTTGGAGTTCTGTGGGCTTCCGTTGACTGCGAGACTATTTCCTTCCCCAGTGTGGGAAAGTTTTCAGCAATTATTTCCTCAAAGACACTTTCTATCCCTTTTTCTCTCTCTTCTTCCTCTGGTACTCCTATAATGCGAATATTGTTCTGTTTGGATTGGTCACACAGTTCTCTCAATATTCTTTCATTCTTGGAGATCCTTTTTTCTCTCAGTACCTCAGCTTGTTTGTATTCCTCTTCTCTAGTTTTTACTTCATTTATCGTCTCCTCCACCGTATCCAATCTGCTTTTAACACTGTCCATTGTGTTCCTCAAGGATTGGATCTCTGACCGGAATTCATTCCTGAGTTCTTGAATATCTTTCCGTACCTCCATGAGCATGTTAATGATTTTTATTTTGAACTCCCTTTCAGGGGAGTCATAAGGTCCATATCATTAAAATCTTTCTCAGGAGGTGTATTCATAATTTTACTCTTGACCAGGTTCCTTTGGTGTTTCATATTTGTGTATGGAGCCCTCTAGTGCCCAGAAGCTCTACTCTCTGCAGCTGCTCAGCCCCTGAAGCAATGTCAGGGATTGTAGGGGAGTGGTATTGGTGCCTTGGGGGAGGAAAGGGCTGTTTCCTGGTTCCTGGCTGCTATGCCTATCTCCACTGTCTGAACCGGTGGGCTGAGCACACAGGTATAAGCCTCTGTGCTTTGCCTTTTAAGTTGCTGTAGACAGATCCTCCCTCCGGGGGCCCAACACCAGGGAAGGGCTTCCAGGTTTGCAAGCCCGGTGGGGCTGGCCAGGCGAAAGGTGCACTAGTCTGCCTGTCACAGAAGGGGTTCCTGGAGCCGTGCAGGCAGCCAGGGAACTGGCATACCTGAAGATCAGAAAACCCCCAATCTGCTGGGCAGAGTACACCTGGACAATCCTGTCCACCTGTCCTTTCTCCCGAGCAGCAAGCTCCTTGCAGTCCTTGCCCCCCCTCAGCAGGCCTCCTTCCAAGATCTTCCCTGCCAGGAAGTCTCTCAGACTGCCTGCCCTCCCCCGTCCCAGAGCAGCTGGGTATGGATCCCTGATCTCACAAGCAGCCGGAATCTTAGTCTCTCCAGGAACTCCGCCTGTCTTAGCTTTCCAAGCTCCTAATTACAAGAGTATCATGCAAGCACCATGAAATGTAGGTTTGTGCTCCCAGAGTAGATCTCCAGAGTTAGGCATTCAGCAGTCCCAGTTCTCCACTCCCTCTCAGCTCTGTTCCTGTTCCTCCTGCCGGTGAGCTGGGGTGGGGTGAGCTTTAGTACATTACCGTTTTCTGTGAGGGCTGCTCTTGTCTCCAGGTGTATGCAGTTTATTGTAGTTCTCTTTCCCGTTACTCTTTCAATAGTAGTTGTAGTAGCTTTATTTTCATATTATATGCGGTTTTAGGAGGAAGCCTCTGTCTCACTTCACGCTGCCATCTTTAATCTCTTCATCTGAATTTCTTCTTTGGAGAAGTGTCCATTCATGTCCTCTGCCCATCTCTTAATTGGATTATTTGCTTTTTTTTTGTTGAGGTGTGTGAGTTCTTTATATATTTTGGATGTCAACCCCTTATCGGATACGTCATTTATGAATATATTCTCCCATACTGTAGGATGTCTTTTTGTTCTACCGATGGTGTCCTTTGCTATACAGAAGCTTTTCAGCTTGATATAGTCCCACTTGTTCATTTTTGCTTTTGTTTCCCTTGCCTGGGGAGATATGTTCATGAAGAAGTCATTCATGTTTATGTCCAAGAGATTTTTGCCTATGTTTTTTTCTAAGAGTTTTATGATTGGTCTATTATCTTTTAAGTTGAAGATACCAGAGTTCTGTTAGATGTAAGACTAAATTAAAAAATCCTGCAGATGTCTAGAAAATTTTTATACAAATGACTTGTTTTCAATGTAGTGTTACAGAGAAGGGGGTATGTGTTTTGGTAATAATACTTCATAAGAATTCTTAAGTTTTGAAGTTTTTGGAAATTAAGGTCCGAGCATGGTTTTTTGGTAATATTTCATGAAGATAATAATTTATTGAAATTTATTATAGGAACAGAAGCTCAGTATCTTTAAAGCTACAGGTTTGCATGGTTGGGTCTCTGGTTAACTTGGGACTTAGGCTAAGAAATACAGAGGCAGAAGACAAAAATGTTGCTAGAGGGCTTTTCTGAGTTGGGAGACTTTCCCCAAAATGTATTACTTTGTTTCTATAATGCTGAAGAAATACTAGATTAAATAGATTTTGTGGTATAGGAATCTCATCATTTTTAACACATGAGTATGTAAATTGGAAGACAGAAGTATATACTCTTTTCCAAACTTGTTTACCCCCAGAGTTTGCCTCTTTTCTCCTTTCTGTTGAGAATATTTGAAAGAACTAGAGTTCCATAGAATCAATTTAAGTGAAACTATCTTAGGAGTTAGTGGTTGGGAGTAGAAACCATTTAGTATGGGGAACACCAGAATGTATTACCATGGATTCCTTTTGTGAAAGGGGTTATCTTAGACTAAGAAAATGGTGCTTGACAGTGCTTTTCATTACATAGTAAATATGAGGAGATGATGAAGACCTTTCTTTATTAGGTAGTACCAAGGAACTTATCTGTGGTTCCACTGGATAGGAAATAAGAAGATAGGAGCCCAGTTCACTCTTGTTATTTAGAAAGATTTGGCAATTGAACCGAGAATTACTTCATTCTAACTTACTGTTCTAACTTACTCATGTTCAGGTGGAAAGGTTATTTTTACTGAGTATCATTGACTCCTGATTACCTTGCTGTCTTCATTTTTGAGGAAACATTTTACAGTGTGAAATTGTACAGAGCAAAAACTTTAAGATCATTATTTGAATTGATTCCAACAAACATCTTGGGGAACCATATTCCTGATAGTAAGTAAACTTGGGTGGATTTTAAAAATCTTGTTAGAGGTATAACATCATAAACTCTCATTTTTCAGGAGGATCAGGAATCTCAGCCTCTTTACAAAGTTATATTCTTAAGCAGGTTAGATTAGTAACTGCCCTGCTCCTCTATTTTATAAAGCTTCCTTCATTCTCATTTGATTGTTGATAAACTTGCTCATCTGCTTGAGTATTAAGGGAGTGCTCTAATAGCAGTAATGCTCTGGAGTTGGGTCTAAAGCACAAGCCAGAAGAAAATAGAGACAGTTGACTAAGACTGTTAGGAATCTCCTTTCCTTCCCTTCTACTCTTCCTCAGCAGTTATTTTTTGAGTGCCTGCTGTGTGCCTTGCATTATGCTAGGTGCTGGAACATCAAAGATGAAGAAAACCAGATGTGTTCTCATGGACTTTATGGTCTGTTGGAGGAGAGATACATCAGTCATTCAGATATAAAATTATGATTGTGCTAAATGTGTAGAGATACCTTGTGCCATAAAAACCTAAAACTGGAGGATATTTTTTGGGAGTCCATATACTTTAAGGAGGTAATACTTGAAGTAAGATCTAAACTTTGAGTAAGACTGAACTTGAAGATTGCAGGAAAGCATATTTAAGGAATAGTGAACAAAAAAACCAAGAGGAAATGCCTTGGTGGGAAGAGCATGGCAAGTAGAAAGATTTCAAAGACTGATTATTGTGGAGACTCTGAGGATGCCTATAGGAAAGCTTCTTCCTAGAGTTAGATGTAACCTCTCTGCTTTATAAATGTCGGTGCATTGACATCATATGCCTCTTTTAGCATACTTCTGGGGTCATTCCTTGTACCAGTCTAAATGCGGCCCCATAAAGTGTTTTATTAGGCATCCAGTGTAATTAAATTTTATATTTTACTCACTAGCACTTAAAAATAAGACATAAGAGTATGTTACAAAAACAGTCTGGATTTCCAGCACCTTTGAGAAGCTATGTCTGGGTACTGGGTCCACAGTGTGGCGTAGCAGCCTGCCCAGTGGCTGCCTTCCTTAAGTTTGAATGTGTTTCTCTAGGTTGCCACAGCTTTCACCACTCTGTTTTCATCTATATATAGCCTTCTCTACTTGCTTATCCTACCTTCTCAGACACCTTCAGTTTGAAATCACTGATCTAAGTAATAGCAGTCCTAACTTGTTAAAGAGAAGTTAATCAGTTGGAAACTATAAATTTAAGGCTTTGAAGTCAGGCCTGGCTTTCATTCCCAGCCCTTCTACTCGTTCTGTCACTAAGGACATTAAGAATATTATGTAACTTTTCAGTGGTCTTGTTTTTTTTATGATTATTTATTTATTTAAGTTTTTATTAAGGTATTATTGATATACACTCTTATGAAGGTTTCACATGAAAAAACAATGTGGTTACTACATTTACCCATATTATCAAGCCCCCATCCATACCCCAATACAGTCAGTGTTCTTCAGTGTAGTAAGATGCCACAGATTCACTGTTCGCCTTCTCTGTGCTACAGTGTTTTCGCCGTGATCTTCCACACCATGTGTACTAAACAATCCCCCTCAGTCCTCTGCTCCATCCATGCCCACTCGCCGTCACACGCTCCTCCCCTTTGGTAACCACTAGTTCCTTCTTGGAGTCTCTGAGTTTGCTGCTATTTTGTTCCTTCAGTTTTGCTTCGTTGTTATACTCCACAAATGAGGGAACTCATTTGACACTTGTCTTTCTCCGCCTGGCTTATTTCACTGAGCATAATACCCTCTAGCTCCATCCATGTTGTTGCAAATGGTAGGATTTGTTTCTTTCTTATGGCTGAATACTATTCCATTGTGTATATGTACCACACATTCTTTATCCATTCATCTACTGATGGACACTTAGGTTGCTTCCATATCTTGGCTATTGTAAAAACTGCTGCAATAAATATAGGGTGCATATGTCTTTTTGACTCTGAGAAGTTGTATTCTTTGAGTAAATTCCAGGGAGTGGGATTCCTGGGTCAAATGGTATTTCTATTTTTAGTTTTTTGAGGAACCTCCATATTGCTTTCCACAATGGTTGAACTAGCGTACATTCCCAACAGCAGTGTAGGAGGGTTCCCCTTTCCCTGCATCCTTGCCAGCATTTGTTGTTCTTAGCCTTTTCGTTGGTGGCCATCCTTACTGGTGTGAGTTGATATCTCATGTGGTTTTAATTTGCATTTCCCTGATGATTAGTGATGTGGAGCATCTTTTCATGTGTCTGTTGGCCATCTGAATTTGTTCCTGGAGAACTATCTGTTCATATCCTCTGCCCATTTTTTAATCAGGTTATTTGCTTTTTGGGTGTTGAGGAGTGTGCGTTCTTTATATATTTTGGATGTTAACCCCTTGTCAGATATGTCATTTGCAAATATATTCTCCCATACTGTAGGATGCCTTTTTGTTCTGTTGATGGTGTCCTTTGCGGTACAGAAACTTTTTAGTTTGATGTCGTCCCATGAGTTCATTTTTACTTTTGTTTCCCTTGCTTGAGGAGATGCGTTCAGGAATAAGTTGTTCATGCTTATATTCAGGAGATTTTTGCCTATATTGTCTTCTAAGAGTTTTATGGTTTCATGACTTACATTCAGGTCTTTGATTTACTTTTGTGTATGGGGTTAAAGAATAATCCAGTTTCTTCTCTTGCATGTAACTGTCCAGTTTTGCCAACACCAGCTGTTGAAGAGGCTGTCATTTCCCCATTGTATGTCTATGGCCCCTTTATCATATATTAATTGACCATATATGGTTGGGTTCATATCAGGGCTCTCTAGTCTGTTCCATTGGTCTATGGGTCTGTTCTTGTGCCAGTACCAAATTGTCTTGATTACTGTGGCTTTGTAGTAGAGCTTGAAGTTGAGGAGCATACCTTCTCAGGATTGCTTTGGTTATTTGGAGTCTTTTGTGTTTCCATATGAATTTTAGAACGGTTTCCTCTAGTACGTTGAAGAATGCTGTTGGTAGTTTGATACGAATTGCATTGAATCTATAGATTGCTTTAGGCAGGATGGCCATTTTGACAATATTAATTCTTCCTTTCCATGAGCACAGGATGTGTTTCCATTTATTGGTATCTTCTTTAATTTCTCTCATGAGTGTCTTGTAGTTTTCAGAGTATAGGTCTTTTACTTCCTTGGTTAGGTTAATTCCTAGGTATTTTATTCTTTTTTGATGCAACTGTGAATGGAATTATTTTCCTCATTTCTCTCTCTGCTAGTTCATTGTTAGTATACAGGAATGCCACAGATTTCTATGTATTAATTTTGTATCCCACAACTTTGCTGAATTCAGATATTAGATCTAGTAATTTTGGAGTGGATTCTTTAGGATTTTTTACGTACAATATCATGTCATCCACAAACTGGGACAGTTTAACTTCTTCCTTGCCAATCTGATTGCGTGGCTAGGACCTCCAGTACTATGTTAAATAGAGGTGGGGAGAGTGGGCATCCTTGTCTTGTTCCCGGTCTTAGATGAAAAGCCTTCAGCTTCTTGCTGTTAAGTATAATGTTGGCTATGGGTTTGTCATATATGGCCTTTATTATGTTGAGGTACTTGCTCTCTATACCCATTTTGTTGAGAGTTTTTATCATGAATGGATGTTGAATTGTGTCAAATACTTTTTCAGCATCTAAGGAGATGATCATGTGGTTTTTGTTCTTCTTTTTGTTGATGTGGTGGATGATGTTGATGGATTTTCGAATGTTGTATCGCATCCCTGGAATAAATCCTACTTGATCATAATGGATGATCTTTTGATGTATTTTTGAATTTCGTTTGCTAATATGTTGTTGAGTATTTTTGCCGCTATGTTCATCACGGATATTGGTCTGTAATTTTTTTGTGTGTGTTGTCTTTGCCCGGTTTTGGTATTAGAGTGATGCTGGCCTCATAGAATGAGTTTGGAAGTATTCCCTCTTTAACTCTTTGGAAAACTTTAAGGAGGATGGGTATTAGGTCTTCACTAAATGTATAATAAAATTCAATGGTGAAGCCATCTGGTCCAGAGGTTTTGTTCTCAGGTTGGTTTTTTTTTTTTTTTAATAATTTATTTTATTTTAGTATCATTAACCTACAATTACATGAGCAATACCGTGATGATTGAACTCCCCCCTTCACCAGGTCCCCCCCACCAACCCCACCACAGTCACTGTCCATCAGCGTAGTGAGATGAGAATCACTACTTGTCTTCTCTGAGCTGTACAGTCCCCCCGTGCCCCCCCACCCTCTGTCTGCCAATCGTAATGCCCCTTTTACCCTCTTATCCCTCCCTTCCCACCCATCTCCCCAGTCCCTTTCCCTTTGGTAACTGTTAGTCCATTCGTGGGTTCTGTGAGTCTGCTGCTGTTTTGTTCCTTCATTTATTTATTTATTTATTATTATTTTTTTTTCTTTGTTCTTATACTCCACATATGAGTGAGATCATTTGGTACTTGTCTTTTTCGGCCTGGCTTATTTCACTGAGCATAATACCCTCTAGCTCCATCCATGTTGTTGCAAATGGTAGGATTTGTTTCTTTCTTATTGCTGCGTAATATTCCATTGTGTATATGTACCACATCTTCTTAATCCATTCATCTACTGATGGGCACTTAGGTTGCTTCCATTTCTTGGCTATTGTAAATAGTGCTGCAATAAACATAGGGGTGCATCTGTCTTTCTCAAACTGGGCTGCTGCATTCTTGGGGTAAATTCCTAGGAGTGGGATTCCTGGGTCAAATGGTATTTCTATTTTGAGTTTTTTGAGGAACCTCCATACTGCTTTCCACAATGGTTGAACTAATTTGCATTCCCACCAGCAA
>JAQQAC010002701.1:4160173-4408889 GCA_029783875.1 Phataginus tricuspis | reverse complement strand
AAACCACCAAAAAGCCCACCGGGGGTGGTTTCTGTGCGAATGCTGTAGGTGGCGCTATTGCTCCGCTATTCCAGAGCCGCGGCCACGTCGCTCCACACGGCCCTTTAAATCTGTGGCCGGGTGAGAATGGATGGGAGGCTGTTGAAAGAGAGGGAAAGAAAAAAAGGAAAAGAAAGGGGAGAAAAGACAAAAAAAAAAAAGCCACCGGGCGTGGGTTCTGCGCGAGTGCTGTAGGTGGCGCTGTTGCTCCACTATTCCAGCACCACTATAGTTCTGGCTGGGTTGGAAACAATGGGAAGCTGTTGATCTCCGTGGGGGTCTCAATGGCGTGCACTCTTTCCCAGTCGCCAGGTACGGGGTCCAAAGCTCCCCAGGACTCCCAGCGTGCTGGGCTCAGTTCGCGGGGCCATCCGGCTAGACCGCTGAGGTAGAGCGCGCACTTTTCTTCCCCTTTTTCTCCTTTCTTTTTCCTTCCCGGAGCCTGCCGCGGGCAACTTGCACGTTCCCGGCTGGGACCCTGTGCCCTCTGTCTCTCCAATCTCCGCTACACCGCAGGCCGTGTGTCGGCGCTCCGGGCTCAGACTTCCACTCCCTCTCGGCTCTGAATCCTCTCCTCCCGCCGGAGCGCTGGGGGAGAGGGACGCTCGGTCCGCTCGCGGCTCCGTACCTTACCCGCCTTGCCGGAACTCCCGCCGGAGTGCTGGGGTGGAGGGGCGCTCCGGGCGCAGACTTACACTCCCGGCTCTGAATCCTCTCCTCCCGCTGGAGCGCTGGGTTAGAGGAGCGCTCGGTCTGCTCGTGGCTCCGTACCTTACCCGCCTTGCCGAGACTCCCGCCGGAGTGCTGGGGTGCAGGGGCGCTCTCGTCTCGCTGGATCGTGTTTCCGTCCTGCCTCGCCGGGTGCCGAGTCCTCTGTCCCGCGTGTCTGGCCGCCGGAGCTCTGGTGGGGGGGGGAGCGCTTGGTCCCACCGGATCGCCGCCCGTCCGCCTCACCGGCTGCCAAGTTCTCACAGGTGTAGCTGTACGCTGTGCACTTTCCTGTGTATTCTGGTCTCTTTTTTAGGGATAGTTGTATTTGCTGTATTTTCGTGAATAAATATAATGTTGGGAGGAATTTTTCTGCTAGTCCGT
The DNA here is from genome assembly GCA_029783875.1 of Phataginus tricuspis. NCBI lineage: Eukaryota > Metazoa > Chordata > Mammalia > Pholidota > Manidae > Phataginus > Phataginus tricuspis. The sequence continues at coordinate 4,407,758 of JAQQAC010002701.1, read as the reverse complement.
TCACGACGCCATATTCCCGGAAGTCCAAGTCCCTCAGGTTGGTTTTTGATTACCGGTTCAATTTCATTGCTGGTAATTGATTTGTTCAGATTCTGTCTGTTTCTTTATGGGTCAGCCTTGGAAGGTTGTATGTTTGTAGAAAGCTGTCCATTTCTTCCAGGTTATCCAGTTTGTTAGCATATAATTTTTCATAGTATTCTCTCATAATTCTTTATATTTCTGTGGTGTCAGTATTGATTTTTCATTTCTCATTTCTGATTCTGTTTATGTGTATAGACTCTTTTTTTCTTCATATATCTGGCTCGGTGTTTATCTATTTTCTTTATTTTCTCGAAGAACCAGCTCCTGCTTTCACTGATTCTTTCTATTTTATTCTTCTCGATTTTATTTATTTATGCTCTAATCTTTATTATGTCCCTCCTTCTACTGACTTTGGGCCTCATTTGTTGTTCTTTTTCTAGTTTCGTTAATTGTGAGTTTAGACTGCTTGTATGGGAATGTTCTTCTTTCCTGAGGTAGGCCTGTATTGCAATATACTTTCCTCTTAGCCCAGCCTTCGCTGTGTCCCACAGATTTTGCAGTGCTGAATTATTGTTGTCATTTGTCTCCATATATTGTATGATCTCTCTTTTTATTTGGTCATTGATCCATTGGTTATTTAGGAGCATGTTGTGAAGCCTCCACGTGTTTGTGGATTTTTCATTTTCTTTGTGTAATTTTTTTCTAATTTCCTACCTTTGTGGTCTGAGAAACTGGTTGGTACAATTTCAATCTTTTTAAATTTACTGAGGCTCTTTTTGTGGCCTAGGATATGATCTGTTCTTGGAAATGTTTCATGTGCACTTGAGAAAAATGTGTGTTCTGCTGCTTTAGGGTGTAGAGTTCTGTAGATGTCTGTTAGGTCTATTTGTTGTATTGTGTTGTTCAATGCCTCTGTCTCTTTACTTATTTTCTGTCTGGTTGATTTGTTGTTCAGATTGAGTTGAGTGTTAAAGTCTCCTAGAATGAATGCATTGCATTCTATTTCCCCTTTTAATTCTGTTAGTATTTGTTTCACATGTAGGTGCTCCTGTGGTGGGCACATAGAGATTTATAATGGCTATATCTTCTTGTTGGATTGACCCTTTTATCATTTTGTAATGTCCCTCTTTGTCTCTTGTGAGTTTCTTTGTTTTGAAGTCTATTTTGTCTGATACAAGTACTGCAACTCCAGCTTTTTTCTCTCTATTAGTTTCATGAAATATCTTTTTCCATCCCTTCACTTTTAGTCTGTGTATGTCTTTGGGTTTAAAGTGAGTCTCTTGTAAGCAGCATATAAATGGGTCATGCTTTTTTATCCATTCAGTGACTCTATTTCTTTCAATTGGTGCATTCAGTCCATTTACACTTAGGGTGATTATCAATAGGTATGTACTTATTGCCATTGCAGGCTTTATAGATTTGTGGTTACCAAAGGTTCAAGGTTAACTTCCTTACTATCTAAGAGTCTAAGTTAACTCACTTAATATGCTATTACAAACACACTCTGAAGGTTCTTTTTTTTTTCTCCTCCTCCATTCTTTATATATTAGGTATCACATTCTGTACTCTTTTTCTGTCCCTTGATTGACTTTGGTGAAAGTTAATTTAATTTTGCATTTGCTTAGTAATAGCTGTTCTACTTTCATTACTGTGGTTTTATTACCTCTGGTGAGAGCTATTAAACTTTAGGAACACTTCCATCTATAGTAGTCCCTCCAAAATACACTGTATAGGTGGTTTGTGTGAGGTAAATTCTCTCAGCTTTTGCTTATCTGGAAATTGTTTAATCCCTCCTCCAAATTTAAATGATAATCTTGCTGGATAGAGGCCCTTCTTCATTGCATTAAATACATCATGCCACTCCCTTCTGGCCTGTAAGATTTCTGCTGAGAAGTCTGATGATAGCCTGGTGTGCTTTCCTTTGTATGTGATCTTATTTCTCTCTCTTGCTGCTCTTAATAGTCTGTCCTTATTCTTGATCTTTGCCATTTTAATTATTGTATGTCTTGGTGTTGTCTTCCTTGGGTCCCTTGTGTTGGGAGATCTGTGCATCATATGGCCTCAGAGACTATCTCCTCCCCCAGATTTGGGAAGTTTTCTGCAATTACCTCGTCAAAGACACTTTCTATTCTTTTTTCTCTCTCTTCTTCTGGTACCCCTATAATGCAAATATTGTTCTGTTTGGATTGGTCACACAGTTCTCTCAATATTCTTTCATTATTAGAGATCCTTTTTTCTCTCTGTGCGTCAGCTTCTTTGTATTCTCTTCTCTAGTTTCTATTTCATTTATCGTCTCCTCCACCGTATGCAGTCTGCTTTTAATACCCTCCATTATGTTCTTTAACGATTGCATCTCTGACTGGAATTCATTCCTGAGTTCTTGAGTATCTATCCGTACCTCCATGAGCATGTTAATGATTTTTATTTTGAACTTCCTTTCAGGAAGATTCGTGAGGTCGATGTCATTTAAGTCTTTCTCAGGAGTTGTATTAATAATTTTACTCTGAACCAGGTTGTTTTGGTGTTTCATATTTGTGTATGGCATCCCCTATTGCCTAGAAGCTCTACTCTCTAGAGCTGCTCAGCCCTCGAAGCAATGTCAGGGGTCGCAAGGGAGTGGTATTGGTTCCTGGGGCGAGGAAAGAGCTGTTTCTTGTTTCCCAGCTACTATGCCTCACTCCACTGCCTCAACCAGTGATCCGAACACGCAGGTATAAGCCTTTATGCTTTGTGTTTGTAGTTGCTGTAGACAGATCTTCTCTCTGGCTGGCCTAATGCCAGGGTAGGGTTTGCCAGTTTGTGAGCCAGTTGGAGCTGGCCTGGAGAAAGGCTCAGTTGGCTGCGTACCATGGAGGGTGTCCTTGGAGCTGTGTAGCCAGCCAGGTAGCTGGAGCACCTTTAGATTGTGAAAGCTCCCAACCTGCTGGGCAGAGTGCACCTGGACAATTTTGTCTACCTGTCCTTTCTCTTGAGCAGTGAGCTCCGTGCAATCCTTGCCCCTTTAGCAGCCCTCTTGCTAAGGGCTTCCTTGTTAGGATGTCTCTCAGACTGCCTATCTTTCTTTTGTCCTAGAGCAGCCCGATATGGATCCTGCTTTCCACGAGCGTCTGGAATCTCAGTCTCTTCGGAATTCTACCTGTCTTAGCTTTCTAACCCCCTACTCACGAGAGTGCCATGCAAGCACCATGAAATGTAGGCTTGTGCTCCCAGAGCAGATCTCCAGAGTTAGGTATTCAGCAGTCCCAGGCTTCCACTCCCTCCCTGCTCCATTTCTGTTCCTCCCACCAGTGAGCTGGGGTGTAGGGTAAGGGCTTGGATCCTGCCTGGCCACAGCTTTGGTACGTTAACTTGTTCTGTGAGGTCTGCTCTTTTCTCCAGATGTATGCAGTCTGGCGCAGTCCTCTTTCCTGTTGCTCTTTTAGGAGTAGTTGTATTAATTATATTTTTGTATTATATGCACTTTTAGGAGGACGCTTCTGTCTCACCTCTCATGTCGCCCACCATCTTTAATCCTCCTGGTCTTGTTTTGTTTATAGTAAAGGTAGTAGAACCTATATCATAGTATTGCTGAGGATTAAAAGGGACACTATAAAATGCTTAGCACAAAGAGGACTCAACTAATAAATGATGACTACTTTTATTATGAATTTATAATTTTATATATTATTTCAGTTTGACTTACACGTAAACGTAGGGAACTGTAGCTTTATTGATATATTTAATATCACATATTGAATGATATAATTTTCATTCAGTGAAGACTAGTTTAATATTATGAGAACCCTTTTCCCTTTCCAGTAATTGGGATATTTTTGCTATATCTGCCTATGTCTGTCTTACAGTAGAGTTCTTTATCCTTTGAGAGAAAATTGCTACAAAGAAGTTGTCATATGAAGTGGGTGATAACTTAGGTAGGTTAGGCTTTTCCATCTACCCTTTGTGGCTCATATATAGAAATGAGACTTGTTTAGATTTAAATTGTCCAATTTGACCCAAGAAAGTATTGGGGTTTTAATATATGGTCCCAGAATTACAAGTAGGAATATTGTATAATTTCTAATTTTGTGCATTCTGCATTTCGATTGGTATGTTACTGTGCTTGAGAATATTGCACTTGAAATAATTTTCTAAACATGTTGGCTGTCTTGGTATTTCTATCCTATGTCAGCCTGAGCAATACACTGACCGCCTAATCAAACCAAAACATTATGTATTTGGCTTCTGTAAATAACTCATTTTATTTTATTTTTTTTCTTTTAGTTAAGTTTACTGTGTATCTAAATGAATGGTTCTGGGACTTACAGAATTATATTTGTATATAAATTCAATATATACTTATACAGATGATTGTAAAGTTGTAGTGGAAGTTAAAATTAAATAGATACAAATTAAAATTGGTTTGCATACAGATTTAGTTGCAGGAGAAAGAGTTGTTTAAGCAAAATGAACACTTTCTCAAGTATACTATCTGATGTGTACTGGCAGTGACTCGAATGGTAGCTATGTGATAATGAGAATCCAGTCGCTTTCAATCCATTTGCCTAAGCCGTCCTCAAGGTTTGGTTTCATATATATCATGGCCTAATATGTATATTATAGCTTCAGTATCACTTGTAAATTTCAGGTAATGGAAAGGAAATTAAAGGGAAAGGATTGACACAATTCTTCTCATAAGTATAAGTCAGAAATCACAAATGTACCTTTCTCTCTTATGCCATACCCAGAACTCAGTCATAATGCTTTACCTAACTCCCAGGGAGATTTGAAATGCAGTCTTTCCATGCATATGCTGTCAACTAATCTTTAGAAGGGCACCAGGAATGCACATGTGGAAAAGACAGCCTCTTCAAAAAGTGGTGTTGGCAGAGAAGACAAGTAGTGATTCTATAACATCCTTCTACGTTGATGGACAGTGACTGCAATGAGGGTATGTGGTGGGGACTTGATAATAGGGGGAGTCTAGTAACCATAATGTTGCTCATGTAACTGTATATTAATAATAGCAAAATAAAAAAAAATTTTTTTTAAAGTGGTGTTGGGAAAACTGATAACTGTGTCCAGTTCAGAGCCCAGGATTTCTGGGTGTTCCATCTGGCCTGGATGTGGCTTCTTGTGGTCTGATTACTCCAAAGTTATCCTGGACGAGCCCCCAAAAATCCCGGGGTTCTTGTTTGCGGAGTTGAAGAATGAACTTACTAAACACTCAAGGTAGGAGAGCCAGGGAGAGGCTTTTATTTAGAGATACAGTGAGAGGACAGAGCTCCTGGCTTGTGCCAGGAAGGGGACAAGAGAGCCCTGTAAATAACTCATATGCCTTAACCTTTTGAAAGTAGATTTTAGACATTTATTATCTTGTTACATGAATTAATACTTAGTTTTAACATATTAATATTTTATACCTTTTATTTTTTATTGTATCTGCATTTTCATATAGACTTTCTAAGATCCTATCACTAAAGAGATTTTTATCTCAGTCTTTAAAGCCTCCCATACACCTCTTTTATAGTTATTTTGTGCAAGTGAGTTTTCCAGCTTTTCATTTTTGTTTTTTGTTTTTTTAAATAATGTCATGCTTTTCATAGATTTGGACTGTGCTTTGATAAAAAGGAGATACAGGAAAGAACTTTTATTATGATTTATTGACCTGTTTGTTGAGCAAATTAGGCAACAATTTTCTCATCTGGTATTATAACTTACTCTGGAATTTGTTGTGAGGTTTAAATGTGTACAGGTATACCTTGTTCGACAGTGTTTGTTTCCATGCTGTTTTTTTATAACACTGAATTAATTGTAGTTATTGCAGAAATATTTTCATATTAAACATATAATGTTTTGTAAACTTTTTATATTTAGTAATACTGAAAACTCCCTCTTTGCCCCCCATCCAAAGTGGGTAATATTTAGAGTGAACACTTATCTGATGGGTGGGTATTAATTTTCTTAGCTGATTCCTTCTTTGTGGTGAGAGAGATTAAAATATTATTTTACCCTAATATTTTATCAGTATTAACCAGCATTTGATGCTGATATACTTGAATAAAAATAAATTATAGCGAGAGAACATATTAATAGGTGTCAGGAAATTTTAAGGCATATGAAGTGAAAGTTATTTTTATATTACTTTTTTAAATGTTGCTTTCAGTTTGTATATCTTATTGAGCTTTATTGAAAACCCATTGCACAGTGGATGGTACTTTTGATGTAACCTTTACAATTAAACTCCATTTTATTTAGCTTTGCATGTCATTAAAGAGTAATTATCAGTTTATCCAAAATAACTTAGAGATTTAATAATATCTGTAACATACTCTTTATTTAAATCTAATTTACCAGTACCATGTAGTTAATGTCATAATTACAAAACTCCTGAGACTTATTTTTTATTTTTTGCTGAGACTTATTTTTTAAGAAGCACAGATAGTTGGTGCATATGTCAGAGGTAAACTTGGAAACTTTGTAAAATATAATAGTAATGTTAATATCACCTTGTTTCAGAATTCCATATTGATCATTGTAAAAACAGAAGGAGAAAACAAACCAGTTTGGAAATGTAATGGTATTTTGTTAATATAATAAAAATTCATACTTAGATAGCACACAGTATCATATATTCATACTTAGCACACATTGATCATATATAATGTTTAATTACAGTTCCATATGTAATGCTGTAATTATATATGGCTCAGATATGCACAAAAGCAAACTTTAATTTTTTAAAATATCTCTTTTGGACATATAATAAAGCTTTTTGTTGCAATTTCCATTTACTTTTCATCGGTATGGCTTTAATCCATTCAGTTTGAACAAAATTAGCATCAGTATTGAACATACTTCATCATTTTTAAATTCTAACTCCTTAGATATTTATAGATTAACCACTACTGTTTTTTTTTTAAACATAAAACTAAGGTAACATTTTATTTTTTCTTTCCCTAGCTTGTCATTTTTAGAGTTTATTACACACATCTGTATAATAACATAACTCCTTTGTGAATGAAACAGGATATGAATAAATTAGCCTAAAATAGCAGAAGCCCCTGGTATATCTTTGTAATAGACCTCAAAGCAGGAACACTTCCATTATCTTTTCAGAAAAGCATTTAAATATAAATCTCTTAAGTACTCACGTTAATTTACAACTAAAGCTTACAACAAAATAAAAAAGGCATTCCCAAGATAAAGATATTATCTTTAGCGATAAAATAATACCAGAAGATGGAGAATATTGATAGATCAAGTCAATTTGTTTCAAGCCAAAAAGTCGAATTAAGGCATAATTATCTGTGCCAGAAAATTTGGGTAAAATATAGTTGAGGATAGTAACACTTGGCAACATAATTATAATTATTGACATCTAAGCCCTTCATTCATGCCTGAGTTACTGAGAACACCTCCCAGCAGGACTCCCTGGCTCCGACTCCTCATCTCCAGAGCAAATCTTCACTCCGCTGTCCAGCTTCTACCACTACTGTTTTTTAATATAGACATTTTACGTATTTCTCTTCGTTACTTTGCGCAGAAAAGATTAATATTTAGTATTTCCTTTGATTTCATGACATGATTTGAGTCAGTTCATTCATATGAAAAAAAAGACTAGCATATTTAGTAACATGCTGTAACTGAATGTTTAGATATTTCCTTGATGGGAACTCTTCTCTTGGCTGTTCTTGGCTGAATTTTAGTTTGCTCTATCAATTGCTTGGTCTTCATAATTTGATTTAAGTCTTCAGCTAATTTCTAATTTTTATATAAATCCTACATTGAAATTTTATTTTCTTAGTTGTTATAGTATTTGTCTTAATATTCATCCCTTCCCTTTTCCCCTCCCCCATACTGCCAAACCTCATTTGATCTTTAATTCTAAGTTTTGGTTTCTTTTCCAGGTCTTTTTCTTGATGGATGTTTCTTTTAGTGTTGTTCTTCTTGTCTTTCCTGCTTCTCATATTCCTCTGTGAGTGACTGTTCCCACATTTATTTCAAATAAATGTTTTTAAACTCTTGTTTGCTTCTTGTCTGGACATATCTTACTATTTAGAAACTAAATTCATATTTTGGAATGGTGTTTTGCTGTTAATAAGTTGAAGGCATGTTCATTTGAAATACTAAGGAATTAAAGATATTTAAGGTTTTTATTTCCATTTTAATTGGGGACAAAGTTATACCACAAAAATCAGGTCATGGTTTCACTGTTGAAGTTGTTACATTTTATGTTGTGATTGAAGAAGCATTGGTTCTTTGCATTTAAATTTTTGTAGTAGTATGCAAGATCGGACAATTATTTTGAAATAAAGTCAATTTAAAATTTTTACAAATTGCTGTTTAAGTTACAAGGAATGATTATTTTATCACTTACAAACAGTGAATTCTGTGTGCTATTTAATTATTTGCCTCCCTAAATTTGGTAGTTTTATATAGATGTAGTGTTCTTCTTAACATATCTTTTTGCTAGTTCTGTCTTACATTTGCTGCCATGAACATTCTGGAATTGAAATATTTATTAATTTTAATATAACAAATTTGGGGACTAAAATTAAGCAGCTCTTTGTCCTTTCAGAAGAATTCTAACTTCTGTGTAGAAGGCTTATTTAGTCTTTTTTCTTTTTCTTTTTTATTAAGGTATTATTGATATACACTCTTATGAAGGTTTCACATGAAAAAACAATGTGGTTACTACATTCACCCATATTATCATGTCTCCCAATACCCCATTGCAGTCATTGCCCATCAGTGTAGTAAGATGCCACAGAGTCCCTCCCACTTGTCTTCTCTATGCTACACTGTCTTCCGTATGGTCCCCGCCTCAATCCCCTTCTCTCTCCCTCCCCACCCACCCTTCCCCACCCCTCCCCCTTGGTAACCACTAGTCCCTTCTTGGAGTCTGTGAGTCTATTGCTGTTTTGTTCCTTCAGTTCTGCTTGGATATTACACTCCACAAATAAGGGAAATCATTTGGTACTTGTCCTTCTCCACCTGGCTTATTTCATTGAGCATAATATCCTCTAGCTCCTTCCATGTTGTTGCAAATGGTAGGATTTGTTTCTTTCTTATGGCTGAATAGTATTCTGTTGTGTATATGTACCACCTATTCTTTATCCATTCATCTACTGATGGACACTTAGGTTGCTTCCATATCTTGGCTATTGTAAATAGTGCTGTGATAAACATAGGGGTGCATATGTCTTTTTGAATCTGAGAAATTACATTCTTGGGGTAAATTCCTAGGAGTGGAATTCCCAGGTTGAATGGTATTTCTATTTTTAATTTTTTGAGGAACCTCCATATTGCGTTCCACAATGGTTGAACTAGCTTACATTCCCTCCAGTAGTGTAGGATGGTTCACCTTTGCATCCTTGCCAGCATTTGTTGTTCTTAGTCTTTTTGATAATGGCCATCCTAACCGGTGTGAAGTGATATCTCATTGTGGTTTTTGTTTGCATTTCCCTGATGATTAGTGATGTGGAGCATCTTTTCATGTGTCTCTTGGCCATCTGAATTTCTTCTTTGGAGAATTGTCTGTTCATATCCTCTGCCCATTTTTTAATTGGGTTATTTGCTTTTTGGTTTTTGAGGCATATGACTTCTTTAAATATTTTGGATGTTAACCCTTTGTCGATATGTTGTTTGCAAATATATTCTCCTATACCGTAGGATGCCTTTTTGTTCTGTTGATGGTGTCCTTTGCTGTACAGAAGGTTTTTAGTTTGATGTAGTCCCATGTGTTCATTTTGCTTTTGTTTCCCTTGCTCGAGATGTGTTCTGGAAGAAATTGCTCATGTTTATATTCAGGAGATTTTTGCCTATGTTGTCTTCTAAGAGTTTTGTGGTTTCATGACTTAAATTCAGTTCTTTGATCCATGTCGAGTTTACTTTTGTGTATGGAGATAAACAATAATCCAGTTTCATTCTCTTGCATGTAGCTGTCCAGTTTTGCCAACACCAGCTGTTGAAGAGGCTGTCATTTCCCCATTGTATGTCCATGGCTCCTTTATCTTATATTAATTGACCATATATGGTTGGGTTTATATCAGGGCTCTCTAGTCTGTTCCATTGGTCTATGGGTCTGTTCTTGTGCCAGTACCAAATTGTCTTGCTTACTGTGGCTTTGTAGTAGAGCCTGAAGTTGGGAAGCATAATCCCCCCAGCTTTATTCTTCCTTCTCAGGATTGCTTTGGCTATTCGGGGTCTTTTGTGGTTCCATATGAATTTTAGAACGATTTTCTCTAGTTCATTGAAGAATGCTGTTTTGGTAGGAATTGCACTGAATCTATAGATTGCTTTAGGCAGCATGGCCATTTGAAAATATTAATTCTTCCTATCCATGAGCACGGGATGTGTTTCTATTTATTGGTATCTTCTTTAATTTCTCTCATGAGTGTCTTGTAGTTTTCAGAGTATAGGTCTCTCACTTCCTTGGTTAGGTTTACTCCAAGGTATTTTATTCTTTTTGATGCAACTTTGAATGGAATTGTTTTCCTGATTTCTCTCTCTGCTAGGTCATTGTTAGTTTATAGGAATGTCATACATTTCTGCGGATTAATTTTGTATCCCACAACTTTGCTGAATTCAGATATTAGATCCAGTAGTTTTGGAGTAGATTCTTTAGGGTTTTTTATGTACAATATCATGTCGTCTGCAAACAGGGACAGTTTAACTTCTTCCTTGCCAATCTGGATGCGTTTTATTTCTTTGTGTTGTCTGATTGCCGTGGCTAGGCCCTCCAGTACCATGTTGAATAGAAGTGGGGAGAGTGGGCATCCTTGTCTTGTTCCTGATCTTAAAGGAAAAGCTTTCAGCTTCTCGCTGTTAAGTATAATGTTGGCTGTGGGTTTGTCATATATGGCCTTTATTATGTTGAGGTACTTGCCCTCTATTCCCATTTTGTTGGGAGTTTTTATCATGAATGCATGTTGAATTTTGTCGAATGCCTTTTTGGCATCTATGGAGATGATCATGTGGTTTTTGTCCTTTTTGTTGATGTGGTCGCTGATGTTGATGGATTTTCTAATATTGTATCATCCTTGCATCCCTGGAATAAATCCTACTTGAACATGATGGATGATCTTTTCGATGTATTTTTTTTTATTAAGGTATCATTAATACAAGCTTTTATGAAGGTTTTACAAAAAAATGTGTTTCATTTAGTTTTCTTTTTAATCCCCACCCTTCTCAATTCAGGATTAGAATATAGTTTATCTTGAAAGGCTGTATAAAATATTTCATACTGTCCTTTGGAATTGTTAGTTTTAACATAGAAAGCTATATCATAATAACCAAACATTTTGATAGTAAATTTGTGGGTGCATTTTAATTAATCAAGAAATTTCTGGTATGTATTATCATTTTTTCCCCCTCTTACAAAAGCTACTTTAACAGGAAAAATAAACTTTAAAAGGCTTCACTATTTAAATAAGTTGATTTTGGGAATATTTTTTTATATGAATTAAAGGTAAAGATATAATTTATCTAATGCCTTCTAATAAATTGATAATTTTTGGAGACCTATGAGACACGTTTGATTTATTTCTAAACTTTGAGTCATTAGTATTAGTTTCGAAAAATTTGAATAATTTCTTTTAAAGCTTTAAACACCAGCAAAAAGGTGTCATACATGCTTCATTACAGCCTGTTGGTAATACCAGTTTTTTATTGGAACCCTCTTGTAGATTGCCTAAGACCAGTCCATAGTTATACAGTCTAAGTGCCTGAAGAATTTTCACCACTGTCTTCATTATGCAACAGATCAAAGCATAAATAATTGTCAGTGATGAGCTGCACGGCAGAACATTGTTCCCCAGGAAGATCAGTTTTGTGGAACCCAAGTTTCCTGACATGGTGGTATTTCCTTGGTAATTTGTGGTTGCCTAGAGACAGGCTGAGAAATTGGGTAATGTAGTACAGTAAAGCATAAGAGATTGATTCATTATTCAAGCTTGTGAGAGTAGCATTTGAAATTCTAGATGCACATTCAGTACTTTGCAGTCAATTCCTCTATCCACGTACATGTTCTTTGTGTAAAAAGCTACATGGGAAATCACAGTATAATGATAAGTTTGCCCAGTGAGCACATACTAAATTATATCCTTCAAACATTTAGTGGTATTAAGAATCAGATGGCTTGATATTTGTATCTTTTAAAGACCCTTTGCAAGGCAAGGGAAACTTTTGCCTTCAACCCTGCTTATGTAGGTATTGTCATCTCTTGACATTTTGATTTTTGTTCCTATTGGCATGTCTGACTAAACCCTTTCCATGTGGACATGATGTATTTCTTTAGATGTATAGATTACTGATTCAGTTTTAGGACTAACATCTTTTATTCTTTTCTGTTTGATTTATTAAAAAGTATTGGTGTGCAAATTAGTTCTTTTTATCTTAAAATTCATAAAGTAGATGTTTAAAGGATCTGATTTGAGAGCAGTGGTAGATGGCCTGGCTGGAAATTTGAGCTGTAGGTCTAGGGTTACTCCCACTTAGTTTTGTTGATTTGGATGGGGAGACAAGGAGTAAGGAATTCCAACTGAATTCTGGAAATCACTTATTTGTGTCTTTGAACTTTTTCTCACAGAGTGATACTTAAATTAATGAGGTTACTTAAATCCTACCCTCCAGATTAATTCAGTAATTTCAGTGCTACACAGACATGACAGTTGAAGTGGGTTTTTTTTTTTTTTTGGCATTTTATGGAAGTATTTAAGATTTAAAATATGGTCAGATGAGTACAAAAACAAATACAATTAAAGTACAAAAGAAGAAGTACTAATATGAGTACCATTATAGAAGATTGCATATACAAATAGGTAATCATGCTTTCTTGGGACAAACATTTTACAGAGCTTAATGGTACTTTGGCATATTCATATGAAAGGTGATGGGATGTCTCCTTTTATGTTTTTTGTTTATCTATTATAAGATTTGGTTTGTGGTTACCATAAGGCTCAAGAATAGCTTCCTGACTATGTAACAGTTTATATTAAGTTGATGATTGCTCTATTTCAAATACAATCTAAAAGTACTTCTTTTTTCTTGTTCTTTCTCTTCCACACTTTATATATTAATGTCATAATCTGCACTTTTTGTGTATCCCTTGACTGATTTTGTGTGTAGTTGAAAGATGTGAATATATCCATAGTATAATGCAAAATGTGAATGATTTTTTAATAAGAATAATTAATGAATTGTACAGAAAGTTTTCCTGCTTTTAGTTCACATTTTACTCAGTTGGTTATATTTATATAAATTCAATTAGTAAAATTACCAATTTTCAGTAATAGAAGGAAAATGTTTCTTTCACACACATAAAAATACACACATAGACCCTCAACCATGTGTCCCTCTCCCCCTCCTATACATGCATATATAATACTGATGAAAAACATACTTGCAGTCTCCATTGGTACATTTAAACTAGTGTATGTTAACATTTGCATTGTGGTCTGTAATGAAAAATTTTTATTTAGGCTTTTATATCCTTATGCTGTACTGATTTTTGGTTCTTATCTATAAAAATAGGCAAACTATCTTTTACTACAGTTTGAGTTTCATGTATAAGCTCTGTTATGCCTTGTAATTTTTGTATATAGTTCATTTCAGGTACCATATTTAGCTGTGAGTGGCTTTTCTTTAGGTCTTTGCTGAAATCCTCCATGAGATCATCAGTACTTTTCCATAGATCAGTGCACATATTTATAACTTGTTACTTTGAAATATTTATCAAGAAGATTGGTGATCTCCATTCATTCAGCTCTCTTTCTGGTGTCTTATCCTGTAATTTTGTTTGGAACATATTCCTCTGCCCCCTCATTTTGTCAGAGTTTCTGTGTTTCTTCCTTCTATGCTTCCTGGTCTGGAGAGTAATGGGTTTTTGAAGAAGGCATCCTGTGGTGTCCAGAAGCTCAAGACGCTTTCCTCTCCATTGCCTGGTTCTCCTTTGTGGTGGAGCCCCAGTTGCTGTTGGTGGCAATGGGTGGGACTGCCTTTCTTACGTCTGCTGTAAGTGGTCTGTCTCAGTCCACTGAAGACAGCAGTTTGCCTCAGCTAGCATTTTGTGATCAGGACAACTGGACTTTTGTTGGGATAGGTTATAGGTGATACAGTCCTCTGCCTGCCCTGCAGGAGTGGGAGGTTGCTGGGTTAACTGTGTGGGTGTTGCTTTGGGGCAGGTGAGTTGTGGGGTGAATTGTATGGTTGTGGGGTATGGCCTAGTTGAGGAGGCATGCAGTGGTGGCTAGGGCACCTGGCACCTGGCTGGCCACCTGGGAGTAGGAGGAGGGAGGGCTTGGGGGTCTGGGTCCTGCAGGCGCTTCTCTAATTGGGCTGGGAGAGGGCTGAGAAATCTGGGAAAACCTCCCTCTGCCTGCCAGGCAGCAAAGACTGAAGTGTATCTTTACTTTTCATACTTATCAGTGCCAATTTAAGGTAAGGTGGAAGTTCCGCGGTTAGAGTTAAAATTGAAATGTTGCAGTATGGCAAAATGTGTGGCACACTTAATGAAGTGTTTTGCTTTCATTCATTCAACCAATATTTGCCATATGCTGGTCAATATTATAGGAGTGGGGGGGATACATTGATAAACAGGAGTAGGGACAAACACAATAAAGCTGATACATGATTTTTAGAAAACTAAATTATAATGAAGCAATATAACTGAATTCTTGTGATTTGTAGTGTGTCACTGAGCAGTGTGAACCATGAAAGTGCCATGTAAGGTCTGTGTCGCAAATATATCTGCTGTTGTGTAGTGCAAAGTCAGTCACAGACAATATGTAATGAATGAGTGAGGTTACATTGCAGTACAACTTTATGGATACTGAAGTTCATACTTCATCTACTCTTTACATGTCATGAAGTATTATCACTGATATTTTTTCAACCTTAAAAATGTAAAAACCAGTTTTCTCCCATGAGATGTAACCATATTATCAAGTCCCCGCCCCCACACACCCCATTGCAGTCACTGTCCATCAGCGTAGTAAGATGCTATAGAGTCACTACTTCTTTTCTATGTGCTATACTTCCTTCCCGTGACCCCTCTAACACATTGTGTGTGTTAATCATTAATGCCCCTTAATGCCCATCTCCCTCCCTCCCAACAAACCCTCCCCACCCCTCTTCTCTTTGGTAACCGCTAGTCCCTTCTTGGAGTCTGTGAGTCTGCTGCTGTTTTGTTCCTTCGGTTTTGCTTTGTTGTTATATTCTGCAAATGAGGGAAAGCATTTGATACTTGTCTTTCCCTGCCTGTCTTATTTCACTGAGCATAATACCCTCTAGCTCCATCCATGTTGTTGTGTGCAAGTAGTAGGATTTGTTTTCCTCTTATGGCTGAATAATATTCCATTGTGTATATGTACCACATCTTCTTTATCCATTTGTCTACTGATGGACACTTAGGTTGCTTCCATATCTTGGCTATTGTAAATATTGCTGCAATAAACAGGGGTGCATATGTCTTTTTGAATCTGGGATCTTGTTTTCTTTGGGTAAATTCCTACAAGTGGAATTCCTGGGTCCAGTGGTATTTCTATTTTTAGTTTTTTGAGGAACCTCCATATTGCTTTACACAATGGTTGAAGTTATGTACATTCCAACCAACAGTAGGGGGGTTCTCCTTTCTCTGCATCCTCGCCAGCATTTGTTGTTCCTTTTGGATGGCGACCATCCTAACTGGTGTGAGATGATATATCTCATTGTAGTTTTAATTTGCATTTCCCTGATACGTAGTGTTGTGGAGTATCTTTTCATGTGCCTATTGGCCATCTGAATTTCTTCTTTGGAGAAGTGTCTGTTCTTATCCTTTGCATTTTTTAATCAGGTTATTTGCTTTTTGGGCATTGAGGCATGAGTTCTTATATATTTTGGATGTTAACCCCTTGTCGGATATGTCATTTACGAATATATTCTCCCATAGCATAAGATGCCTTTTTGTTCTACTGATGGTTTCCTTTGGTTTGACATAGTCCTGTTTGTTCATTTTTGCTTTTGTTTCCCTTGCCCGAGGAGATGTGTTCAGGAAAAAGTTGCTCATGTTTGTATTCAAGAGATTTTTGCCTATGTTTTCTTCTAAGAGTTTTATGGTTTCATGACCTACATTCAGGTTTTTTGATTCATTTTGAGTTTACTTTTGTGTATGGAGTTGGACAGTAATCCAGTTTAATTCTCTTACATGTAGCTGTCCAGTTTTGCCAACAGCAGTTGTTGAAGGGGCTGTCATTTCTCCATTGTATATCCATAGTTCCTTTATCGTATATTAATTGACCATATTCTGTTCCATTGATCTATGGATCTGATCTGTACTAGTACCAAATTCTCTTGATTACTATGGCTTTGTAGTAGAGCTAGAAGTTGGGGAGTATAATCCCCCAGCCTTATTCCTCTTTCTCAGGATTGCTTTGGCTATTTGGAGTCTTTTGTAGTTCCATATGAATTTTAGAACTATTCTAGATTGTTGAAGAATGCTATTGGTATTTTTATAGGGATTGTATTGAATCTGTAGATTGCTTTAGGCAGGATGGCCATTTTAGCAATATTAATTATTCCTATCCATGAGCATGGGATGTATTTCCATTTATTGGTGTCTTCTTTAATTTCTCTCATGAATGTCTTGTAGTTTTAAGAGTATAGGTGTTTTGCCTCCTTGGTTAGGTCTATTCCTAGGTATTTTATTCTTTTTGATGCAATTGTGAATGGAATTGTTTTCCTGATTTCTCTTTCTGCTAGTTCATTGTTAGTATATAGGAATGCAACAGATTTTCTGTGTATTAATTTTGTATCCTGCAACTTTGCTGAATTCTAATTAGTTCTAGTAGTTTTGGGTGAATTCTTTAGGGTTTTTTATGTACAATATCATGCCATCTGCAAATGGTGACAGTTTAACTTCTTCCTTTACAATCTGGATGTCTTTTATTTCTTTGTGTTGCCTGATTGCCGTGGCTAAGACCTCCAGTACTATGTTGAATAAAAGTGGCGAGAGTGGGCATCCTTGTCTTGTTCCCAATCTTAGAGAAAAAGCTTTCAGCTTTTCACTGTTAAGTATGATGTTGCCTGTGGTTTTGTTGTATATGAACTTTATTATGTTGGGGTACTTGCCCTCTATACCATTTTGTTGAGAGTTTTTATTATGAGTGGATGTTGAATTTTGTCAAATCTTCAATTTTTATTAACTGATATAGAAGGGAATAATTTTCATACTAAATCAAGTAATCAGTACTTGAGCTTAATTTTATGTCTTTTGCAATTGGTATTTAGATGAATTTTAGGATGGATGTTATTTAAACACACAGACCTGTCTATTAATATTAAATTTGCAAGAGTGGAGGTATTTGTATAATGACTCTTGCTTATATATATACTGTAGTTAAAACTTACTTTTATATTTATCTTAGGAAATAAAAGAATATTAAATGAAAATTGAATGTGATGTATTTGGGTTTTAAACTAACATCAGTGGGAAACTTTAAGATGTGTTTCCTAGTACTGAAGGAATTAAAATTTTATTCATCTTTTATAATCAGGGATTTTTTATTTCATAAAAGCAATAGAATGAATTTTTTTTAAAGGATTTCTTCTAATGAATGAAAGGACATATTGATGTTTGTTAAGACATCCTCCCAGCTTATGACAACATATGATATTTGGGGAACAGTGTTACAAGGCTTTTTGTCTGTCAGCCAGGCAGAGATACCACTTTTGCGAAAACAAAGGAGCATTTGATGAGAGAATCTATTGATGCAGATGACAAATGAGGAGAGCAAAATAGTATAATAGACATGGGGAAGAGGAGAGGGCAAATGAACCTTGCTTCCTGCAGGTTTAAGAACTGTTAGTGTTCGTACCTTAAATGTGCTAAGCTGGAGTGATACACTCCAACTACACAAATGGAAGGGTTAGTTTTCAATTATAGACACTTTTGACAACTTGGGAACCATCTTGTATGGTCCACTTGGCTTAAGTGCAGCATTTCCTCACTTCCCATCCAAATTTTTTGCTTTCTACCAATTGTGAAGACTCCAGTCACCTGCACGGCATCATGTATGTATATTTGCAATTACTTAGGTTCCCTCCTCTGTCCCCTACCTTGTTCCTTCCAATTATCAGGTATTCCTAAGTCAAAGCCTAAAGTTAATCAGTACTTGTTAGCATAAGACTTTAACATTATTTTTCCTAAAGCCATTGCTTTTTCTAATGCCAAGATGCTAATTGGATCAAAGACTTATTTTGTGGCCCAGACAGCTGACATAATGGGAAATAGGTTCTTTTCTCTTTGAAATGAGTGGCATTAGAGAGGGAGTGACACTCAAAATATAAACAATAACAAAACAAATTTTATGATGCCTACTGTTTTCCCTGAATATAATGGGTAGGAGGGGAAAATCCTTACTAAGATTTGCACCCTTATCAAGTCAGGCAACATGGTCTAGGACATCATCAGACTGGAAAAGTGTTATTTTTCTTTAATTTGGGCCTCCAGCAGAAAGTGCCTTTTTGTAATTTTTTTCCCTCAAAGGCCTTCTTTTTGCAAAGCAACTAACAAATGCCTTTTCTGCCTTCCCTTTTTTTATTACGAAAAATTTCAGACATAATTATGGAAAATAGCATGTGATTTTCTGTCTGTCCATTACACATATTCTATAATTACCATTTTAAAACCACTCTTTATCTGTTCCACATCTCCCTTTTTTCCTGAGGTATTGTAAAGCATAACCCAGACATTAACATTTTGTTCCTACATACTTCGTACTTCTAAAAAACATGAGTTTTCTTTTTTAAAAAATTTTTTATTAAGGTATTATTGATATGCACTCTTATGAAGGTTTCACATGAAAAAACAATGTAGTGACTACTTTTACCATCAAGTCCACACACATACCCCAATGCAGTAACTGTCGATCAGTGTAGTCAGATGCCACAGATTCACTGTTTGCCTTCTCTGTGCTACACTGTTTTCCACATGACCCCCACACCATGTGTACTAAACATAATACCCCTCAATCCCCTTCTACATCTATCCTCACCCACCTTCCGACACCCCTCCCCTTTGGTAACTAATAGTCCCTTCTTGAAGTCTCTGAGTCTGCTGCTATTTTGTTCCTTCAATTTTGCTATGTTGTTATACTCCACAAATGAGGGAACTCATTTGGCACTTGTCTTTCTCCACCTGGCTTATTTCACTGAGCATAATATTCTCCTGCTCCATCCATGTTGTTGCAAATGGTAGGATTTGTTTCTTTCTTATGGCTGAATATTATTCCATTGTGTATATGTACCACATCTTCTTTATCCATTCATCTACTGATGGACACTTAGGTTGCTTCCATATCTTGGCTATTGTAAATAGTGCTGCAATAAACATAGGGGTGCATATGTCTTTTTTTTTTTTTGAAAAGTAACTTTATTGAGATTAAATTCCCATGTCATATAATTTACCCATTTAAGGTATATAATTCAGTGGTTCTTAGTGTTTTTACAGAATTGTACAATTATCACCACTATCTAATTTTACAATTTCTTCATCATCCCAGAAACTCTGTACCCACTAGCAGTGGCTCTTCATCCTACCCACTGTGCCCAGCCCTAGGCTACCACTAATCTACTTTCTACCTCTGTAGACCACAAACTACTTTTACATTAATTTCAAAGTTAAAAATTGGAGACTGAATATGAAATTTAGTATTTCTGATTTTTCTTGAAGATCAGAAGATATGGTAACATTAGGCCTGCATTTCTGCATGGGAACAACTGGCTGGAATTAAGCAGCAGTTGTCCCTTGGGTCAGACATGCTCAATGGACCTTCCAGATTCCTTTAAAGCTATCCTCTATTTGTAATGTTTTATTTCCTTAAAAAAAAATCTGAAGCAAATGTGGCGAATGTCAACATTTATTAAATTGACGTGGTAGACTATAGGGATGTTTATTATATACTTCTCTGAACTTTTCTGTATGTTTAAGGTATCTTATATATATTTTGGTATCATTAATCTACAATTACATGTGCAATATTTTGGTTATTAAACTACTCACTTCATCAAGTCCCCCCACTAACCCCATTACTGTCACTGTCCATAAGCATAGTGAGATGCTATAGAATCACTACTTGTCTTCTCTGAGTTGTACAGCCCTCCCCGCACCCCCCCCCCAACATTACATCTGCTAATCGCATATGTCTTTTTGACTCTGAGAAGTTGTATTCTTTGGGTAAATTCCAAGGAGTGGAATTCCCGGGTCAAATGGTATTTCCATTTTTAGTTTTTTGAGAACCCTCCATATTGCTTTCCACAGTGGTTGAACTAGCTAACATTCCCACCAGCAGTGTAAGAGGGTTTCCCTTTCTCTGCATCCTCACCAGCATTTGTTGTTCTTAGTCTTTTGGATGGTGGCCATCCTTACTGGTGTGAGGTGATATCTCATTGTGGTTTTAGTTTGCGTTTCTGATGATTAGTGATGTGGAGCATCTTTTCATGTGTCTGTTGGCCATCTGAATTTCTTCTTTGGAAAATTGTCTCTTCATATCCTCTGCCCATTTTTTAATCAGGTTATTTGCTTTTTGGGCGTTGAGGCGTGTAAGTTCTTCATATATTTTGGATGTTAACCCCTTGTCGGATATGTCATTTGCAAATATGTTCTCCCGTACTGTAGGATGCCTTTTTGTTCTCTTGATGGTGTCCTTTGCGGTACAGAAACTTTTAGTTTGATGTAGTCCCATGAGTTCATTTTTGCTTTTGTTTCCCTTGCTCGAGGGGATGCATTCAGGAAGAAGTTGCTCATGCTTATATTCAGGAGATTTTTGCCTGTGTTGTCTTCTAAGTTGTATGGTTTCATGACTTACATTCAGGTCTTTGATACACTTTGAGTTTACTTTTCTGTATGGGGTTAAAGAATAATCCAGTTTCTTCTCTTGCATGTAACTGTCCAGTTTTGCCAACACCAGCTGTTGAAGAGGCTGTCATTTCCCCATTGTATGTCTATGGCTCCTTTATCATATATTAATTGACCATATATGGTTGGGTTTAGATCAGGGCTTTCTAGTCTGTTCCATTGGTTAAGGGGTCTGTTCTTGTGCCAGTACCAAATTGTCTGGAGTACTGTGGCTTTGTAGTAGAGCTTGAAGTCAGGGAGCATAATCCCCCCAGCTTTATTCTTCCTTCTCAGGATTGCTTTGGCTATTCGGGGTCTTTTGTGGTTCCATGAGAATTTTAGAATGATTTGCTCTAGTTCATTGAAGAATGCTGTTGGTATTTTGATAGGAATTGCCTTGAATCTGTACATTGCTTTAGGCAGGATGGCCATTTTGACAATATTAATTCTTCCTATCCATGAACATGGGATGTGTTTCCATTTATTGGTATCGTCTTTAATTTCTCTCATGAGTGTCTTGTAGTTTTCAGAGTATAGGTCTTTCACTTCCTTGGTTAGGTTAATTTCTAGGTATTTATTCTTTTTGATACAACTGTGAATGGAATTGTTTTCCTCATTTCTCTCACGGCTAGTTCATTTTTAGTGTATAGGAATGCCATAGATTTCTGCGTATTAATTTTGTATCTTGCAGCTTTGCTGAATTCAGATATTAGTTCTAGTAGTTTTGGAGTGGATTCTTTAGGGTTTTTTATGTACAATATCATGTCATCTGCAAACAGGGACAGTGTAACTTCTTTCTTTCCAATGTGCATGCCTTTTATTTCTTTGTGTTGTCTGATTGGTGTGGCTAGGACCTCCAGTGCTATGTTGAATAACAGTGCAGAGAGTGGGCATCCTTGTCTCGTTCCTGATCTTAGATGAAAAGCTTTCAGCTTCTCGCTGTTAAGTATGATGTTAGCTGTGGTTTGTCATATATAGCCTTTATGATGTTGAGGTGATTGCCCCCTATACCCATTTTGTTGAGAGTTTTAATCATGAATGGATGCTAAATTTTGTCGAATGCTTTTTCAGCATCTATGGAGATGATCATGTGGTTTTTGTTCTTCTCTTTGTTGATGCGGTGGATGATGTTGATGGATTTTCGAATGTTGTACTATCGTTACATCCCTGGGATGAATTCCACTTGATCATGATGGACGATCTTTTTGATGTGTTTTTGAATTCGGTTTGCTAATATTTTGTTGAGTATTTTCACATCTGTGTTCATCAGGGATATTGGTCTGTAATTCTATTTTTTTGTGGTGTCTTTGCCCAGTTTTGGTATTAGAGTGATGCTGGCTTCATAGAATGAGTCTGGAAGTATTCTCTCTTCTACTCTTTGGAAAATTTTAAGGAGGATGGGTATTAGGTCTTCACTAAATGTTTGATGAAATTCAGTGGTGAAGCCATCTGGTTCAGAGGTTTTGTTGTCAGGTACGTTTTTGATTACCAGTTCAAGTTCGTTGCTGGTAATTGGTCTGTTCAGATTTTCTTTTTCTCTCTGGGTCAGCCTTGGAAGGTTTTATTTTTCTAGAAAACCATCCATTTCTTCTAGGTTATCCAGTTTGTTACATATAATTTTTCATAGTATTCTCTAATAATTCTTTGTATTTCTCTGGTATCTGTAGTGATTTTTCCATTCTCATTTCTGATTCTGTTTATGTGAGTAGACTCTCTTCTTTTCTTGATAAGTCTGGCTAGGGGTTTATCTATTTTGTTTATTTTCTCGAAGAACCAGCTCTTGCTTTCATTGAACCTTTCTATTGTTTTATTCATCTCGATTTTATTTATTTCTGCTCTAATCTTTATTATGTCTCTCCTTCTGCTGACTTTGGGCCTCATTGTTCATTTTCTCCTTTTGTTAATTGTGAGTTTCGACTGCTCATATGTGATTGTTCTTCTTTCCTGAGGTAGGCCTGTATTGCAATATACTTTCCTCTTAGCAACACCTACACTGTGCCCACAGAATTCGTGATGTTGAATTATTGTTGTCATTTGTCTCCATATATTGCTTGATCTCTGATTTTATTTGGTCATTGATCCATTGGTTATTTATGAGCATGTTGTGAAGCCTCCGCGTGTTTGTGGGAGTTTTCATTTTGCTTGCGTAATTTCTTTCTAGTTTCATACCTTTGTGGTCTGAGAAACTGGTTGGTACAATTTCAGTCTTTTTGAATTTACCAAAGTTCTTTTTGTGGCCTAGTATATGATCTATTCTTGAAAATGTTCCATGTGCACTTGAGAAGAATGTCTATTCTGCTGTTTTTGCATGCAGAGTTCTGTATATGTCTGTTAGGTCCATCTGTTGTATTGTGTTGTTCAGTACCTCTGTGTCTTTAGTCATTTTCTGTCTGGTTGATCTGTCCTTTAGAGTGAATGGAGTGTTGAAGTCTCCTAGAATGAATGCATTGCATTCTATTTCTCCTTTTAATTCTGTTAGTGTTTGTTTCACATATGTCGCTGATCCTGTGTTGGGTGCATAGAGATTTATAATGGTTATATCTTCTTGTTGGATTGACCCTTTTATCATTATGTAATGTCCTTCTTAGTCTCTTGTGGCTTTCTTTGTTTTGAAGTCTATTTTGTCTGATACAAGTACTGCAACTCCTGCTTTTTTCTCCCTATTGGTTGCATGAAATATCTTTTTTCATCCCTTCACTTTTAATCTGTGTATGTCTTTGGGTTTAAAGTGAGTCTCTTGTAAGCAGCATATAAATGGGTCTTGTTTTTTTGTCCATTCAGTGATTCTATCTTTTGATTGGTGCATTCAGTCCATTTACATTTAGGGTCATTATTGATGGGTATGTGCTTATTGGCATTGCAGGCTTTAGATTTGTGGTTACCAAAGGTTCAAGGTTAACTTCCTTACTATCTAAGAGTCTAACTTGACTCACTTAATACAGTATTACAAACACAGTCTAAAGGTTCTTTTTTTTTCTTCCTCCTCCATTCTTTATATATTAGGTATCATATTCTGTAGTCTTTGTCTATGCCTTGTTTGACTTTGGGGATAGTATGTTTAATTTTGCATTTGCTTAGTAATTAGCTGTTCTACTTTCTTTACTGTGGTTTTATTACCTCTAGTGACAGCTATTAAACCTTAGGAACACTTCCATTTTTAGCAGTCCCTCCAAAATACAATGTAGAGATGGTTTGTTGGAGGTAAATTCCCTCAGTTTTTGCTTATCTGGAAATTTTTTAATCCCTCCTTCAAATTTAAATGATAACCTTGCTGGATAAAGTATTCTTTAAAGTATTCTTGGTTGGAGGCCCTTCTGCTTCATTGCATTAAATACATCATGCCACTCCCTTCTGACCTGTAAGGTTTTTTTGAGAAGTCTGATGATAGCCTGATGGGCTTTCCTTTGTATGTGATCTTATTTCTCTCTCTGGCTGCTTTTAATAGTCTGTCCTTATCCTTGATCTTTGCCATTTTAATTAGTATATGTCTGGGTGTTGTTTTTCTTGGGTCCCTTGTGTTTGGAGATCTGTGCATCTACATGGCCTGAGAGACTATTTCTTTCCCCAGATTGGGGAAGTTTTCAGCAATTACCTCCTCAAAGACACTTTTTATCCCTTTTTCTCTTCTTCTTTTGGTACCCCTATAATGCAAATATTGTTCCGTTTGGATTGGTCACACAATTCTCTCAATATTCTTTCATTCTTAGAGATCCTTTTTTCTCTCTGTGCCTCAGCTTCTTTGTGTTCCTCTTCTCTAGTTTCTATTTCATTTATCCTCTCCTCCACCATATCCAGTCTGCTTTTAATACCCTCCACTGTGCTCTTCAATGATTGGAACTCCAACTGTAATTCATTCCTGAGTTCTTAAATATCTTTCCGTACCTCCATGAGCATGTTAATGATTTTTTTTTTGAACTCCCTTTCAGGAGGAGTCATGAGGTCATTGTCATTTAAATCTTTCTCAGGAGTTGTATTAATAATTTTACTCTGAATCAGGTTCCTTTGGTGTTTCATATTTGTATATATTGCCCTCTAGTGTCCAGAAGCTCTACTCCTTTGATCTGCTCAGACCCTGAAGTAATGTCAGGGTTCGCAGGGGAGTGGTATTGGTGCTTGGGGGTAGGAAAGAGCTGTTTCCTGCTACCCAGCTTCTATGGTTATCTCCACTGCCTGAGCCAGTGGGCTGAGCACACAGGTATAAGCCTCTATGGTTTGCGTTTGTAGTTGCTGTAGACAGATACTCCCTCTGCCTGTGCTAATTCCAGGGTAGGGTTTGCCGGTTTGCCAGCAAGGTTGGGCTGGCCGGGAGAAAGGCACAGTTGGCTGCATGTCACGGTGGGGGTCCTTCGAGCTGTGTAGCCAGCCAGGTTGTTGGAGCACCTGAAGATCATCTAAGGAGGAAGATTTCTTTTTCCTCCTTAAATATGAGAGTCTATATGGCAAAACTCTGAATCTGCTGGGCAGAGTGCACCTGGACAATTTTGTCTACCTGTCCTCTCTCCTGAGCAGTAAGCTCTGTGCAATCCTTAGGAAGTCTCTCAGACTGTCCACCTTTCTTTTGTCACAGAGCAGCCCGATACGGATCCCTGCTTTCCACAAGCGGCTGGAATATCTCAGTCTCTCCAGGAATTCTGCCTGGCTTAGCTTTACAACCCCCTACGCACGAGAGTACCTTGCAAACATCCTGAAATGTAGTTTTGTGCTCCCAGAGCATATCTCCGGAGTTAGGTATTCAGCAGTCCTAGGCCTCCAATCCTTCCCTGCTCTGTTTCTCTTCCTCCTGCCGGTGAGCTGGTGTGGGGGAAGGGCTTGTGTCCCGCCGGGTCACAGCTTTGGTTCGTTACCCTGTTCTGTGATGTCTGCTCTTTTCTCCAGGTGTATGCAGTCTGGTGCAGTCCTCTTTCCTGTTGCTCTTTTATGATTAGTTGTATTAATTATATTTTCGTATTATATATGGTTTTAGGAGGAAGCCTGTGTCTCACCTCTCACGCTGCCATCTTTTCTCTTTTGTTTTTTTTAAATATGAATTATTGTGGACTATGACATGTACCATATTGTTTTGTATCCTTATTTTGGTGATGCGGTGGAGCTTTAATAGAGTATATGAGTGTTTTATATGTTATTAAATAGTCTTGAAATCGAAATTTTAAATGAGTATAACATTACATTGTACCTAGCACCGTTTAATCTCTCTTGGAGATCTGAAATTTTTTTTCAGGTTCTGTTTCCTTCATAAGTGCCTTTTAATATGCTTTTATTGTTGGCTGATGATTTAGAGGCTTTTGTTGAATATTTTTCAGAAAGTCCTTGTCAGTTTATACTGCCTTTGGGACTGTCTTATTTTAATTAGTTGTGTAGAATATAATTAAAAACAAGAAGATAGGAACTAGTTTCAAAGTACATTTATATGAGTCCTAGTGAGGCTGAATTTTTTACTTATTGGATGGTTTTGTCATCGTTTCTGATTTACTTATTTATGATTTATAGTCAGATTTCTTTTGGAGTATTGATGTTTTCTTACTGACTTGTAAGTGTTCTTTATACATCAAGCCTCTTATTCTACTGTCAAGTTATTGTAAATACTTTCTCGATTTATATTTTGCCTTTCATCTTCTAATTTTGTTTATCATAGATGTTAATTTTATCTCTCCCTTCCTATTCTTCCTCCTCCATTCTTTATATATTAGGTGTTTTATTCTTTGCCTTTAGTTGGTATTTGGATGGTCTGCTTTCTTTGCTATGATTTTATTTTCCCTGGTGACATCTTTTTAGCCTTAGGGGTGCTTCCCTCTAGAGCAGTCCGTTTAAGATACCCTGTAGTGGTGGTTTATGAGAGGCAAACTCTTTCAACTTTCGCTTGTCTGGAAATTGTTTAATCCCTCCATCATATTTAAATGATAATCGTGCTGGATACAATATTCTTGGTTCGAGGTCCTTCTACTTCATTATGTTAAATATATCATACCATTCTCTTCTGGCCTGTAAGGTTTCTGTTGAGAAGTCTGATGATAGTCTGATGGGTTTTCCTTTGTAGGTGATCTTTTTTCTCTCTAGCTGCCTTTAATACTCTGTCTTTATCTTTGACTTTTGCCATCTTAATTATTATGTGTCTTGGTGTTGTCTTCCTTGGGTCCCTTGTGTTGGGAGTTCTGTGGGCTTCCGTGGACTGCGAGACTATTTCCTTCCCCAGTGTGGGAAAGTTTTCAGCAATTATTTCTTCAAAGACACTTTCTATCCCTTTTTCTCTCTCTTCTTCCTCTGGTACTCCTATAATGCAAATATTGTTCTGTTTGGATTGGTCACACAGTTCTCTTAATATTCTTTCATTCCTAGAGATCCTTTTATCTCTCTCTGCCTCAGCTTCTCTGTATTCCTGTTCTCTATTTTCTAATCCATTAACTGTGTCTTACACCTCATCCAGTCTGCTGTTAAGCCCGTCGATGGCTTGTCTGATTTCTGCATATTCTTTCCTCATTTCCCTCACTTCCTCCCTCAGCTCTTGCACATTTCTCTGTAGATCCGTCAGCATGGCTATAACTTTTATTCTGAATTCTTTTTCAGGAAGACTGTGCATGTCCATCCCTTCAGGTTCCCTCTCTGGGGTTGTCTGGGTCTGAAGCTTTGTCTGTACCATATTCCTCTGTCTTTTCATGGCTATAGAATTGGTTGCTGGTAGTTGCCACGTATGTCAGCTGGGCTCTTTATGACTTTAAAAAGGAAAATAATAAAAAAAAATAAAAATAAGAAAAGAAGAAAAGAAAGAGAAGAAAAAACAACAACAACTAAAAAACAAAACCAAACAAAACAAAAAAAACACCCACCGGGAGTGGTTCTGTGTGAATGCTGTAGGTGGCGCTGTTGCTCCACTATTCCAGAGCCGTGGCCGTGCCACTCCGCAAGGCCGTTTATAGCTCTGGCCTGGGTGGGAACGCATGGGAGGTTGTTGAGCTCTGTGGGAGTCCTAAGTGCGGCCACCCTTTCCCAGTTGCCGAAGCTCCCCAGGACTCCCAGCCTGCTGGGCTGAGTGTGCCGGGGCAATCCGGCTCCTCGCTGGGCTCCTGTTTCTTTAAGACCGCTGAAAAAAGTGCGCGCTTTTCTTTTTTTTTTTTTTTTTTCCTTTTTCTTTCCTTCCCGGAGCCTGCCGCAGGCAACTGGCCCATTCCCTGCTGAGACCCTGCGCCCTCTGTCTCTCCAATCTCCGCTACACCACGCGCTGTGTGTCGGTGCTCCCGGCGCAGACTTCCACTCCCTCCCTTTCGGAATCCTCTCCTCCTGCCAGTGCGCTGGGGTGGGGGAGCGCTTGGGTCCCGCCGGGTCGCAGCTCCATATCTTACCCGCCTCGCCGGGTGCCGAGTCCTCTCAGGTGCAGCTGCCCGCCGGTGCGCTGGGGTGGGGGAGTGCTTGGGTCCCATCGGGTCGCGGCTGCATATCTTACCCGCCTTGCCGGCTGCCGAGTTCTCTCAGGTGCAGCTGCCCACCTGTGCACTGGGGTGGGGGAGTGCTCGGGTCCTGCCAGGTTGCGGCTCCGTATCTTACCCGCCTCGCCGGGTGCCGAGGCCTCTCAGGTGATGCTGCACGCTGTGTGCTTTCCTGTGTATTCTGGTCTCTCTTTTAGGAATAGTTGTATTTGCTGTGTTTTCGTGAATAAATATAATGTTAGGAGGAATTTTCTGCTGGTCAGTTCGCATCGCCATCTTCCCGGAAGTCCGATCTTAATTTTATATAGAGGTTAGTACTCTGTTTATCTTTTTCTGCTTGATTTCTTTTTTTCTGATTTCTTTTTTACTCTGTGATCAATAAAATAGTCCCATTACTGTCTCATTAAATGCTTAACAGTACTTGGCAATCAGGAGATTTTATAATTATTAGTATAGTATATATTGTACTAACCTTGTTCACTTGAAATTTATGTTTGTAATAGTATAAAGACTTAACTTGAATCCTAAACATTAAGTCCTAGAATGACATTAGCCAATTTTTCTATTGAATAACAGAATATTAAATTCTAATTTGTTCATGATATAGATTAATATAAGTGTTAGGGTCGCTTTCAGGTCTAATTTTTTTCCCCTAATTTTAATGTCCAGTTCTTGTGCCAGTTTAAATAAAATCATTCTTGCTTTATAGTGTGTTCTTTATCATCATTTTCAGTATTTTCTTAGCTAGTAATATCCTTTCCCCCATATTAACTTTGTAATCATGTTGTGATTTCCATCCACATGCATTCTAGAAACTTTAATATTCATTAAGATTTGATTGGACTTACACTGACCCTATAACAGTTTTTTTCCTAGAGTATTTAGAAAATGTAGATGAATAAACATGTAGGGAAGAATGTCCATTTTAAAAGTAGATACTCTTACCAAAGAAATAATACCTTCTTTGTTAGAGTTTTTATACCGCTAGTAAAAGTTTAGCTTTCTCCATAGAATTCTTTCTTGTGATTGTTCCTTTTAAAACAATGCTTTTGTTTCTATATGTATCATATAATGGGTTATTATGTGTAAGACTCTTGTGTTAGTATTTTAATCTTGGTTTTGACTTCTTTCGGAGTTTTAATTCTTTGAGTCAGTTCATCTGTTGAGTGTTATAAGTAAAAACATACATTTTCCTCTTTTCTCTATATTTCAGTCCAAGAATCATTGAGGTAGTTCTCAAAACAAAACAAAAAGGAAATCCTTTTCAAATGAACTTTGACATGAAATCCCTTCATATAAAACAAAAGTGTAGTAGCTGTTAATCTGAGGAAGGACTCTAGTAGAACACCACTCTCCTGATTTTACTAATTACTACTGAGGCATTTGAAGAAATTTGAAAACTATTCTTATATCATAAAACAATGTCTAATTATGAGCTTAGTGAGAATTCTTATTACTGGCTTAAATTTTGTCAGGTAGTTAAGTATGTTTCTGGCTATGGTTTATGGTAATTTCTAGTTTTAATTTTCTGACAGTATTTAAAATCATAGGTGGGAATGGAGTTTTATTAAATTTCTGTAAAGAAATTTATTGTGGTTATAATGTGATTTTCTTAACTTGTTTCAAATCTGTAGTATATTAGAAAAATCTCAGTGACATCAGAATCTCATGTTAATTCTGTTGTTTGTATTCTGTGTTTTTAATAGCATTATGACAAAGAAGCTAGCAACCCTCATTAATTTTGTTATATTGTATAAGTTAGTATCTTTGAAGCATTTAATTAAAAACTCATAAAGCATGAGTTTAAGATTTTGCATGTACTGTTGTAACTTTCTGTTATTTAATATTTTTATGATGCTGTTGATCTCCATTGATTTCAGTGTTTAGGGTACTGTCTAAAGTGAGATTCAAATTTAGAATCTGTAGGATTTAGCTCAAAGTTGAAATAATTAGGTTAATAGACTGTGGCAGTTCCAGTTGTCTTTTAGATCAGAAATTTTGCTGTGATGAAAGGAGAAGAAACAATTTCTGTAGATACAGAAACGTTTTTCTTCCCCCTCTGGCAAATTGGATCATGAAAGTAGTAAGATTTACATAGTTTTATGTCACGGGTGGAGGAGGGATTGTGTATGTGTGTTGATAGTGTGTATGACAGATTTCTTCTGAAACACAAAATGGCTCTTTTTAGTATTTAATGCACATTACCTGTCTTCAGAGAGTAATATTTAAGTGAAACACTGGTATTTTGTGAGGTATATTAGAAATGTATGTTTAATATTTCTTTTGTTTGTTTCTTAAGTCTGTGCTAACTTACTAGTCAAATTTTGTAGTTAAGCACTAAAAACTGGGGTGGAGGGACTCTTAAAACGTGACTCAGCTGGATAAAAGGAGTTAACCACCTCATCACAAAACAGTAGGTGACTAACGAGTGGAGTGGGTAAGTGCGGTGCTACTTTTGTCTATTACAAATGATCCCATTGTGCTTCAAAAGAAGCACCTTTTGTAATTTCTAAGTGCCACCTCTGTTGTTTACAGACGTGTCTTAGTGCCCAGAGCAGCAAGAGATAAGTAGTTAATGCTTGTGCTTTTCTAATGCCACCAGACATCAACAACTGAAAAGGAGAAGAAAAAATAACTGAGGGACCACATTTCTCTCTCCTTTCTCTTTATTTGCACCTAAGATAGGGTGCTCCTCCAGTGTGTGAAAAAGGTTATGAAGCCTGGAGGCTGTGGCAAAAGATGAAGAATAAGCAGAGAATAGGATGTAGAGGACAGTCCATTTTTGCTTAGCTTTTTAGACCTTATAGCAGATGTAACATGAAATATATGTATGTATACATAGTGGACTGCCGTAATGGTTAAGAGCATGGTTTTTGAAATGGAATTCTGCTTTACTGGCTTAGGTGTTTACCACTTGCACGAGTCTTAACTCTCTTAGTGTTATTTATAAGGGTTATATGAGATCATGTATGTAAAATGCTTTAGCAAAGTATAGCACACAGTTTATCCTCAATCAGTAAATAGTTCTTGCTGCTGCTGTTAGTATTGTTCTTTTAGGGGGTTTTGATAAAAGATATTAATATTCCAGTTGAGATTATATGTGATCTACCAAACTCAGTGCTGTCATTTAAAATGATATTTTCATGTATAATAAAAATTATGTAGTACTGAGAATAAGGTACAATTTACCACGTGAGATATTTAAATATCTTATTTTTAAATACAATATAAAAATTCATACTTTGCTGAACAAATCAGCTTGCATATTGTTGTGTGGAAAGTAAAAAATAAATAGTAGTAGAATACTCATTTTTAAAATAAGGATTTCAGTCAGTACTAAGAAACTTACTTGATTCAGTGTTCTTTGGAAATTCCGAATGTCATTAGATAACCATCAGTTTTCAATAGAATATTATCTGAGATATAAAAATGATATTAAATTGATACCTGAGATAGGAATTTTGTTGTGTTAAGAATTTTGTTTTCCATAAGTCCACATATTAAACTTGAATTTTTCCAGAAGGAAATACTGTCTTTAAAAATCCTGTACTATAAACATAATTTGGACAGTAGCACTTAGGTTGTGTTTCTGTGTCCATACCTGTGCATGTACACGTGCATATACACATACTTTTTTTTATTTTTCAAACTTCTGAAGTACAAATGAGAGAATTACTTTACACTGAAGAGAAGGATTCCTTTTATCTTTCATTAAATTTGTCTAACTTGGTAATATTGTCTTATGTGTGACTTTTACTTACTAGTTTTGGTATTTAGTAATTTTAGTTGTTTTGTGATCTCATATAATAAATTAAATGAGAAACAGACTTAACCAAGAGCAAGGGGTGTTATATCGTTAAACTTTCAGCGTTACTCTATGTAGAATAAAGTATTTAGAGTACCGAATTGAAAATGAGATAAATTGAGTATAAATAGGACTCAACATGTTAAGTAATAAGTACTTAAAATAGTTTCTGTGATCCTGAACTTTAACAAATGTTACAATTCTGTTTTGTTGCAATATCTCTTCAGAATAGAATCAAGGGTAAAAATGATTAAGAATTAGGATGAGTAGCATTCTGACTAAATTAAGATTGATAAAATTACATGTATGAAATAAAAACAGTATTTTAAAGTTAGTGGGTTATTAGTGTATCTTTCTAGATTTTAAAATTTGTAATGGCGCCAAACAAAATTATGGTGGAAAATATTTGTACCATAACACTCAGTAAAGATTTTTGTTTACCCTTTTTTATTAAAAACTTGATAAAAGTATGCTGTATACATTGTTCATCCTAGAATCAAGTGTTCATGAAACATTTGTAGTTTTCCCCATCCATCCCAGAAAGGTTTTAAATTGGTGATGCAGGATATTTGTCATCTACCAAATTAAAAGCTGTAGGTTTGTAAACTTGGCACTTGGAGAAAGAAGTAGGTGCCATAAAATGATTAAGTATGAAGTGTGTACACCTGCTGTCAGGAAATAACCTTCCCATACGTTGCAGTTTGGCAGACATGGATCTTAAAAAATGTGTTGAATGAAACCGCTGCTGCACTGTATCTTTTTTCAACACTACATTCATTCTCTTTGTGCCTGTAAGTAATCACTTTTGCTTCACTTAGAGGAACATGATACATTTTTACAGATATGCTTGAAGTTAAGTAGTGGTACTCCTTTAAAAAGTGCAGTAACTGATGTAATTGAATAATTCATTGAAATACTGGCTTGACTCTTAACACCAACAAAGAAACTATCTATTTTGAATATTTTTTTTTTAATAAGAACTTGAGCCTGAGACACATCGATTTTTCACATTTTATCACATCTTGTCAAAATTACTTCCCCTGTATATGTACTAAAAGAAAATGAGTATCTCTATTGTTTTAAAAAGTAAGTACTTCAACAAGTAGTGGTGACTACAGCATCTTACTACGCTGATGGACAGTGACTGTAATGGGTTATGTGGTGGGAGTTGATAATGAGGGGAATCTAGTAAACACAATGTTGCTCATGTGATTGTATATTAATGATACCAAAAAAAAAAGTACTTCAGTGAGAACTGCATTGATGAAACATTTGAATTTTATAAATGTGTTTTGGGGATACCTCAACTAAATCTTATTGCATGAATATAGTTTTAAGAACCCTAAAATAATCAGGTCGGAATTTGTCCTTGCACAATTACAAAGTTTCCTTAAAATTGACAGTAATGTTTTATTTACATTTAATTATATAATGAAATGAAACACCGAATCTAAAATGAAGATTCTTTTTACTGTCTCCATTTCTTGAATTAAAATGTATGTGGAAAGTAATATGCAAATACATCCTACTGGCCTCCTAGCATAAGAATTGAACCATTGATATATGCATGCTTATTTTTGCATGTAATACACAGAATCCCTTTAAATAGTTTTTTAAAATAGATTCTTTTAGGATATCTTTTTGTTACATAATGTTGTATTTTTAAGAATTACCTTCTTCAGAAATTAAAAAAATATCTTTTGAATTCTTTTATGTGATGAGTTTTAACTAAAACTTGTCCTGTGGATGTAATCAATTTTAACTATACATGCTTTTAGCAATATTTTACAGATTGCACATTAAAAAAAAGAAAAGGCTGTATTTGCTAGTGTAGTTTACGGTGACGATACCTGCCTGCCTTTTCTTTTGCTGCATTGGCACAAGCGTTGTGCTTATTTTGTTGTAAATGGTTCCAGTATTTTATCAGCTCACTAGGCTGGAACTGATGAGAGGTAATTAGGTGGCTGTATTTACAGCTTGAATAAGAAACTCTCCAGTGATTGAACACAAACTCATTGGGAGGGGGCACAGGATCAATTCTCAACTTGGCAAGACAGATCCCTACATATACATCTTCCAAGTGCAAACGACGGATACTTAAAGAAACTTTAAATATCTTCTCTGCCAGATCTCCAGAAAAAACATAACCAGTCCCAGAACAGAAGACAGGGTAGCGCTCACTTGGGTAGAGGTCTTGTGGCATGTACCATTTGCTATCTTTGTTTCGATTTGGTGCATATCCTCTCATTAGGTAACCAGTAAAATAGTTATGTCTGGGAGGCTGGTCTGGCTTCAGTAACTTATGTATTAAATATTCAGTATTGACAAACATGTCACTGTCAGTTTTCATAACATACGGAATATGTGGACAGTATGTTGCAACCCAGTTCATGCCCATTAGTGTTTTAATGGTCAAATTATAGTATGTATCTAAGTATTCCTGTTGAATAATATCACGATATTGTCTGCTTTCTTCCAATATTGCACGTTGAAGGTAGCCATTTAACTTAATACTTACACCCAACAAAAAAATTCGTGTGATTTGGATACCAGGTGCTAGACTTTCATTGCCCCATGTTTGCCGAATAGCTCTTCTAGCTTCTATTTGTCCAGGTTCTGCAGCTATTAGTAGTATTAGAAAAGGGCTTTTCTCCTGGCATTTTTCAGGTTCATTGATAATATATTTGAAATGGTAAGAATTTGGGTATCTGGTTCCTTTTTCACTGTAAATACTTCCATTGGCACTAAGGGTATTCTCTAGCCCTGTAACTCCTTGTGGCGACAGGTCTGTATTATTGGAGTTCGTTGCTGTTTGAGGCCTCAGAGTTTGAGGGACTGTTTCTTTCCAAATGTTCCGAAGAGAACTGTGGTTTGACTCACTTTTTGTAGAACGAAATCCTCGGAAAGTGTATGTCACAGGATTATCTTTGAATCCAGCTCTGCCTGGCAGCCAGTCGTGATGGTTGAAAAACAAGAACATAGCAAAAAGAAACACTAGAGAGAGCACACCTATAAGATGGGTGCGGAACAGAGACCTCTTGGCATTCCAGCTCATTTTTGCAAAGCAGCAGTGTCTTCTCCTCCACTGAAGCATGTTGTAGATATCCAGTTATGGGATATGAGATATTGGTGGTTGAAAATGTTGCTTTCTTCTAAATCAGTACTGTTCTTTGGTGATCATTTTCTAATTTGGTCACGTTGTCTCCCTTGCAGTCATTCTACAAAGATGAAGCATAAAAATTTACACAATATTAAGTTTGCAGAACTGCCTGAAAGAGAATTTGGGTGCTAATAAAATAGGGGCAAGTAGGAATTTTTATGCTGTGAAAATATAATAACCCAGGAACAAAGTTTATAATTTGTTTTTGTTAGCAACATAACATCACTGACAGCAGGATTAATTTCTTTTGAAATACACCTTTATAGGGCAGTGAGCACTTTAAGAGAGGTGATGGATTAATTTTCTTCCACTTATTCCATTGTTTCAGTAGTTCTGGTCATTTGTACTTTTGACCTAAGTTGAAGATTTAAAAATTGTATGCCTGTAGAAAAAAACAATGTCACTAGATTCTTGAAAGACGCCATATAAGAAGGCCCAAGAGCAGATGGATAATTTATTGGCATTAATTAAAATTGATTTGACACACCATTGGTGGTATGGTGCACTATCTGTCAGTGGGCTTTTTTGTAAAATGGTCATGTATCAGTTGTGGGACAGACAGTGTAAGGTTGATCACGGCGGAGTTCTGTTCGTCATAGTACACTGCTTGGCATGTTTCCATTGGCCCCTACTGTGTTGAGAAAGTCAGTGAGA
The DNA here is from genome assembly GCA_029783875.1 of Phataginus tricuspis. NCBI lineage: Eukaryota > Metazoa > Chordata > Mammalia > Pholidota > Manidae > Phataginus > Phataginus tricuspis. The sequence goes on along the minus strand of JAQQAC010002701.1, from coordinate 4,371,849 downwards.
AGATGCACCTGTCAAAATTAATTCTCAGGGTCCAGTAACTTCAGTGCAGGGTTTTAAGAGTAATAAAAATGACGAACATTTTCAAGTACTCTTTTCTAATTTTAATCTTATACTTCAAATATAAGGTATTTAGGAGATCACTGGCCTTATTAGATTTAAGATTGATTTTTAAACTATAGCAATTATTTTTATTTTTAGCCTTGGTGAGAGCACTGTCGCATATCTTAGTTGAGTCTTCATGTTAGAATTAAAGAACTACTTTGAACAGTTTTTTCAGATTTCTCACAAAATAAAATTTAAACAACCACTTTGAACAGTCTTTTCATATTTCTCACAAGATATAGGCACTGTTGACAAATTTAAATATCACAAAATGCATTTTGAAGATTGAGTTATGCTGTGTTTTAAATTTCCATGTAGAGGATTTGTTAGCATTTTAAGCATGACTCTTAGAATCCTAGCTTTTTAAAGAGATTATAAGATGTCAGTTTGGGAGGTTCATGATGCCACATACTAAGAACTGGTTGTGTTATATTTGAGGTTTTTCAGTGCATAGCACAAGTTTGTTCATGGCTGTCAATTTGTTGTTAATTTGTTTGGAACAAGGTGTGGGGTAGAGGTAGGTGTTAAAGTTGCTTTAACTTGAATTCTATTAAAACAGAAAAACTTTTGAGTAGGGGACTAATAGCTGAAATTTTATTTCTTTCAACTTCTATTGTGAAAATTATTTCTTTAAGCAAAAAAAAAACTAGTCAGTTAAAAAATGAGTGGAGCCATCTGTTTATTTGGAATTACATATACATACACTTGTGTGTGTTCATTTAGCCTGTGATGTGGACAGATTCATGGTTAATACCAATTTGCTCAACTTTGACATGAGATTTAATTATTTTTGGGAAATAATGGTTTTAACGTGGAAGTCCTCACATAATTGAATAATTACACAGTAAGCTTCACATATAGAATGAGAAATACTTTGAGAATACTGAGTGTTACATATGAATGAAAGTACTACTATTCTAGTAACAGCCACTAGGAGGAGCAAGTAGTTGGGAATTTGAACAAATTTCTGAAGTGTATAGTACAGGCATCAGCTTTCGATAATTTCTAATATCTGACATTATGTAGTACTTTTAAAAGTTACTGTATTTCTCAAATGAAAAAAATTATGTAATCATTTTATGAGATATGAACCATGACTTTTTAAGTTTGGGTTTTAAATACATAGAATCTAGTTTGCTATTTATTGGAGTTTATTTACAGGCATTTTAATTTCACATTACTATAATGAGGACCAAGACTATCCACTGTACCAGTAAAACCTGAGTTCTGCTGTGAGCTAAACTGAAAATAATAGAGAGCTGAGTGTTCTAATTTAGAAACTTACATTTTTCCTTCTTGTACTTATTTAATAATTGGCCTTTTTGTTTAGATGAGGAAACTCCAAGCTTTTATTTTCAACCAAAATATTTGACAAATAGTAATGATAATTCCTCCATCTGGTAAAAAAGCAAGTAGATACAAGGTTATGTGTGTAAATTTAAAACAAAAGTTGCTTTTTAAATTTGATAATCTATTTTAAAGACTCCAGAGCTGAATTAAATATATCAGCTTTCTGTTGATATAATAGTGCTCGGAATCTGGTTGAAGTCCAAACATTTAGATCTTCTGTAAGTATAAATTTGATGGTTTAAGAAGCAATAATACAAGGTCAGATGTTTGAATAAAGGAATGAAGAAATGAAGGTAAATATCATAGTAAATTGTGGTATTTTTAGGAAAACCATATACCTGATGTCTCAGAAGTATTTTAGTGTTACAGAAAACAGCAAATTACTATATATTGTAATCTAGCATAAATACATAGTTTATAGTTCTATATAATTTTATACCAGTAGGTGATGGAAATACATCTTAATTTAAGTTCATGGTATTTGTGTGTATGTTAATATTTAGCTCCTCAGGCTTGAAATCCACATATACCTACTTGGTAATCTCCCATTGATAAATGAAGCATCACATTTCTAGCCTTAAATTCCTTGTTAAAAGTTTCTTAAGTATTACTCATAATTTTCCTGTTAAAAGAAAGTAAGATCAAAGTAATCTCCTTTTATTAGATGTTAAAATAATTTTCCAGTTATTGCCTATTGTATTTTAATTCTTAAGAAGTGGAACAGGATGTATTTAAAATATTTTGGCATTAAATAGTTTTACACTTTTACATTTTCAGCATAGAAAGAGCTTTGCTTTTTCTCTTACAGGTTTTTTATGATAATATTTTCAAGTTACTCAGGTATATTTACATTTTATGGATTGAAGTTCGTGGAGAGAATTTTACTGTAAAATGTTCAGTTACTTCACACACACATTTTTAACATTTGGCTTTCAAAAGCATTGATATCTTTAATCTGTTGGAACAGTCCTAATTTTAAGTGGTGCTTGAATAAAAAATATTCCACATTTTTGTTTTGAGATAATCTAGCTTATAAAAATGTTTGGTGCCTTTCACATTGAGAGATTAAGAGAGATGAGATTTTTATGCCCATATTGTTTTCATTTAATGCCACCTGATTTCATTCTTTAGTAGAATAAAAATTAATGGTATGAGTGAGAGTTGATGTTGAGATGAAATAATAATAGGGCCTGATAAACTTGTTTAATCTTAATTTCAGAATGCAGTGCTCACATGTCTTAAAACTGTTTGCCTTTTTGACTGTTAAATAATGAATTTTTGAATTGCACTGTAAAATAGAGCAAATATCAGGATCTTTGATAGATCTGTAAAAAAAAATTTTAGAAATATTTTTGAGTTCCTAAGCCATGAGTTGCTATCCTGTTTTTGTTGCTAAAATAGTTTGTTAGATTTATTTCTACCATGTACACATGTATCATGACAGTAGTTCATCACTGCATAATAATATAGCCTGGAAGCACAGTAGCTACATTTAATTTAATTTTTTGACCTTGAATTGCTGTTAATGAGTATTTTAATATCAAAGTATTTTCATATTATGTTTTTGAATTTCACTTTGAAAGGATGACCAAGAACAGCTTGATGTTTGATCATTTAGAATCAGTCTGTTGCTTAAAATAAAAGCTCGCTATTTCAAACGGGGGATTTTTAACAACCATAGATATTTCTTTGTTTAAAGTTGTGTTCATGGACAGTGTGATAACATGTGAGTGTACTGTGGTATTGTGCTGTGCTTAAACTCACACCGCCTTATGTGATCCTATGCAAATGCATTTATTTTAGCATCTTATAGCTTGGTAATACTTAAAATTTGTTGATACTCTCTTTGGTTGTATTCATTATCTTTATTTGGGGAGATGGATATTGAAGGGAAGATTTTGTTACTAAAAGCTGTTATAAAGGTTTTGTTTTAAAAGAATTTTGAAAAAAGCTCATAGTAAGATAGTCTTTGATAGTACTTAATGTAATTTACTGCATAATTTTTTTGATAGCCATTTCTAAAAGAGCACTTTAATTTACTAGGTAAGGATTCAGTTTGACCTAATTTGATAAAGGATTGCAATTTTCTTTAGAGGGCTACAGATTTTTGTTTTGAAGTTTAATTTCTCAGATAATCCTTTAAGCAGATTTGTTACTTTTTGCTTGCTCTCTCTTACACATCTATTATCCATAATTACTCCAAGCTTACTTACTTGAATAAAGCAGTGACAGCTTGTCTTCTAAACAATGACAAATTTAAAATCATGTATTTAGAAACCCTTTCATAGTTTCAAGGACACTGAACTGTATGAAGTTGTTTATCAGATGTTGGTGCCCATAGGGCTGTAAAAAGGTAACACATTTAAATGAATATTACACACAAGATATCAACATACCTTCCTCGGTCAGGCCATTTATGTGGAGAGGATTATGCCCACTGAAAATACTTTTGGCACGCCATCACTTCAGTAGAAAAGATGCTATCGAACATGCGCACATCCCCCAGTAGTCTGCCTCCTGCGATTGCTTTTCACAGTATCCAAAGTGTCCATCTGTCTGCCTGTTCATAGGGGTCCTCCTTGTTCATAGGTGTCCTAGTCTTCAGAGGTTTTTCCTTTCATTTTCTTTCTCTTTCCTTAAACAAAAGAGCTGTAGTTGTCCGTTCTATTTGGAGCACTGTTGACTCTTCCCGACAGTTGATGCATTGAAGGTTTTTACATCTGCTCTTTTCCTGGCCGGACAATGCAGTGCTGTATTCTCTTCTCAGTATCCATATTTCTAGTAATAACACTGAGCTGCAATGTAAAGCAGCCGGAGCTGGAATGTAGTGCTTCAATTGTATTGGAAAAGAATAGGATTTAACTCTCTTTCGTTGTTGCCTGGCAGCTGCAGGAAGGATTTTGAGCAGTTTTACTGGGGTTTTAGTCTATAATATGAAATCCACGGTTCTTCAGCTGCTGCACAGGCAGGCAGCAGTTTAAATGTGGGCTTGACAGATGCTCTCTCTGACAGCAGAATTTAACGTCATTGCCTGGCTGAATCCCACGTGATTGTTTGCATTCATTTTGACTAAAACCCTGAAGTAGGGAGAAGCTTAGAGATTTTGGCTTCTATGTGATAAATTACATGCATTTAGTACAAGTGTAGTGATGAGTGAATAATATGAAAATGGGATGATTATGATACGGTTATTTTTCCAGCTTATTTCCTTTTTTTTTTAATGCTTAAGCACAGGCTTTCTAAATATTTTCAGTGTGAGATGTTGGTTTTCATGTTTCTTACATGATTTTACAGGGCACAAAAGCAGTATAAGCTTTAATACGTAATTTAACCCCATCAAGTGCACTCCCACTCCTCCCCTTGAAGTTTTTTTTCTCAAATTGCTCTAATTTTACTAATATCTAGATAGGACTCACAGACCATTTATCTTTTATTTCTTAGACACTTAGCAACTTAGACACTCCCTGTTTCCTGGGGCTTGTGTAAATCAGCTGCCATGGATCGCTTTACTGTCATATATGAAAGGATACTTCATTTTTGCTCGTATGTGGTTCCTTGTGTACTCGAAGGCAACAAAACTTATTTTCATACCACTTTTTAATGTCAGCATTTTTAATTTTTCCTTTTAAAATTACATGTATGATAGAATTCAACAAAGTAGTATAGTAGGTACAATTTTTTTGTTTTTTACTTATCATATTTAATAATATTTCAGGATGGTTTAGTAAATTGCCATCAAGTAGAATTTTCAGTAAACGCTAGATACTTACTCTGAAATGTTTCTTTGTTGGTTAGTCTCTTGGGCACCTTGCTGCTTTTCCTCTGCAGAGTACTGGAATATTGTCTTTGTCTTTGTCTTTTGTCTTTTTTTTTTTTCCGTCTTCCTTAAATATCCTATGTTACCAGTTTTTCCTCTGAGACTTTAGGGACATTAACTCCTAGAAATTTATAGTTTTGGAATTTAAGCTATATGTTTGTCATCATATGTTCTCCATCCCACTTATCTTCCCCAGTAATGTCTATTATTTCAAATATTTACATTTCTCTCATATCTTCAAATTTTTTTGTCCTTACTATATTTTTTATTGCAGCTGATAAAATGTGCTTTGAAGTTTTAGGGCTGTTTTTTAGGAATGCATGTGACTTCCCTAGAAATGCTAGAAGGAACATTAGGAATTTTATATATGGGAAACCTAAGGCCTTAGAGCTTTGACTTTTCCTGGTTCAGTGTGAAGGAGAGAACTAAACTTGGCATTTAGTCCTTATGCCTGCCAATACTAAAAGCTCACTAACATTTTTTCTTTTTACAGTAAACTTAGCAGGGTAATGCTTTAGTAAACCTACTTAAAATAATATATTTTAACAAAAGTAGAAGTGGATTTTAGTAGATCAGTATGTATCAGTAATTCCTTACATAGGATTTGACTATATAGCTTAGCAGCAGTCACTACTACTATTTACTCAAATAGAGATTGCATGCTAAGCCCTCCTGAGCTGTTATATAAATGACTTTTTTCCCCCTTATAATAGTTTCATTTTTGTAATACCCATTTTAAAGATGAGGAACCTGTACTTTGAGTTGTGAAATAATTATCACAAATATCAGCTAATTAGTGATGAGAAAGAGTCCAGCTGGGAATTAAAGCAAGATTATGTAAGTCCTTATGCTCTGTTCTTAAGTGTTAAACTACATACCAACTAAGTGGTATGAAAACTTGTGGGGATTTTTTTTTTTTAGTACTGGCACAGCATACCCAGAAATTATTCATAGAAGTATTAATGGATTTTTATATTTTCACTTGTTCAACAAATATATATTGATCAACCACTATGTGTCAAAATTTGTAATTAGCACAACTTATTAAATGTTAGGGATACAAAGATGATTTAGACACCTTCCCTACCCTTTCTCCAGGAAGTTATCCGATAAAAGAATTATTTTGCAAATTCTCTTGGATTCTTTTTGATGCCCAACTGGAAGATTATGGATCTTGATTATTGAGAGCTCCATGGGTAACCGGCTGATTAGTGGTTCCCTCCAGTATTGGATTGAGCCCGAGAATTCCCAGTGGACTGTTGTCTCAACTATGCTTGCTATGGGGCAAGTGTTTATACAGCAAAAGAGGACTCCTGAAAACGAATAAAAAGAGGACTGTGTACTTAATCATAATTTACTGTAAATTTTAGATAACACCTGCAGTCTGTTTAAGTTAAGCTGGTTAAGAACTTTACATAAAGTATGGAAAAACAGCCAGACATGACGTAAAAGTTCTGTTAGTGACCTTTTCTAGGAACCTGCATGTTTCCAGCCGAGAGAAACTGTAAAAATCTTATGACAGGCAAGCTTGTAGAAGTTCTTCCTTTAGTCTAGTTTCTTATAACATCTGAATTCTGTGCTTAAACTTTCTCAGTATGTGTGACAGGTTTCTTTGTTAGATTCAGCAAACTGGCAGCTATTTTGTTAAGTTTTATAGTTAAAAATGTCTTGTAATTTTTATTTGAATACATATACTTTTTAATCTTAGAACACATCCATGATGGGAAAATAGGCTGTCATTGCTATGTGCATTTTGGCCAGAACTGTCTAGGCTGGTTTTAGCATTTTCTTGGGCGTGTCTACAAGTAGCCCTCAAGGAAGCAAAATATAGACAGGATTTGCAATGAATGCCACCTAACTTGTACTTTCTACCGGATACCAAAGTACTTACTACTTTGTTCATTTAGTTAATAGTTTTTGAGTGACTACTACATGATGAATCAGATATAGATTTGCTCACCATCTAATAGTGAAGATAAGTCATTTCATAGAGTTATAGTATCTATTTATTTATCTATATAAATTCAGCTGAATGTCCTTTGTAAAAAGAATGAGGGAATAAAAGGGTAGGGAGAGTACTTCAACCATACGGTGTGATTCCTATTCACTGAGAATGAGCAAATATCCTTGAGATATGTGAGAAGGGAGACATGAGGCTGCTTTTCCCTACATTCATCTCTATACCTATTTGTGCTTTAGTATAATAGTTGGCCCCTAATTTATTTCAGATAATGCTCATCTGAAGAACTAGCTAGCTAGCTTTTCCAGTGTTAAAGATCATAATATTTTGGATCAGGTTTAATTTCCACCATAGTACTCTGAAAAAATGCCCTTTGACACAGAAACCAATGTTAGTTTTATTGAGATAAATCAGCAATTTTGCCTAGTAATGTTTGCTTAGAGTTTTTATTTCTTGACTGTTTTGACTTAAAATCAGATGAAATCTTTATTCCATAAAAGATTTGGATGAATGGCATATTTTTGGCTATTTAATATTAGTAAGTACTTCTCCCTTTTGAGGAAAAATTACTGCATTTATTAAGAGTTTAGAATTTTTCTTTGAAGTCAGCAGATGATTTATGAACCAGTTTTACTCTCCTTTGAACTCACAAAGTAGGAATTAGGCTGATTGCAAATTAGCCATCTCAGAATGACCACGAGTGTCAGTGTTTGCCTGCCTTATGTTTCTCTTTCAGATTTCCACTGACTTTTGCAGCAGATAACTCATATTAAGAATTTCTTTAGACTTGAAAGCAGAGCTAAACTTGTCTCTTTCAGAACTAATTGTAAATACCTTTATCTGTATTAATTTATACAAATTATTAATGATCCTAAGGGGAAATTTTAAAACTTAAAATTGGCAGCATTTGGCAAATACTTGAATATTATCTTTGGTTTTTCAGTAGCATAGCTATTTCAGTTTAGCATAAATGACCTAGAATCTTTTTTTGGCAAACACAGGAGATAAATCTTGGTTAGAGCTGTTCTCACTGGGAGTGGTACTGGGAGTAATATTACTTTCTAAGAGGTGTTCTAGAAGTTTGTGAGGGTGTTTTGGGTTGACAAATAACTGAAGGGCATTTAGTAACTCAGGCCAGGGAAGATAGTCTATAGCGTGTGGGATAATCTTTGAATACAATAAAGACTAGTTGCATGTCTGTAGTACTTCTGAATGTCCCATTTGGATATCTGTGTGTGGGTGAAAGGCCTTCTTTGTAATTAAATGAACCTAAAACAGAATTGGAAAATACAAAGCATAAACTGTAAAGTTTTAACATGCACTGAATTTTCCTAGGTGTTTAACTACAGTGTATTATACTATACTCTGTTCTGAACTTTGCCAGTAGCTTACCATTTTGAAAAATCATGTTGCCTATGACAGTGATGCTCTTAGTAATTGAATCACCAGTACAGTATACCGTGCAGGCATTTGTAATTGTCAATTCACTGTGGTTTTGTATATAGGTATTAGCGTCTGATTACTTCATAATGTCTTCTGAGGGGAATCAGGTTTGAGACCCACATATTGAAATACATATGGTTATCATGAATTTCTTTCAAGATTCTCCTTTATACTTGTTAGGATATTGATTTTCATTATAAAAATTACATACATAGATTGTTTATATTACTTGTGCATTTCATTCCAGATTGTTAAAGGGTGACATATTTCTTGGATAAAGGGGATATGTTGAGTTTGGTATGGTTATGAAGCCCACTTAGGTCAGCACCTTTGAGTAAATTATCTCAGGCACCTTAACTTCCTACTCCCTGCTTCCCAACAACACAGTGATAGTATTTAAAAAGTAATAACAAACAATTTTTAAAGATATAATATGTTGAAATTTAAAATTCCTCTGAAACTTCACAAAGTAGCATCATTACCCAAATTTAAATTATTAGTATCAGAAAATGCTTCTTATTTGATAATTTTTGTAGATAAAGAAAAGAAAAGGTAAGTAAGTAGAATTTTTCCCCAGAGGGCTTTTTGACAATGGCAGGGAACATTGAGTATACTTGATTCTGTTATGAGATAGTAACTGCACTGGTGGAAGGACTTAATAATATAAGTAACTGTTGAATCACTGAGTTGTATACTTGAAACCAATATAAGATTATATATCAACTATACTTCACTTAAAAAAAATAAGAATCATTGTTTATGGTCTGATTGGAAATAGGGACTTTATAATATAAAGAAACTTTGCAAACACAGAAAGGCAGGCAAAGGTTATAGGATAAGGAGGGGGTAGTGTTTGACTTTAGGGCTTGAGTTGCTCCCTTCCCCAACTTCTTAGAGGATGCCTAAGGTATTGACTTACATTCAACAAATAACTCGAAGCCTCTTTTATAGGCAAGCTATGTGAGGAGTGGAATATATGAGGTACATCATTAGGTCCCTTTCTTTCAAGGAGTTGATAGATTTGATGGATACATAGAACATTATAAAGATAGCAGAATAACTGAAAGTAAATTACATAGTTTAAAATTTTTTCTTTCCTTCATATTTAAGTTATCTTCTGCATTTCACTATGGTGTCACTCAGTTTCACTGTTCTGATACTTCTGGTCTTAATTTTTCATGCATTTCTAATCGTATGTGCTTTAAATGAACACGAGTAGGCTTCATAGACAGTACAGATGCTGAGTTTTAGTGAGCCAGTTAAAAAATGGGAATTTTTGTATTTCTGTTTGAACTCTCCATTTTTTATTATTAGTTAATACTTAATAAGTACTTATTAACATATTGAGTCTGTTTCTTTTTCATAAAATTCTCATCATTGATTTTTATTGAAGTATCATTAATACACAATCTTATGTTGGTTTCGAATACACACCAAGGTGTTTCAACAGGTACCCATATTATTAAATCTTCACCCTCTAGTGCAGTTACTATCAATGTAGAAAGATGTAACAGAATGATTGACTGTAATTCTTCATGCTGTACTACCATAACCTACTTATATTGTGATTGCAAATTACTGTGCCCCTCTCCCTTGGTAACTACAAGTCACTTCTCAGTGTCTCATAGTTTATTATTACTTTTATTTATAATTTCTCTGTAGCTTTTCACAGAATTTATATTTATTAATATCTATAGACGTTATAATATTCCAGGACATTTCAGTTGACTGTGTATGTGTGTAGTTTCAGACAATTAAGTATGAACCGGTTTGTGTTTGTTTTCAGCTTTCTCAATATATTGAATCATATTAAATGGTAAAGCACTGAATATTTTCTTTTAAAGCTTACAATATTGTTATTTCCTTTTCTGCCCATATTGCTAGTAGTTATAATAGCTAATACTAAATACATACCCTTTTGATCTTCCTGGGCAGGAGAATATTATGTATTTATTCACATAGAACAAAAGAAGAGTAAGTTTATATGGCTATACCATCTTCTTTGTGAGAGATACTGAGTTATGTCTTCAAACTTAATCAGTTGGACACTTGGGTTGTACTATAATGGTATTGTTCCTAGTGAGAAGGTATTACTTACATTAGAATAATGGAGTTTCAGAGCAGAGTTGGACCTTTGAGGTCATCTAAAAATCTAGTTTCTTCATCTTACAGGCCATGTAACTGAGACCCTGAGAAGCTATGATTTTCTCAAAGCTCCACACTTAATGTGGCAGAGCCAAAGCTAGAACCTCGGGCTCAAGACTTCTGCCTTTTTTGCGCCGATTTACCCTGTCTCTAGTTACAACAGTGTATTTGTTTTTAGTTTATGGACCAATAAGTTATACAAATGATCATGTGGACTTTTTAACCTTACCTATAATCCTGCAGTTTAAAGTTAGAAAGGTAGTGCTTTTATTAAATCTCATTGAGACATAGAAGAGACTGATGCATTTGTGACAGAAGGCATGTGGTCGTTATAGACTTCAGTATTAAAGAGATCAATGCTCATGCTTTGGTTTGTTTCTAATTGCAGTTCTATGATTAAACATTACATCTAATTCATGCGGATATAACTTTTTTATCTGTAGAAAAAGAAATGAAAAAATTCAATGTTTTCCCCAACTTGTAAGAATACCCCTTCAGTGATTTGTGTTCTGTCTCACTCTTTTCTCTTTTGATCCAAATTTTAATTTGTGTGTTAGTCTGGGTTCTCCAGAAAAGCAACCAATAGGATGGCTGAATGGATGCAGGCTGATTGATTTATTATAGGAGTTGGCATATGTGGTTATGGAGGCTGAAAAGCCCCAGGATTTGGCAGTTGGCAAGCTTGGAGACCCAGGAGAGCGGATGGTATGGTTTCACTCTGAGTCCCTAAGGTAGGAGAGGTACTGATGTCCCAGGTTGACAACAGCCAGGCAGAGTGTGAATTCTATTTTGCCTTGCCTTTTTGTTCTTGTTCCTTCAGTGGTTTGGATGAGGCTCACCCACATTATGGAAGGCAGACTGCTTCCCTGAGTGTATGTACCATTTCAGATGTTAATCTCATCCAGAAACATTTTCACAGACACATGCAGAATAATGTTTTAACCACATATCTGGCACTCCATTGCCCAGTCAAGTTGACACATAAAATTAACCACCTTCAAGCACATTATGTAATTACTACCATCTAGAGCTGACTGGCTCAGTGACACATATAAAAACTGTCTTTGTGTGTTAACTGCTTTAGAATGTGTTTAGTGAATCTGTGGAGATAAGGTTTTCATGATCCCCCTAATTTTTCATAAACCTTAGTTTTGTTTTTATAAAATTATTTATACTTGCTTTTTGTGTGACTCATTCACTTTGAACCAGTTTAACTTTAGTCAAGAAAATATTCTAGAAGATGATGAATGGGAAACTGGTTTTGTTTTTTTTTTTAATCAGTGCATACATATCTTCTTATGTTGTCCATTAGCACTTGTATTTTGATTTTATCTGTGACTTTAAAGGAAATGAATATTTATTCCCAGGTCAAAGTTTTAATTGCTACTGTAAGGCCCAGAAAACAGGCCCTGCTCAGCCCCGGGATGAACGGCGACCCAAATACTCACAGGAGACTGGTCTTGATGCAAACAGCAAGAGGTTTATTGACTCACCAGCGCGCTGGGGTCAAGACTCGTGACTCCCGCAGGAGCAGAGGAGTCCGACCCCTAGCAGAAATCACAGGAGGTTTTTAAAGGAAAAGAAATCCACAACCAGGGGGAGGCGAGGGGGAGGTCTGTTGATGACTTAATAGCAAAAATTTTCCATTAGGGTCCCCCCCACAGGGCTTCAGTATTCTTAACTTTATCTTTACGGCTATCACTTCCTGGAAACCTATGGACCCAGGTCCTGTTTTACAAGCTATTGTGTCCAGGCCGGTTTTTATGACTCAGACCAAGGGTCAGAGCTTACTCAAAAATTTCCTATTCTTTCAGGTGGTTTCGGGGAAACGGAATACTCAGGCCTTCTGATTTCTAAGGCTTTCTGAGGCCTGTCATGGCGTTAGTTTGGTCCTTTCATTACGAGTAGATTTGGGCAAGAACAGAATTTTTCTTTTTCCTTCATTGAGATAATATATTTACTTTTAAGCTCTTGATTTCAAGTAGTAGAAACTCACTCAAATCAGCTTAGTAAGAAAAAGGAATACATTATAGTGGTTTAGGAATATTCCATAGTGTGGATTTCAAACTCGCAAAGAGAAGATCTGATTGGGTGATCTTAGTTAATGAGTTTACCCCTTGTGGTATGGCTCAGCTCTGAAAAGGGGAAATAGAATGTTCTCTGAGCGGACATCCCCCAAAGAGTTTTGCCGGGGCCTGCCGGCGGGAGTCGAACAGTTCCTGAGTGGGGGCGTCGGGCTGTATATACAAGATGACAGGAGGGCAAACTGTCCGGTGCAGAATGCAATGAAGCTTTATTCTGGCATGGCTTATATACACATGTATTGCCTACAGATTAGATTCACATACCCTTCTCAAGGACCTCAAATCCAATACAATCGGACATCAATCTAATACTTAGGTCACATACGCCTGGGGGGCATCTGGTCCAGGTGGCTGGCCTTGAGATAAGACCTCCCTGCATTTCTAAGATACTTGTTCCTGGAAATTAGGAAACTTTTCAAGGTTACTTTCAGAGTCAGGCCGGGTTCAGGCCTTAGGTGGAGACTAGGCACAAAAACACAATCAGTCCTGTCCTGTACTCTTGCTCCTTCTGTCCCAACCGCTCTCCACAGAGTTTGCTGCAATTTGTAACTGGACTTTATTCTTCAAGCATATTTTGTACTTTTTTTTTAGAAAAGATTTTCTTATTGGAACAAAATATATAAAATTTATCATTTTAACTGTTTTAAGTGTGCATTTCAGTGGCATTAAGTACATTCACAGTTTTGTGCAGTCATCACCACTCTGTATCTCCAGAACATTTTCATCATCCCAAACTGAAACTCTGTACCCATTAAACATAATTTCCTACTGTCTTCTCTCCGTAGCCCTTGGTAATCATCATTCTGCTTTCTCTTTCTGTGAATTTGACTATTTTAGGTACCTCATTTAAGTGGAATCATATATTTGTCCTTATTTCATTTCGCATGTTTTCAGAGTTACAGTATGTATCTGAATTTCATTCCTTTTTAAGGCTAGATGACATTCCATTGCATATATAAATCACATTTTCTTTATCCATTCATCTTTCGGTAGACATTTGGGTTGTTTCCACCTTTTGACTATTGTGAGTAAGTGTACAAATAACTGTTCAGGGCCCTGCTTTCAATTCTTTTGGGTATATACCCAGAAGTGGAATTGCTGGGTCATATGGTAATTCTGTGTTTATTACGTTTAATTTTTTCAGATACCACCATACTGTTTTCCACAGTAGCTGCACCATTTAACAGTCCCCACAGCCATGTATAAAGGTTATAATTTCTGCATATCCTTGCCAGTTCTTAATTTCTGTTGTTTGTTTGGTAATAGCCATGCTAATGAATGTGAAGTAGTATATCATTGTGGTTTTGGGTGCATTTCCCTAATGATCAGTGACATGAGTATATTTTCATATGCTTATTGGGCATCCGTATATCTTCTGTGTCTGTTCAAGTCTTTTGCCCATGTTTTAATTGGGTTGTTTGTTTTTTTGTTGATTGAGTTGTTAGAGCTCTTTATATATTCTGGATATTTAATCCTTTATCAGACTCATGATTTGGAAATATTTTGTCCTGTACTGTGGGTTGCCTTCTCACTCTGTTGATAGTGTCCTTTTATGCACAAAAGCTTTTAATTTTGATGAAGTCCAATTTATCTTTTTTTTCTTTGGTTGCCTGTACTTGGTTTAATATCCAAAAAATTCAGTGCCAGATCTAATGTCATGAAGCTTTTACTCAAATGTTTTTCTAAGGGTCTCAGTTTTAGCTCTTAAATCCATTTTGAGTTAAATTTTGTATGGATGTCAGATAATGGTCCAACTTCATTGCTTTGCATGTGGATATCCAGTTTTCCTAGCACCATTTGTTGAAAAACACCGTCCTGTTTCATTGCATGGTCTTGTAACCTTTGTCAAAATCAATTGACAATATACATGAAAGGATAATTTTGTGCTCTGTATTCTCTTTCATTGGTCTGTATGTCTCTTTGTGCCAGTACTGTACCAATTTGATTCCTGTAGCTTTGTGTTAAGTTTTGAAATCTAAAAGTGGGAGTCCTCCAGCTTTGTTCTTTTTTTCAAGATTTGTTTGGGTCCCTTGAGATTCTATATGAATTTCAGGGTGGGTTTTTCTTTCTGCAGAACTGCCACTGGGATTTTGGTAGGGATTTCATTGAATCTGTAGCTCTCATTGGGTGGTATTGAAATCTTAACACTATTACTTCTTTCAGTCCATGACTATAGATGTCTTTCCATTTACTTATGACTTTAATTTCTTTCAACAGTATTTTGTAGTTTTCAGAGTACAAGTCTTTCACTTCTTGGGTAAATTTATTCCCTAAGAATTTTATTCTTTCTACTGCTATTACAAATGGGATTTTTTTTTAATTTCACATTGTTCATTTTTATTGGATAGAAACACAGCTGATTTTGTATCAAAGTTCCACTTTACTGAATTTGCTTATTAGTTGTAACAGTATTTTGTGGAATATAGGTTTTCTAGATACAAATCTTATTATCTACAAATGTAATTTTATCACTTCCTTTCTAATTTGAATGCCTATACCTTCTTTTTTGCTTAATTGCTCTGGCTAGAACTTAACATACTATTGTTGAATAGAAGTGGCAGACGTGGACGGCTTGTTCCTGATCTTAGGAGAAAAGATTGCAGTCTTTCACCATTAAGGTATGTTGTGAGCTGTAGGTTTTTTCCTATATAGACTTTATTATGTTGAGAAAGTTTCCTTTCACTCCTAGTTTGTTGAGGTGTTTGTTTTGTTTTTCAATCATGAAAGACTGTTGAATTTTGTCAAATGCTTTCTGTATATCAGTTGAGATGAAGATAGAATTTATTTTCCCTTCATTATGTTAATGTGGCATATTTCTTTGATGAATTTTCATATGTCTAACCACCCTTGCATTCCATGAATAAATCCCTTGGTCATGGTGTATCTTTTTAATATGCATCTGGATTTGGTATGCTGCTATTTGTCTTGCTTAGTGTTTTTCTTCTTACATAGACAATGTTTCTCTGTAGAAAGAAGATGGCTTAATAGTTATTAGTCCCTCCTCTGTTTTGGGCAGCTGAGGTGAATATACAGACATACATACTTATACATTTAAAGGCAAATACACTTATATGCACATTGCAAATAATTAAATACATTTGTAATTATATTATACTTCTAAGACATTCATTCATTAGTCTCCTCCATTAGATTGTAAACCTAATAAGGACAGGAACCCCCTTGCTCTCATATACTTCTGTATTCTCAGTTTCTTATTTGGCACTTGATGAATTTATGTGACATGAATACATGAATGTTGTTTAATTCTCTCAGTATTCCTGTATGGTATTTTCACCATCTTTTACTTTTATTTTTAAATTGAATACTTTGACTTTTTTAGAACATTAACTATCTTGTCCTTTTCACATTGAACAGTGATGACTCCACGACAGATATTATCAGATGAAGTATATTTCAGATATTTAATTAATTAATAATACTTAAATGTATTGGGTAAAATGCATCTGTATTATTATTTGTTCTATTTTCTTTATTTATACATTATCTATTCATGTATTTACTTATTATTGATACATTTTTACCATCTTCATTTAACAGATTAAAACAGTTTAACCACTGTAACAGATGAATCAGTAATGTTAAGGCAAATAGGTTTCTTTTAATTGGTGTATGTTTATTAAGAACCTACCATATGCCTAGCCCTCTGTGACAGGCATTGGAGGTATAATAGGCAGTTCCTGACCTCAAGTGGCTTCCAGTCTGTTGGAGAAGCAGACTCGTAAATAGAGAATTATGTAGCATAAAAGGTATTTGATAGAGGCATCAAATCTATATGTTTTATAGATATACCATATTTTAGAAGGTTGTTAGCTATTTTCTGTTCTGGCGACCATTGTATACATATACCTCTGGGTATGTCAAGTGTAAAAAAATTAATTGTGCTTACGATTTGTGTTGAAGTGTTTTTGCTTCTGACACCTTTTTTTTGTCTCATTGTGATTTCCTCAGAGTTGCAGTTTCCCTTTTCCACATAGTTTTTATAAACTTTTTTTTTTTAAGACTCAGTATCCTTAAAAATCCAGGTGCTTTTTTTAAAATTTGGGAATTCTAAATAAATCCACATTTCATGGGAGTAAGTTGCTTTATTTTAAAATGTAAAAACATGTAAGGATACAATTAATATTTAATTTCTAAAACATATGTTACTTTGGTTCTCATAAATACATTAGCTAGAAAAGATAGATTATAAAGTCCTAGAATATATATATCAGTAGGAATTTTAAGTATTTCACTATTTCATATTAATAGCATTTTTCAAAATTACCTAAATATAAAGTACTCCTTTTCATACTGACATTTGTCACAAATTTTTTTCTTAAGATTTTATGTATAATGGTATTATTTCCTACTTGTTTAGGCAGAAAGTACCAGTATTTCATCTCCCAGTACCAGAAGATTTTAATTGTATCATTTGCTAAAAAAAAGGCAACTAAGGATTTAAACAACATACCTTGCTTTGTTATATTTTGCAAATATGATTCTGCTTTGTTAATACTTTGCAAATATGATTCTATCACTATTTCCCCCTTCCATTTTTATCATTTATTTATGTTGCAGAATGTCTCAAGTCTTGGTCAGCTTGTAGTGGTTCTGATTTTCAGTTAGCACAACTTGTCAGCTCTCTTAGTTGTTTTTGTGGTGACATCTTTCTTTTCCAAGCAGGGTAATACTATTTTCCCTAGTCCAAATATCTTTAAAAATATAGAACTGTCAGTCTATTCCATATTACTGCCAAATTATTATTCCTTTTTCTTAAGATGCCAGATATACCGCTGTGTAGGCTTTTAAAAACTACTTCACCTTTGTCTCTTCATATTTGTAGTAAGGTGTTGATAGGATTGTACTATATGGTTTCTGAGGTCCTTTATACAATGACTTCTGCAATTTTATTTCAAATAATGCAGATCAAAGTAGAACAAGCTCTTAGCTCTTGTGTTGACGAGGAAGTACTAAAATGGCCATAAACTAATGACGTGATTAGTAAAGATCCCCCCAATTTCCTTTCAAGGAGCATAATCTACTGTTTGTGTCAGAGCTATATAGCTCTGTGTGTGTACTTGTGTGTGTACACATATGTGCATGTGTGTACATGCTTGTGCTTATTTGTGTTTGTTTATTAATCCCCTAATTAGCAGAGTTATACTTTAGTGACTTTGGCAGCTCAGAATTTTCAGTAAATCTCAGAAGACAAAATTAGACAAAACTCTGTTGCAACTAACAGGAATTCTGCTCAACTAATTGTGACAAAAAAGTGGGTGTGGAGTTCATAGAGTGGTGAGATGAGATGAGGGAGGGATATTATTTAATGGCTATGGCTCATGTAATCAAAAAGAGGTAGGGGTAAAATTGACCTTGCAGGCTATTAGAACTAGATAATGAGTGGTTATGAGGGATGTTGTATTATACCTCTTTTCTTGCATGCTAACTTCATTCTGTCCTTCTGCAGGTGGGTTTTCTCCAAGAATCAAGAGACATGATCATCTGTAATTTAAGGCATACATCCTCATAGCCCTGTGGCTAGAGGTGTAATTAGCTAGCTTTGATTTATGAAACAAATCCCAGAGAAGGACTCTTGATTGGCCCAGCCTACCATGCTTCCCCAGACATCAGGACCTAGGGATTACTGCCAAAAGAAATGATTTACTGTAAGAGAGGGTCATCAAGCAAAGATTGCTTGCCTGGCAGAAAGAAGATACCCATTATTCTTATTTTAAAGGGGTCTAGTTTTGAGTTTATTCAGAAGTAGACAAAAATACTTAAGGATTATGATTTGTAACGGGAAATCCTTTTTTTGTATTACTTTATATGCTTGAACTTTTTGTTGGTCCATTTATAAGTGTTGTACTCTTTGTTCATATAGTATAGGTATATTTTAGTAGTCAAGTGTTACTGGTTTTGGTTTGGATAGTTCTCTTAATACGCACATAGACCTGTATTCTCAAAAGAAGAGGGCTTTGATTTGCCTCCAATCAGCCTTACAGTCAAAGGTAGACAGAACATGTTTGTATATGAGTATACTCATTGTTCTTCCTGTTCCATTTCCTTTATTTTTCCTTTTTCTGTGTGTACTTAAACTATGCCCTATAAATCAGTATTTACATATAAGTATGTAATTAATATGATTAAAGTTTACTCTTATTTTATAATGTCTAGTCAGTTCCTATTTATGCAGGATTATGGGATAGAAAGCTAAAATCTCTTCAAGTAATATTTAATGGTTATGTCTTGGTTTCTGAATTTTAAAAATCTAGACTCAGTTCAGTACAACAAATATTTATTGAGTGTCCACTGTGTTGTGGATCTGGATTTACAAAGAATAAAAGCAGTCACATCCCTAGTGTGAATTCAGAGAAAAATAAAATCAGAAAATTTAGGACATTATAGTGAAGTTAATTTTTTTATTGGAATAAAGTTGATAATATAATATTAGTTTCAGATATACAATGTAGTGACTTGATAATTATATACATCACTAGATACTTGCTACGATAAGTGCAGTCACCCCATTACCATACCAAGATATTACAGTATCAGTGGTTATAGTCTCTGTGTTGTACTTTGAATCCTATGATTACATTATTTTTATAATTTGCTGTTTGTACCTCTTTATACCCTTCACCTGTTCCATCCATTCCTCCAGTGCACTTGCTGTGGTAAGCAATAGTCTGTTGTCTGTATTTGTGTGTCTATTTCTTTCTTTCTTTTTTTTAGATTTCACATATAAGTGAAATCATACATATTTGTCTTTCTTTGCCTGGCTATGTTTCATTCTTAGCGCGATGCCCTCTAGGTCCATCCCTGTTGTTGAAAATGGCAAGATTTCCTTTTTTTTTGTGGCTGAGTCCATTGTATATATGGACCACATCTTTATCCATTCATGTCGATGGGCACTTGGGTTGCTTTGAAGTTAAATGTTTAATATGCTCTCCACCTTATAATGACTCACCTCTTTAACAATTTTACTTATGATTTACTTGCAAAAAAATAATCGTATCATAATAAACCTGACATTTTTTTTTTTGGTATCGTTAATCTACAATTACATGTGCAACATTATGGTTACTAAACTCCCCACTTCATCAAGTCCCCCCACATACCCCATTACTGTCACTGTCCATCAGCATACTGAGATGCTATAGAATCACTACTTGTCTTCTCTGAGTTGTACAGTCCTCTCCGTGCTCCCCCCCTACATTATGTCTGCTAATCGTAATGTCCCTTTTTCCCCCTTGTCCTTCCCTTCCCACCTATCCTCCCAGTCCCTTTCCGTTTGGTAACTGTTACTCCATTATTGGGTTCTATGAGACTGCTGCTGTTCTGTTCCTTCAATTTTTTTCTTTGTTCTTATACTCCACATAAGAGTGAAATCATTTGATGCTTGTCTTTTTCGGCTTGGCTTATTTCACTGAGCATAATACCCTCCAGCTTCTTCCATGTTGCTGCAAATGTCTGGATTTGTCTTCTTCTTATGGCTGAATAATATTCCATTGTGTATATGTACCACATCTTCTTTATCCATTCATCTACTGATGGACACTTAGGTTGCTTTTCTGGGCTATTATAAATAGTGCTGTGATAAATATAGGGGTGCATCTGTTTTTTTCAAACTGGGCTGCTGCATTCTTAGGGTAAATTCCTAGGAGTGGGATTCCTGGGTCAAATGGTATTTCTATTTTGAGTTTTTTGAGGAACCTCCATACTGCTTTCCACAATGGTTGAACTAATTTGCATACCCACCATCAGTGTAGGAGGGTTCCCCTTTCTCCACATCCTCGCCAACATCTGTTGTTGTTTGTGTTTTGGATGTTGCCCAACCTTACTGGTGTGAGGTGAGATCTTGTAGTTTTTCATTTGCATTTCTCTGATGATTAACTATGTGGAGCATCTTTTCATGTGCCTATTGGCCATCTGAATTTCTTCTCTGGAGAAGTGTCTATTCAGATCCTCTGCCCATTTTTTAATTGGATTATTTGCTTTTTGTTTGTTGAGGTGCTTGAGTTCTTTATATATTTTGGATGTCAACCCCTTATCGGATATGTCATTTATGAATATATTCTCCCATATTGTAGGATGTCTTTTTGTTCCACTGATGGTGTCCTTTGCTGTACAGAAGCTCTTTAGTTTGATAGTCCCACGTATTCATTTTTGCTTTTGTTTACCTTGTCTGGGGAGATATGTTCATGAAGTTGCTCATGTTTATGTCCAAGAGATTTTTGCTTATGTTTTTTTCTAAGAGTTTTATGGTTTTATGACTTACATTCAGGTCTTTAATCTATTTTGAGTTTACTTTTGTGTATAGGGTTAGACAGTAATCCAGTTTCATTCTCTTACATGTAGCTGTCCAGTTTTTCCAATACCAGCTGTTGAAGAGGCTGTCGTCTCCCCATTGTATATCCATGGCTCCTTTATCGTATATTAATTGACTGTATATGTTTGGGTTAATGTTTGGATTTTCTGTTCTGTTCCACTGGTCTGTGGGTCTGTTTTTGTGCCAATACCAAATTGTCTTGATTACTGTGGCTTTGTAGTAGAGCTTGAAGTCAGGGAGCGTAATTCCCCCTGTTTTATTCCTCCTTCTCAGGATTGCTTTGGCTATTCGGGGTCTTTTGTGGTTCCATATGAATTTTAGAATTATTCCAGTTCATTGAAGAAAGCTGTTTGTAGTTTGATAGAGATTGTGTTGAATCTGTAGATTGCTTTAGGTAGTATAGTCATTTTGACAATATTTATTCTTCCTAGCCAAGAGCATGGGATGCATTTCCATTTGTTAGTGTCCTCTTTAATTTCTCTTAGGAGTGTCTTGTAATTTTCAGAGTACAGGTCTTTCACTTCCTTCGTTAGGTTTATTCCTAGGTATTTTATTCTTTTTGATGCAATTCTGAATGGAATTATTTTTCTGATTTCTGTTTCTGTTAGTTCATCGTTAGTGTATAGGAAAGCAACAGATTTCTGTGTGTTAATTTTGTATCCTTCAACTTTGCTGAATTCAGATATTCTAGTAGTTTTTGAGTGGAGTCTTTAGGGTTTTTTATGTACAATATCATGTCATCTGCAAACAGTGACAATTTGACTTCTTCTTAATCAATCTGGATGCCTTCTATTTCTTTGTTTTGTCTGATTGCCAGTACTAGGACCTCCAGTACTGTGTTGAATAACAGTGGAGAGAGTGAGCATCCCTGTCTTGTTCCCGATCTTAGATGACAAGCTTTCAGCTTCTCGCTGTTAATTATGATGTTAGCTGTGGATTTGTCATATATAGCCTTTATGATGTTGAAGTACTTGCCATCTATACCCATTTTTTTGAGAGTTTTAATCATGAATGGATGTTGAGTTTTGTCAAATGCTTTTTCATCATCTACGGAGATGATAATGTGGTTTTTGTTCTTCTTTTTGTTGATGTGGTGGATGATGTTGATGGATTTCCGAATGTTGTACCATCCTTGCATCCTTTGGACGAATCCCACTTGATCATGGTGTATGATCTTCTTGATGTATTTTTGAATTCGGTTTGCTAATATTTTGTTGAGTATTTTTGCATCTACGTTCATCAGGGATATTGGTCTGTAATTTTCTTTTTTGCTGAGGTCTTAGCCTGGTTTTGGTATTAGAGTAATGCTGGCTTCATAGAATGAGTTTGGAAGTATTCCCTCCTCTTCTATTTTTTGAAAAACTTTAAGGAGAATGGGTATTATTTCTTCTCTATATGTCTGGTAGAATTCAGGGGTGAATCCATCTGGTCTGGGGGTTTTGTTCTTGGGTAGTTTTTTGGTTACCGATTCAATTTCGTTGCTGGTGATTGGTCTGTTTAGTTTTTCTGTTTCTTGCTTGGTCAGTCTTGGAAGATTGTATTTTTCTACGAAGTTGTCCATTTCTTCTAGGTTTTCCAGCTTCTTAGCATATAGATTCTCATAATATTCTCTTATAATTATAATTCTTTGTATTTCTGTGGGGTCCGTCGTTATTTTTCCTTTCTCATTTCTGATTCTGTTTATGTGTGTAGATTCTCTTTTTCTTTTTCTCTTAATGAGTCTGGCTAGGGGCTTATCTACTTTTTTTATTTTTTCAAAGAACCAGGTCTTGGTTTTATTGATTTTTTACTATTTTATTCTTCTCAATTTTATTTATTTCTTCTCTGATATTTATTATGTCCCTCCTTCTAGTGACTTTGGGCCTCATTTGTTCTTCTTTTTCCAATTTCAATAATTGTGTGTTTAGGCTATTCATTGGGGAATGTTCTTCCTTCTTTAAATAGGCCTGGATTGCAATATACTTTCCTCTTAGAACTGCCTTTGCTGCGTCCCACAGAAGTTGTGGCTTTGTGTTGTTGTTGTCATTAGTCTCCATGTAGTCTTTGATTTCTGTTTTGATTTGGTCGTTAACCCATAGATTAATTAGGAGAATGTTGTTAAGTCTCCATATATTTGTGAGCCTTTTTGATTTCTTTCTAAAATTTATTTCTAGTTTTATACCTTTGTGATCTGAGAAGTTGGTTGGTATGTTTTCAATATTTTTGAATTTACTGAGGTTCTTTCTGTGGCCTAGCATGTGGTCTATTCTGGAAAATGTTCCATGTGCACTTGAGAAGAATGTTTATCCTGTTGCCTTTGGGTATAGAGTTCTGTACATGTCTGTTAGGTCCATCTGTTCTAGTGTGTTGTTCAGTGCCTCTGTGTCTTTACTTATTCTCTCTCTGGTTGATCTGTTCTTTGGAGGACTGGTGTGTTGAAGTCTCCAAAATGAATGCATTGCTTTCTGTTTCCTCCTTTAATTTTGTTAGTATTTGTTTCACATATGCTGGCGCTCCTGTGTTGGCTGCATATATATTTATAATGGTTATATCTTCCTGTTGGACTGACCCCTTTACCATTATGTAATGTCCTTCTTTATCTCTTGCTATTTTCTTAGTTTTGAAGTCTATTTTGTCTGATACAAATACTGCAACACCTGCTTTTTTCTCTTTGTTTTTTGCATGAAATACCTTTTTCCATCATTTCACTTTTAGTCTGTGTATATCTTTGAGTTTGAGGTGAGTCTCTTGTAAGCGGCACATAGATGGGTCTTGCTTTTTTATCCATTCTGTTACTTTGTGTCTTTTGATTGGTGTATTCAATCCATTTACATTTAGGGTGATTATAGATGTATATGTACTTATTGCCATTTCTGGCTTTAAATTCGTGGTTACCAAAGGTTCAAGGGTTGCCTCTTTACTAACAATCTAACTTAAGTTTATTGTTACGTTATTGTAAACACCGTCTGATGTTTCTTTATTTCTCTCCCTTCTTATTCTTCCTCCTCCATTCTTTGTATGCTAGGTGTTTTATTCTTTGCCTTTATTTAGGATTTGAATGGTCTGCTTTCTTTGCTATGATTATATTTTCCCTGGTGACATCTTTTTAGCCTTAGGGGTGCTTCCCTCTAGAGCAGTCCATTTAAGATATCCTGTAGTGGTGGTTTATGAGAGGCAAACTCTTTCACCTTTCGCTTGTCTGGAAATTGTTTAATCCCTCCATCATATTTAAATGATAATCGTGCTGGATACAATATTCTAGGTTCGAGGCCCTTCTACTTCATTACATTAAATATATCATGCCATTCTCTTCTGGCCTGTAAAGTTTTCTGTTGAGAAGTCTGATGATAGTCTGATGGGTTTTCCTTTGTAGGTGATCTTTTTTCTCTGTCTAGCTGCCTTTAACCCTGTCTTTATCTTTGATCTTTGCCATTTTAATTATTATGTATGTGTCTTGGTGTTGTCTTCCTTGGGTCCGTTGTGTTGGGAGATCTGTGGGCTTCCGTGGACTGCGAGACTATTTCCTTCCCAAGCATGGGGAAGTTTTCAGCAATTATTTCTTCAAAGACACTTTCTACCCCTTTTTCTCTCTCTTCTTCCTCTGGTACTTCTATAATGCAAATATTGTTCCGTTTGGATTTGTCACACAGTTCTCTTAATATTCTTTCATTCCGAGAGATTCTTTTAGCTCTCTTTGCCCCAGGTTCTCTGTATTCCTGTTCTCTATTTTGTATTCCATTAACAGTCTCTTGCATCTCATCCTGTCTGCTGTTCAGCCCGTTGATCTCTTGTCTGATTTCTGCATTGTCTTTCCTGACTTCTCTCACTTCCTCCCTCAGCTCTTGCACATTTCTCTGTAGATCCATCAGTATGGTTATGACTTTTATTCTGAATTCTTTTTCTGGAAGATCGTGCATTTACATCCCTTCAAGCTCCCTCTCTGGGGTTGTCTGGTTGATCTTAGTCTGGACCATATTCCTCTGTCTTTTTATGGTGATAGGAGTGGTCGCTGGTAGGTGCCATGTATGTCAGCTGGGCTCTTTAAGACTTTAAAAAGAAAGAAAAGAAAAAAGAGAAGGAAAAACAAAAAACAAAAAACAAAACAAAAAATGCCCACCGGGAGTAGGTTCTTTGGGGATGCTGTAGGTGACGCTGTTGCTCCACTATGCTGTGGCCACGCTGCTCCGCAGGGCCCTTTATAGCTCTGGCCGGGGTGGGAACGAATGCAGGCTGTTGATCTTTGTGGGAAGTCTAAGTGCGGCCACCGTTTCCCAGTCACCAGCTAAGGGGTCCAAAACTCCCCAGGATTCCCATTCTGCTGGACTGAGTGTGCCGGAAGGATCCGGCTCCTCCGCTGGGCTCCTGTCTCTTTTAGACCGCTGAAAAAAGCACCCGCTCTTCCTTTTTTTTTTCTTACCGGGAGCTGGCTGCAAGGACCCGGGCGCGTTTCCGGCTCAGATCCTGCTCCCTCTGTCTTTCCAATCTCCTCTACACTGCGCGATGTGTGTCAGCGCTCCCAGTGCAGATCTCCGGGGCTGGTTATTTCGCGGGCCTGTACTTCCACTCCCTCCTGGCTCTGAATCCTCTCTTCCCGCCAGTGCGCTGGGGTGGGGGAGTGCTTGGGTCCCGCCGGGATGCGGCTCCGTATGTTACCCGCATCATGGGGTGCCGAGTCCTTTCGGGTGTAGCTGCAGGTTATGTGCTGTCCTGTATCTTCTGGTCTCTTTTTTAGGAATAGTTGTACTTGTTGTATTTTCATATATACATATGATTTGGGGAGGATATTTCCGCCGCCCTGCTCATGCCACCATTTTCCCGGAAGTCCCCTATTTGTTGTATTTTCACAAACATATATAGTTTTGGGAGGAGATTTCCGCCGCTCTGCTCACACCGCCATCTTCCGGAAATTCGCCAAGCCTGACATTTTCATAGGCTTAACACATCCATGAAACCAGAATCCGGAATGACTCAGTTTTAAGTACATCAGTATATATAACTAAATGTGTTAGTGAAAATATTTGAAAAGGGAGTTCTGTCCTTAGGTGCTTTTTTTTTTCCTTCAGAAGGTTCTTTTTGCTAGTTGTCACTGCTATTGTTTCTTCCTAATAAAGAATGGTTTCTTTGAAAGAAATACTACCATTTCCAACAGTATGGATGTATCTAGAGGGTATTATGCTCAGTTGAAATAAGCCAGGTGGAGAAAGACAAATATCATATGATTTCACTTATTTGTGGAATATAATATAAAAACAAAGCAAAACAGAAGGAACAAAACAGCAATAGATTCACAGACACCAGTAAGTGACTAGTGGTTACCCAAGAGGGATTGGTGGGGGATGGGTTGGGGCAGGTGCGTGGAGGGGAAGGGGTATAAAGGGGCACAGTAATTCACATTCACAATCTAAGTTGATTGTGATACATTTGAAGCCAACTTAAGATTGTATATGAATGACACATAAATAAAAAAAAATGGTTTCTTTGGCATTTTTAACTGAATGCTAGGAGTACCATTGTATTCAAAGTGAAATGCATTCCCTCTGTTGGTACAAATTTTTATAATTATTTATTTTTAAAAAAGAAGCTGTGGGATAGCCTACCATTCCAAATGATTTTGCCATGTAAAATGTCAAATTTTAAACAGAATGTAATTATGATTAAAATTAACATTATTTAGCTATATTTCTTTAGAATGCAAAATTTACTGTGAATATGACAAACTGTTGCGCTAAAGACAACTTTTTGAGAATCTTACGCATTTCAGAGGCATCTGTTCCTGAATATATAATTGATATATTTCAATATTTAACGTATTCCTTGTATATATTACATGCTAAGTAATGAGTTGAGATTTGTTATTAAGTTTTTAAGATATTTTCAACTACTCATAAATGTAACAAATTTCACCTATTAATGTGATTATTTTTCTTGACTATTTTAAAGACTTTTTTTGTGGAGTTATTTTATGTATGATAGAGTAACGTTTACATTTTTCTAACGAAGTTATGTCATTCATTTGAAATTTATTAAGAGAAAAATTGACTTGATTTTAAAATGGGTAATGATATTATTAAGAATATTAAAATTGCCCCAAATCAAGCAAATTATTGAATATTTGAAAAATACTACCTGCTTATAATAACTACAGTGTGGGTAATAATTTAAATTTATTTTCTACTGAAAATTCCTATTACTACCTTAATAGAATACAAGATAAAGGTTTTTTGCTTAAACTCTTAGGATCATAGCATGTTCAGTGGAGTGACTGGTTGAGTGAGACAGAGATAAGGAATGTCTTTGTGTTAAGTGAAAGTGTTTAAAGGAACTTGACGTCATATCTCAGATTTTGTTTTTCTTTTAAAGGAGGGTGCATCAGCACGTAAGACTCAGACTCCTGCAGCACAGCCAGTACCGAGACCAGGTAAAAATGTAAAACTTTGTGCTTTTTTTTCTTAATGATCACAAAAGTGAAAATATTTTGATATGTATAATCATTGAAGGAATTGAAATTTTACTTAAAAGTAAAATAAATAATAAATAGATATAGTTGAAGAGTTAAAGAAATTTCTAAGAAAATGTTTTTTAACGTGTTAGAAAAATGTTTTAAACAGCTGTATATGTATCCATTCACTCACCAGTTCCCTGTTTGAATTCCATGGTGGTACATAGGGATGTGATTTATTTTTTTCCTGTAGAGGAACAGCACCGTAATTTTAATAGGCTAATATACAACTTTGATGCTTAGAATTTCAGATGTCTGTATTAATGGAGGTTCTATACATACAAGGTTCTATAATCTTTTTTTTTCATGTGTGTTTAAGCAAAGATAGTAATAGTTATTTTAGAAATATTTTTCTTTCCTCATCCTATTACCTAAAAAGATTGATCTCTATGTATTACTGCATATAGATGTCAACACTGTCATTTTAGGTGTTTTGGGTTTGATTTTGGTGTTTCCTTTTTGTTTCATTTTTACATTTAGCATTATTTCAGTGCTAGGCTGTACCAACAGTTTTTTTACCTCATCAATGCAGTTGAAAGTGGCTATGAAGAAAATGATGAAGATTGGAAAGGCATAGCAAGAATTTAACTGAATGATCTGCCTTTTAAATTTGTCAGCATTAGTAGTCTAGATTTGGATATCTGTTTGTTCATAATATGTTCATACACAGGCTGATTCTAAAATTATGTAGATTATAAATACTAAATATGTCTGGAAATACTTTAAAAGTATGGTATTAAGACTAAATAGGGACTTATATTGGGGTGGTTTTATAGTCTGTGTGACTATGCCATGGATTCATATGCCTGG
Source organism: Phataginus tricuspis (assembly GCA_029783875.1). Lineage (NCBI taxonomy): Eukaryota > Metazoa > Chordata > Mammalia > Pholidota > Manidae > Phataginus > Phataginus tricuspis. The sequence continues at coordinate 4,343,331 of JAQQAC010002701.1, read as the reverse complement.
ATCTTGAGATGACTATTATTTACTTAAAAAAAAAAATAACACTGGGTTTGTCTGAAATTTTTGTCATTCTTGTTTTTGAGGAGTGGAGAAAAGGATTGCTCCATCAGTCATGTTAAATTTGGAGGACATTGGATACATTTATTTCAGATGACAGGACCATGGGCCTATTTTTAAAGTAGAGCGGAAGATAATAAAAGCTATTATGAGAGTATAAGGAAAAGCAATTAAATCGAATAAATATTATTTGAATGCCTTCCATGTACTAAGTGCCAGAAACTAGGAGCTAAAGGCACTCTTTTCAGGAAGGATAAAGAAGGGTGAAGGAAATAGGTATGGGCAGATTGAACTGGGCTTAAAAAATACAACCTACAAGGTAGAGGAATATTGTGAAGGCCGTTGAATGATACAGAATTGTTTGTTTTTCTTCAGAAGGGAGGGATGGGAGGCTGTAGTTGATCAATCTAAAGAAGATCACATAAGAAATTGAGAAATGATGCAAAGCGGGGAAATCATCACCTGAGTATTCTAACCTAGTTTTGTTTTGTGTGGTGTAAAATTGCCTCCATTTCACGTTTTCTCAAAACCGTTTAGCAGACAAAGGAAAGGGTAGAGGAAGGCACTAATACCTAGATAAACTAAGTTGTTCAAATGTGCAGTGTGCTAAAATGATGTTGAGGGAGCTGTGTACTAACAGCTGGTTGTGTGATCTCGGGGAACATCATAAATAAACTACAGAGCTCTAGGTCTTTTCAACTCTTAATATTCTATCATTCTTTTTCAGTTTTTTTTCTCAAGGTGCTATGGTGATTAATCAAAATCTGAATTAATTATTAGTCTCTTAACAAGTATTCTTGAGGTGCATCTATGTGAAGTCTCCTCCTCTTCCACTTACTACTTGACTTCCATAGGTCCACAATCCCTACCCACCATTTTAAAAGCATTTGTACTCATTTGTCTCTAAGACCTGGTTTGTGTGGATGTTAACAGCTTGTCATTTTATTTCTCGTGATTAGTGAATTTTTCTTCTGCTACAGAAATGTTGAATGAATTTGCTTATGGGTATTACCCAATTTTGAAGAAATATTATATAATAATTGGTTTGTTCAACTGTATTTTTCTTTAAAAATGAAAAAACATGAATGCAGAAATCATCTGGCACTGGAATATGTTATAGATGAGAGTACAGATTTGTACTGTTATAAGTTAGGTCAAGTTTGAATCATTTGGAAACAGGGAACTGAACCACCTATTCTTTTTTCTTTCAGTGAGGAAACTCACAGATGGATATCCATTTTTGATCATTTTTCTTGTTTGTTTATTCTTTTATAAAAATTTTATTTAGCTTAATTGTGCCAGGCAAATCCCTGGGAAGTTTAGGTGTTTACAGTTATTCGCAACTTCTTTAGGGAATATAACTAATGGATTAAGAAGCACAAGCCTCTGATAAACCATAGTCCTGAATCCTACTGTTAATTTCCTTTTTATAGCCAGATTAAGTCTCTTGGGCATATCCCTACTCTTCCTACTTCTTCCTACTGTATACACAATGCATACTTCACTTCTCTGGCTTTAATTCTTTACTTCTGTTTCACAGATTATCTGAAATGGGAAGTGGCCTATAGCTCTAGTTTATTTGCTTACTGGTCATGTAAGTTTGAGAGAGAGAGTGTTAGCCTCCCGTATATTTTAAACAACTTTCTTAGGTTCTTCAGTTACTGAACAGATGCTTGTTTGTATATAAACCAGGTGCTTGTTTGGAGTACCTTATTCCCTAGTTTTAAATTTACGTGCTGATGATTTTCAAATTTGTATCTCCAATTCAAATGATTTTCCTTATACCTCTAGTATTTCATATTAACTATTTAACATTTGGATATGCCATAGGCATCTTAAAACTGATTTAAAACCTTTCTCCCCTGATATTTTCCCCAAAATGTCTTACTTCACACTCTTCTGCTTCATGAATAAATGGCATCACCATCAACTATTTTTTTAAGCCCAAAACTTAGGAGTTATTCTTCATTCTTCCCATTTGTTTATTCTTCTCATCTAGTGTGAGTTTTGTCAGATTTACCCTTCTGTATTCCTATTTCCTCTTTCTCTCCACTACCACAACTCAAGTTGAAACCATTTTCACTTCTCTAGACCAGTGCATCTACAGTGTTAGTTCATGACCTGTTTTTTGATTTCCAACAAGATACATATAAAATGTACAGTACGATCACAATATCCAAGCGTGTGATAATTTTTCTAGCAATTCATTGCCACTGCATTTTATTCAGTTGGCCTAGGATTGGAAATTTAGAAAGCAAAACCTTATCCTTAGCCACACATAATTTGAGTAGCACCACTGTAGAACACTGTTAATAGTCCCAGCTGAACTGTGCTTTCTGCTTTCATGCTTGTACCCTTTTGATCTGTTATGTAAATCCGTTGTTTATCCCTTACCGAAGATGTGATATGAAGATCAAACTCACTTCTTGGCCTTAAAAGTTACAGGGCTTTCCAGTGACACTTAAATACAAACTTAACATTGCCTAGAAAGCCATATGTGAATTGGTTTCTGCATATATTTTTAACCTTATTTACTGCCACTCTTTTTTTGTGCCTATGGTCTACACATTTGTAGTTCCACAAGCACAGCAGTTTTCTTCCCGCCTTTGGCATTTTCCTACATTCCTACCTCTCATCTGGGCTATTCATCCATTTGTTCTTTGCACATTGGCTCCTTTTCATTCTTCAAATCTGTTTAAATGCTACTTCCTTTGAGAGGTTCTTTTCTAAGCCTTCTATCTAAGGGACACTTTTCTATCAGTGTATACTCCTTTTGTCCCTCATACTACACGTTCAGATTTGTTTATTCGTGTTTGTTCGCTTATTTATGGTCTGACTCTCCTACGTTACTGAAAGATCTTTAAGATCAAGGATTATTTTTGTTTTATTTACCATTGTATTAGTAAGAACCTATCAGAGTAAAGTGCCTTGTACATTGGTTCTGAATAAATATTTAAGTGAAGAATATAATTATATTTGAAATCAAACATAGCAACAATAATTGCTTATTCTCAACTTGTAAATTGTCAGTCGTCAAGTTTGCTGAAGGTAGTAGTGGTCGTACAAGCTGTAGGAGCATCAGCTGTTCCACAGAGTCAGCACATGGTAACTATGTGCCAAGACCTGCCTGAAGACTTCACAGGGCACTGTTGTTTTTAAGAAACTCAAAACAGTGTCAGCATACAAAATTGTCATCTCTGTTTTACAGTTGAGGACAGCTGAGGCTGAGCCATCAGTCAGTTCAGCCTGCTAGGGTCATTTGCCTAGGAAATGGCAAAAATGAGGATATGAATTGAGATCACCTGAATACAGACTGCGCTTTTAATCTGCCTTATGGACTGGTGGTGTTCTGCCCTATGCTCACTCTCTTCCCCCCTAAGTAATGATTAGCTAATTTACTATCGATTAAGTTTATCATTAGCATATTTGTCACAGTATCCATGCTTTGCTTACTAAGTGTAACTCTGAGGGCAAAATACCTTTGAAACCGAAATCAGTCAAAGGAGAAGTAAAGTGGGAGAAACCCGGTTATTTCTAACAAGCAGTCGCAGGCATCTCTCTCGACCCGGCTGCAGAAGAAGAGAGAACTCCATTCAGCCTCTCTGGTCCAGATGAGCCCTGCTCGCCCATGTAATCACCTACTGATACTGGAGATGGACTTCTCCTCTCCACCCCTTGGAAACACCTATTGATAAGGAGATGCACTAAAGCCAGACTAGAGATTCTGGAAATACTGCAGTTTTATCCATACTAGGGAACCTGTTAATATTCTTTTGTAGTTAATATGTGAGCTTTTATGTTTTGTGCTTTCCTTACTTGGGTCTTCTCAGCCTTGATTTTAGTGAATCGTTTCCTGAATTCCTGAGTCTGTCGTGGGCTCCCTTCTCAAATCAATGGCTTTTTAGTCGATTCCTTTTTTGTTGTTGTCTTTACTCATCTTCACAAGCAACTTCTGTCTCCTGGTTATCTGTATACCTGTCCATCTTGTCATTCTTTTGTCCCTCCAACAAGTACCAAATATTACTGAGACTGTATTACATCCAGATGGCACTAACTAATCAGATATATCCATGAGCCCCGTTTTTTTTTCATGAGCCCGTTTTTAAAAATGATTTAAGAAAGTTTCAGTATTTTTTTCTTAGCAAAAAGAAATGTGACAACACTATATTAAAAAAATGTGAAATATATATGTATATGAACTTGTATTTGTGTATATCTTTCTCTGCGTTAAGTGCTCTGTTGTTGGGCAGCTGCATCTGGGGAGGTCTCTCCCTGCACACTAGATGAAACCTCAGCCCTGGTAGCAAAGGGTTCTTGATTCTGATTGAGAAAGAATTCTCAAGCAGGTCAGATGAGTGTAGGTAAGGAAGGAGGGATTAAAGCTAGAGTAGCAGGGAATGGCAGCTGCCTTGCAGGCAGCAGAGAGCAAAGGAGAACAGAGGGAGGAAAGGGCAGCTCACTGACCTTCTGCTCGGCACAGGGCAGGTCCAGATTCTTTGCCAACTCCTGAAGCCAGCCTGGGTCACCTGGCATCCAGTGTCTGCTTGAATCTACATGGTGTGGGAACTAAGCCCCTATGACCCCAGGATTTGGGGGAGCTGCAGAACACTGGATGGAGTGAGATTATGTTCTGAGAACTTCCCAGAGGCAAAGAAATGAGATTTTCAGGCAGGCTTCTAAAGAGCCTGATTGTATAGCTGTAATCCTGTCTGGGTCACCCAGGTGATGGGAAATTATGAGCCCAAACCAGAGATCTCAGTAGCGCTTCGCTACTTGTCTGAAATAGGACAGAGAGAGTGAAGACCTGTGCTTGTCTAGAAAATTCGATGAAATAACAAAGTAACAATGACTCTCACCACTGGAATAGTGCAGAGACAAAATGCAGTAAGTTGAGCAGTGAGAAGTCTTTATTTAAGGCAAAAAATACACAGTTGAAGAAAGGGGAATGTGGGCAACCGCAGAGAGGAGGTGCACTTAGAGGCTTAGGATTCTGTCTTTTAAGGCTTTCATGAGTGGGGCAAAAGGGCCTGGAGTGGCTGTGGCATAGGGTTACCATGTGGTCTCATAATGTCTGTCTCCTGTGAAAGATTGTGTGACCTCATCCGCAGTCAGTCCTCTAGATATTCTATTCTGTAAGATAGACTTAACACAAAGAAGTCCTTAATCCTGTGCTCAAAGATAGTGGTTACCCTCAGTCACTGGGAACATAATCATTTAGGGAACTACTTGCCCTGCTTTAAGATGGGGTCAGTTGTTGGCTGATTACTATAAAGTATGTCAGGAATCTTACCTCCTAACTCCCTGGTTTTTTAAAATGGAATCTTAGCATTAAGGTGTAATTCCTCCTGTTCTTACTGTACTATTTATATCTCCACATTTTTTAGGAAAAGTTAATCATGATGCTTGTCCCATGCCCCTGCCCTTTCTCAGCTGGATGAATCATACTACTGAATTCCATAATGTTTTATCAAGGTGAAATAGCTATACAGAAGGGTACAAAGTACTAGTTAAAATGGAACATATTACTGCTTTCAAAAGGGGCATATTCCAAAAATGTGAGAGCATCCCTTTAAAAGTGGTCTTTTACTAAGATCTGATGTTGAATTAGAATTTTAAATCTAAATTTTATTTTTATGATTTTTTAAACAAGAAATTCTAGCCCAGTACATAGTACATAGAAGGAAGCTAGTAGATTTTTATTGTATGGATAAATACTGAAAATTGAAAATAAGGGCCTTTTATCCAAAATGTATTAATCTTGAACTAGGCTGATATTACCATTATTGTGCCAACAAATACTTCTCTGCATTATAAAGCCTATTGTATGTACATGTAATGAAAAGATGGATGTTTGTGTTTTTTTAAACATACTTCACAATTATTAATCATATGGGCAAGTCAGGACAACATAGACCTTCACGTAACTCAGTCCTACAATATTCTCTTTTATTAATAAAAAACACAATTTGAAAAAGAAAAAATGGTAAGAAGTATTTTAGGTCTTAGCTCCCAATATCTCCTTTCTTATTGCTCCCAAGTGGTTAAGCACATTTCCCCCTCCCAATCCTTTCTCCAGGGTTATATATGCTCTTGTAGTACTCTGTGCATTTATTACAGTGGTAATCAGCTAATTAAGAAATTACTTGCCTCCTTTGCTAGAGTTTAACATCCACAGATGTAGATACTCATTGCCTAGCAATGTCACTTTCCCCATTACTAGATTGTTGAGTAATGCTAAGGCATTTAATATGTCTGTGAAGCAGAGAAATAACTTACTTGAGAAGGTAGCAATACATTTAAAATTTTTGTAACTAGTCATGTAAATACAGATAGTTTTTAGGCCTTATTTGCTTCATAAGTTTGAAAATATGATTTTTGTTAATACTCAATTTTTTTTTCTCAACAGTTTCTCAAGCAAGACCTCCTCCAAATCAGAAGAAAGGTGAGCTTGTGCATATGATTCTGAGCTTATTTTAATAAGTAAATGTGAATAAGCTAGATTATAAAACCAGGGCTGGTAAGCATGTGAAATTACAGCAAATGTTTGTGTTTGGTATCCATTCTGATTAGTTGGTGCTCAGGTAATACAAATTGTATTTTGAACATCACTGCTGACTTAAAATATTTTTTAGCTCAATTAACATTTGCAGATATTCACCTTTTAATTGGGAAAGTAACTATAACCTTGTAATACTAACAACACACATATTTGCAACCTTTAAAATTTTGTCTTTACAGGATCTCGAACACCCATTATCATAATTCCTGCAGCTACTACCTCTTTAATAACAATGCTTAACGCAAAGGACCTTCTACAGGACTTGAAGTACGTAATTTTTAATTCTTTTCATAGGATATGGAGATATCACTGGTAACTGGTAATTACTGATTTAGTATTCCTTATTTAGAGAAAACAAAATTTGTTTCTGTGCTATAGACTTTATAGATAGTCTGAAATACAGTTTTCAAAACTGAGTATCTTCTTTGGTATCTGGATCCTCTAGGGAAAATTATAGAAACTTCTGGCTGAAGTCCCAGAAAAAGGGGGTACTATTGTATTAATTTTTAATATGGATAGATTGTTTTAATGTTTCCCTGAAGAGCTTTGAGGAGGTTCTGAAACATTTAGGTTCTGTCCCTTTCCCCACCTCCAAATTCCAGTTGAAGAAATGGGAGAAGTATGAATTTCTGTATATGTTAGATGTATAAACTAGGTGGAGATAGTTGGGACCACCATTTTTTTCGGGCAGGGAGGTGGACCACTGTTTTTTAACCTAAACATCAGTAAAAGTTAGTTGAAGTTAAAATGAAATCTGCATCCCATGTTAATAATTTCAGATACTTAGCTTTCTGAAAAAAATTTGTTGATGTGTCATTGTCATAATACATTGTACTAGTTCTGGATGTACAATGTCATGACTCGATATTTGTATGTATTGCACAATGATCACCACAGTAAGTCCAGTTAACATCTGTCACTACTTATATTAAAAAAATTTTTTTTAACAACTGTCACAGCTGTACTCAGTTTGTTCTAATAAACATGCATCAAGATACTGGGTACAAAATAAATCTTTCTCTTATACCCAACTGTCTTCAGACTGAAAATATAAGTAGTTTACATATTTTCTAACAGCATGTATTATTATATTAATTAAAAAAAATCTTTACACTTCTTACATTGGCTGTTTACAAAGAAAAATGTCAATGTTAAAATTGTTTTAAATAATTATCAATAATATGTACATTATCAAGGTTTTTTAAATTAGTCTTGGTTAAGTGATTTTCAGAGTACCCTCAGATTTAATAACAATCTCATCAGCATGGCAAATAATGAGTGGTGCTAGTGATTTCTGAATGGCTACTTTTGCTCATGAGAGAGTGAATCCCACCATTCCTTCCTCTCATTTTCAATGTACTGTGCCACGTTCTTATGATTTGTTTGTGCTATCAGTGATGTGCTGTTTGCATCTCTGAATTGTGGGTGGACCTTATTCTAAGTCATTACGTTTTCTGTGGTATATGTTAACTTAAAATTAGCTATTGACTTTCACTAAAAACTGAAAAGTGTGTGTGTGTGTTTGTACAGGAGCGTGTGCACAGTGGGTACAAGTGTTCTCATCTATCTTACCTCAGGTAGATACCATATGTCCTTTTTAACAAGTTCCCTTTCTCTTTGCCAATAACAGGCTTATAAGTATACAGTCATTTTATTTTATTTTTTCCCATTTTTTGTGTGTGTGTATTTTTTAAATTAATACACAGTCTTATATTAGTTTCAAGTATCCAAAACAGTGGTTCATTGGTTACAAGAATAATATCAGTGATTAAAAACTTTACCTAGCTCCTCTCTCAGATTATGTGGTGTTAGTGAGAATGTACATAACAGTGATTTTTTTTTGTAATCTAAAGAAATCCTTGAAACTTATTATTTTCTAGAATTTGAGACTTAAAAGGAGTATAGAATACACTCTTATCCTCAATAAAAATGCTGAGAAATAACCTTAAAGGCTGCTCTGGTTAGTTGCAGAGCAGGAAATAGAACCAGGTCTTCCAATGCCTGATTTAGTTTAAGCAGTCGGGATTCTTAACAGACATTCACATTGAATAACATAATTAGTGTCAAAACAAGAATGTGAATGCTGTGACTTCTTAGTAAAATAACTATGACAATTCTTGAAAACAAAAGCGACCTCCTGTCCAAAGAAAGAAAAACATACTGCTTTAAATGACTTAACAACTAATTAAAATGAGAAGCAAAAGAAGTTGTACTACCTGCTTATTTTAGGTTTCTACTAAATGAAGAATTGAATTTTAAGTGCCTATAACAAAAATAGCTGTGTACCAGTTTTATGTAATCTGGCACATACAAGTATATTTATATAGTATTTTTTCTTTAGTACTTTGAAATTTTCAGACCTTTTTCCTTTAACAGTATGGAAAGATGGAATTTTTATGTTTAAAATTTTATATTTCATTAGGCTTTTATTGTGAAGCTTAATATTCTGACAATGTTGTGGATTACTCAAGTAAAATTCCTCAAGTAATCTATAATTGGGTGTATAAGAAATATAATAATTTTGGTCCATTTCTTGCAATAGATAACATAACTGCGACTGTGTTAGACCTATGCAAAAAAAAAAATGGATTTTGTTAATTGCTCTTAAAAATTTTTTAGTTTATGTTAGAGCATTCATATATCTCCTTTTCTACCTTATAGTGATTTCATCATTTATATTCCCTGAAATTTGATGTGCATCTATTTTTTTTTGTTGTTGTTGTTGTTTTGTAATAGCTTCTGTGTCTTGTCATCTGGAACCCAGCCTTTCCAACTAAAATTGTGAATTCTTCAGAGAAATAGGCTTATTACTCTATATTGTGATTTGTATTTCCATTGTTTAAAACAGTGCTTGCTTAATTATGGGTATTAAGTAAATGTTTATGAATGAAAAGGAAAAGGATGGGGAACTCATTGAGTTGGAAAATGCAGATTTGTGTACATGAATCAAACTTTGATATGTTTGTGTGTGTGAATGTTGTGAATTCACTCAGTGAATTTATCTCTTATTTTAAATTGTTTTTTTGCTATATGGTATTCCCATCTGTATCTGAGACTTGATTTAGTTCCCATGAAGTTTCATTATACTTGGTATTGGGTTTTTTGCACTTAACTGTATTTAGAATAGTTGGTCCTTAAGTTCCCCTGTAGCTTTGATTTTTGTGATTTTGTGAATTTGATATTTCCAGTTCAGCTTTCAGTTATGATTTTTTATTAGTGTGTCTGAGTGATTACAGAAAATTCACAGTAAGTTTTGTAATGCTAGAAAAAAATTCTACCTTTAATTTTTCCTTTTCCAGAACTTATTTGGTTCTCATCTAAATAAATGTATTACAAATCTAATACTTAAAATTATTTTATAATAGAAGATAGTAAATAGTGCAAAGAATCACAAAGTAAATTTTAGTGTCTTTATCCTTAGTCTTACTACAGAGAAGCCAAACAAACAGACCACATTCTTAGAGTAGATCATGCCTAATTTTTCTTCCACGTTTAAAACACTCCCTTCATTGTTTAATACTTCATTGCACCTGACATCCCCCTTACAGTTTGAGTCAGTTGGAGGCTTTACTGTGTAATTAATCCATAATTGAAACCTCTTCCACACAATTATTGTACTGGCTGTAACCCATAGCTCATGTCAGCATAGATTCTATTTGGTTTCATGTAAAATGAGGATTCTTCTATTTTCTAGCACTCCTGTAAATGGAAAACAAAACTGGCCTTAACCTTTAACATCCTAAATAACAAAATTAGGTTTCTCATTATTATTATGGAAGTATTAAAAAAGCACATTTTACATTGACAAACATGATCTTAAGAGAAGTTTTAGTGGGGCTGTAGTTTATTTAAAATAAACTGATTGGATGGCACTTGTGATTCTAGTCATGATTGTAGCCTCACAGAGCAGAGAGTTCCAAAGAGGAAAGATTGCACAGAGTGCTCCAAAGATAGCAGAGGGATCGCCTTGAGTTAGTCAAATACTGTTCAGTACATGCATGTGAGAAAACTACTTGAAAGGCCTGGGGAAGGAACAGGCAGAAAATGACTGGAGCTTAACACAGGACAATGTTCATGTTTCCAACAGCCCACAGGCAGTGCAAAATGTCAGCCACTTTGGAAAACAATATAGGTGATACTTCTTATCATTACATTGAAGATATTATTGCACTATCTTTTAGCTTACTCTGTTGATGATGATAGGTCAGCTGTGAGTTTGGTAGTCCTGTGAAGGAAGTCTGCTTTATATGGTTATTTTAAAGATCATTTTAAATTTGTTTATAAGCTACATCTAGATGTAGATTTCTTATATATCCCACTTTGTGATTCATTGTAGTTAAATCTGTGAATTTGTGTTTTCATCAGTTCTGAAAGTCTTGGTCGTAATCTCTTCAGGTTGCTTCTGCTGTCCCCTCCCTCTGGTTTTTCTCTCCTCTTTCTGGGACTTTGGTTTTAGTGGTTCTTTTTAGTTCTTTTTCAAATTTTTGGTCTTTTTAAAATAATTTCCTTTTTCCTATATGTATTTGCAAACTTCTTCTATAAGCTTTAATCTTGATAAAGTCAATTGAAGTCCATTGTTATCTTTTCCTTTATTTTTCTTAATTACATTTTTTAAATTAAGGTTTTACATGAAAACATTGTGGTTACTACATTCACTCATATTATAAGTCCCCCCAACACCCCATTGCAGTCACTCTCCCATCAGCATACTAAAATGCCACAGAATCACTACTTGTCTTCTTTGTGCTATACTGTCTTCCCCATGGCCCCCCCCCCCACACCATGTGTACTAATAATACCCCTCAATCCCCTTCTCCCTCCCTTCCCACCTACACTCCCCCACCCCTCCCCTTTGGTAAGCACTAGTCCCTTCTTGAAGTCTATGAGTCTGCTGCTGTTTTGTTCCCTCAGTTTTGCTTCATTGTTATACTCCACAAATGAGGGAAATCGTTTGGTACTTCCCTTTCTCCGCCTGGCTTATTTCACTGAGCATAATACACTCTAGCTCCATCCATGTTGTTGCAAATGGTAGGATTTGTTTTCTTATGGCTGAACAATATTCCACTGTGCATATGTACCACATCTTCTTTATCCATTCCTCTACTTAGGGACACTTAGGTTGCTTCCATATCTTGGCTATTGTAAGTAGTGCTGTGATAAACATAGGGGTGCATATGTCTTTTTGAATCTGAGATCTTGTTTTCTTCAGGTAAATTCCTAGGTGTGGAATTACTGGGTCCAATGGAATTTCTATTTTGAGTTTTTTGAGGAATCTCCATACTGCTTTCCACAATGGTTGAACTAATTTGCATTCCCACCAGCAGTGTAAGAGGGTTCCCCTTTCTCCGCATCCTCATCAGCATTTGTTGTTCCTATTCTTTTCGATGTTGGCCATCCTAACTGATGTGAGGTGGTATTTCATTGTGGTTTTAATTTGCATTTCCCTGATGATTAGCGATATGGAGCATCTTTTCATGTGCCTGTCAGCCATCTGAAATTTTTCTTTGGAGAAGTGTCTGTTCAGATCCTCTGCCTATATTTTAATTGGATTATTTGCTTTTTGGGTGTTGAGGCATGTGAATTCTTTATATATTTTGGATGTTAACCTCTTGTCGGATATGTCAATTACAAATATATTCTCCCATACTGTAGGATGCCTTTTTGTTCTACTGATGGTGTCCTTTGCTGTTCAGAAGTTTTTTAGTTTATTGTTGTCCCATTTGTTCATTTTTGCTTTGTTTCCCTTGCTCAGGGAGATGTGTTCAGGAAAAAGTTGCTCATGTTTATATTCAAGAGATTTTTGCCTGTGTTTTCTTCTAAGAGTTTTACGGTTTCCTGACTTACATTCAGGTCTTTGATCCATTTCTATAAAAAAATCCATTTTCCATTTTGTGTATGGAGTTAGGCAGTAATCCAGTTCTATTCTCTTACATGTAGCTGTCCAGTTTTGCCAGGATTGTTTTGGCTATTCAGGGTCTTTTGTGGTTCCATATGAATTTTAGAACTATTTACTATTAGAATTATTGCATTGCCAATCTGACATCACTTTAAATTGGCAGTTTGAGGTTTTTAAATAACTTTTGGATATTATTGCTAATTCTTTTATTCCTTTGTTTCTTCCCCAAATTTCAACTTTATTTAAGAAAGAGGAAAACTATATTTTTAATTTCAGAGATCTCCATAAATGTGTTCTGTTTTAAAAAAACATAAACCTGAAGTCTAGAATTTATCTCTAGCTGTGTGATCTCATTTGCATTTTATTCTTGGACAATACTAATAAGATTATTTCAGTAGAACTGTAATTATTTAAACAGCAATGACTTTATAATCATGTCACCCACACCCTTCCACACTACTGGAAAATTGCAAATACTGGATGAGTCAATGGCCATCAGAATATTTCCAAATTGCATATATCCATCCACCCAGTTCTGCAAATCTGGTTGTACTCATTAAAGTACTTGTAAGTGATAAAAAAACAACTCAAAGTAGCTTCATCAGAAAATTAATAATTGCCTCAACATAACTAAAAAGACCTGGCTTCTGACATAGCTGTAATTCATTGCTTAAATGATGTAATCAGAAGTTGGTCCTTTCATCTCTCAGTCAGGTTCTTCCCCTTCAGGGCAAAGATAACTATCAGAAACTTCAGGTTACCAATCACAGTACAAAGACATTGCCCATTTCTCAACAATTCCAGCAGAAATCCCAGAATTCATCTCACTGGTCTGGCTTGGATTACATATCTATTTCTGAACCAGTGACTTTGGTCAGGGTTGTTAATTCTTGCTTCAGATTGAAGTGTAATCCAGTTTACAAGTCTGAGATTTGATTTTCCTTGTAATTGTCAAGGTGTAGGTTAAGGCAGGAAAAGGATGGGCAGTCGGTCTGTTTCTAGTTTATTACCATTATACTGAACTTAACCCCTGACAGAACTAGCTTTCTGAAAGAAGGAACTTATAGATACTGTATCTTGAGCAGTCTTATTCCAGGAGCCTAGAGAAATGCAATAACAACAACAAACAACAACAAACAACTTGATTTAGTTTGCCAGGGCTTTCCATGGATAGAAGTCTGCGGCGTTCCTCTTTGGATTTCTTTCTTTACCCAATAATTCTTCACTTCTTGCTTGCTAGCTCACAGATGCCTTTAAGATGTTTTTTGTACTTTGTCCTTCTTTGGGAAATTTTCTGACAGTTTCTTACAAAGTTAAATATACCCCATGATCCAATAATGTATACACATTTGTTGAAGCGAAGAGAAATGAAAACCTATGTCCACAAAAAGAATGTTTATAGTAGCTTTATTTATAACAACCCCAATTTTGGAACCACCCAAATGTCTATCACAGGAGAATGTATAAACAAATTGTGGCATATTCATACAGTAGAATTCTACTCAGCAGTAAAAAGGAATGAACTACCAATGTGCCCAAAGCATGGCTGAACATCAGAAACATTCCACTGAATGAAAGAAGCCAGGCACAAAAGACTACATCCTGTACGATTCCACATGTGTGAATTCCTAGAACATTAGACAAAACTAATCTATGGTGATGAAAACAGAGTAGTGGTTGCCTTTTGGGAAAAGAAGAATTGGGATTTACTGAAAGGTAGAAGAGAAAACTTAACCTGGTTTGATGCAGAAGTTCTGTATCTTGACTGGAGCAGTGCTTACACCAGGTACACATTTTTGAAAACTCACCTATTTGTGAATTTCACCATATGTAAATTTTATGTCAAGAAAATATTGTATGTCCAGAAATATACTGAAATGAAGCAATGGGGCATAAATTTGATATTTGTAAAGCATATATTTCTTGTTGGAGGAATGATCTCACTCCCATATTTTCTTGCAAAGCAACAAGCAAGTGCTTTATGGAACCCAAGAAAGGAAGTTAACAGTAGATGAAACTATGTTGCTTTTTGTTCTGAAATACATAAGAAAGATCAAACTATGCATTTGAAGCCAGAAAGAAAGGCCAATTCCTCTTCTTTTCCTTCTACCCCAGGGATGATGACTGATTTATGTAGAGTATCCTTAAGGCACTGTTGTAGTTTAATTGGCAGTATTTTTGTTTTTCTTTAATAGTATATAAATATATAAAAAATACAATGGCATATCTCACAGTCACTGGGGTCTTAGATTCGATGAAACACACTAGGGTGGAAGAATAACTAAAATTCATATTGACATGATGGTGGAACACATCTTTTTAGTAGAATTAAGTTTTGTAGAATAGGTTAGAAAATCTTATGTTACTAAATGGATCAAGGCTGGAAAGCATTTTGAAATAGAGCTGCATTTTACCGCAGAGAAGGTTACTATTCTAAGGTAAAATCAAGGTATATTCAGAAATTAAAATATTAGAGCATGTAAAAATCTGGGACTGTAGTTAGTTAAAGAACTATGTTAGTTACTTTGAACTTTAATAAAACATCAACAAAAGGGAACATACAAATGCTGTATGTAACTCATTTATTATGCATTAGAAGTTGAATTAGGTGTTGAATAGTCTATAAAGTTGGATATAATAATAGACCACTCATTTGTATGTGTATTACAATTCATTCATTATTAAAGTTTATAAGTAATTTTGTATAAGTAATGTTAAAGTTTTAACAGCATATTAAAATTTCAAAAGCTGGAAAAGAGGGGTAATGCATTATTATATTTAAGAATTTAAACATTTAAAATCCTATCTATATATAGACTGATTGAGATAAATTAAAGCAAAGATCTTTTTGTAGGCAGTAAGACCCCTTTTGTTCTGTGTATCTGGACTATAACCTTCAAGAAGTCAGGGACTGTGTGTTGTACTATTATATGTTGTGTAACTTAGCACAGTGTAATTCATACACTGTTCACTCTGTTTTTGTTGTGGCTTTATATTACCACCATATCCAACAATGCATGTATATTAAATTTTTAAAAATATTCCATTATTCAAAGTGTTAGTATTATATTTGACATTCCTAAATGGGCTTGATTAATAAATAAAAGAATGAGAATCCTTAGAGAGTAAAATGATTATCTGGGGGAAACTTTTAAACAATATTAACTTTTCATCAGATGTGACATGGATATGAAAACTTCCCTTCAGAAGTGAAGTTCAGTTTATCACAAACACCATGTGCTAATAAAAAGTTTCATGATCACAAAACTAGTATCAGTATCTGATGAATCTAGTATGCTGTATTGAAATTTTTCGAAGGATTCTACCAAGTTCAATCCCCTTCCCTCCTTTTATCTTGTCTAAACTTTAGAAGCAGAATGATACTCAATGCAGTGATTGCATTGCCCCAATTTAGTTAGAGTGGCCAGACCATAGCTAATAAAATATTCTAGTAACTGTATATTAGGAATGTGCATATTCCAAAAAAAGACTTTTAAAATGCTTTATGAACACTAACAAATCTAGAGTTGGCAACAGCTCTGCAGATTACTGAGTTGTTTTTGAGAATATCTGTTGATAGCACAGTAGAGAACTGAACTACATAGTAGAGTTGGTAATTAACTAAATTACTATCAGTATTTACTAAAATAGAGAATTGGCATACGCTGATTTAATTTCCTACTGTGACATTTGCAAAGTAACACTGAAATTTGGTGGCATTTTTCTAATTTTGCTGAGGAATTAAACCTGAAAAGATGTTTTAGTGGCCAAATCATTTATCAAGGAAGAAGCTAGCTAGCCACATCATCTTTATGTCATGTGACCTTTTGATTTTTTTAATAAAATTTCCCTCTGGTAGCTCTTAAGGGGGCAAAGATTATGTGGTCTTGTATGTAGCCTTGGACATGCTAGATGAATGAATATAAATTGTGTGTCCGTGTGCACAGACACACACACATACCAACTTACGGCCTGAGTGAGCTGAGTTCTATTTGGCAATCAAAGGAAAGACTCATATTCTCAAGCATTATGATTTGTTCATACAGCACATGTTCATTTAAAGAAGAAAGTTCTGGTTTAAAACTATTCGTTTTTTTTAAAAAATTCCAAAATATAATTTATTTTCCCATTTGTACCACATTCAATCATTTGACCTTTTCTCATCTCTCTTTTTTTCAAGATTTGTCCCATCAGATGAAAAAAAGAAACAAGGCTGCCAACGAGAAAATGAAACTCTAATACAGAGAAGAAAAGACCAGATACAACCAGGGGGCACAGCAGTTAGTGTTACAGTTCCTTATAGAGTAGTAGACCAGCCCCTTAAACTTATGCCTCAAGACTGGTAAGATAATCTGTATTTTTTACATGGTTATTAATTTTTGTATAATGAACAAATATAAAATTTTATAATGAGTTCTAAATAGCACCCATCCTGAAACCTGTATTGATGTCTGATTTGCTCATCAGTAATGTTCACATTCTAGTAACACCTAAATAAATTTATATTTTGTGTGGGTAAACTTTATTTTACTTATAAAAAGAAACACCAACTCCTAGAAAGCTAAGAGAAAAAAATGTTTTCCACTTGCTCATTTGTTCTGGATCATCTTATAGAACAAAACTTTCAAATAGACTAATAATGTTTTGAGGGCCTGTATTTTAGATTTGGAGAATTCATATTTTCTGTTAAGAAATGGTAAGTGAAGGAATTGTTACCTTTATTGTAAGGGAATAATTAATAAAAAGAACATGACTACCCTGGTTTAGCTCTTTTATTACATTAAAATGTCATTTGATAAAATTTTAAGCTATAAAGTGTCTGTAAATTCAGATACATGAATTATCTTAAAGTACTTCATTAATCTAAGATGGAGTTAAAAATACAAAGTCTGAGAGTGCATCTCTGTGACAGAATGAAACACATTTATGCATTAGATAAAATTTATCTTTGAAGTACTCATTAGTCTTCAAATGTTAGAAAATCAAGCCTTTGAGAATATTAGTATGTTAAAAATTTGCTAAAGAATAAAGGTTCTTTTGTTATAATTCTTCCCTGGTACCTAACAGAGATACTTTGAGTAAAATATGAAGTGCATCAGATAAGGATTTCAGATACCCAGTTTACTACTTGTAAGAAGTAGGAAAATTTACACCATTTATAGTACATGTTTGTAGTTATTTGCAGAAAATGATAATAGTCTGTATGAGTGCTATCACTGTGCTGCAAAATACTGCTTGTGCATATTAGCTAGGTTCCTAGATATTAATGTTATAGCCGGAGTAATATTTTCCTTACCTTCTTTTCTTCTTTGTTAATTGTCCTTTCAAGAATTCACTCCCAATGAATTATCTTGCTCCCCTGGTAACCCTACGAGACCCAGTAGGATCTAGGTGATGTCTATTCAGTAAATTCCCTTTAGTTTTGCAGGCACGTCGGGCTTCCAGCTAATGTATGGTACAGGTTATATCATATAGTAAGAATTCATTTAATAGTGTGCCCCATTACCAAAGATGGTTTTGGCTATGTGGGGCATATATCCCATGAAAGGAGGAGATTTTTTATTTAAGATCTAATTTTAGCTTTTAGCTAATTTGTTTTTTGTTTTCACTGTAACTTTCATCATTGCTGTAGGTCTTTTACTTGAATAGAAGGTAACCCTGTTAATGTTTTGTTGGATGTATAAAGTCTTCATCTAACGCAGTGGTTATCAGAGTGTGGTCTGTGGACCTCTGGGCATTCCAAGGACCCTTTCAGGGAGTTGTAAAGTCAAAACTATTTCCATATTATTATTGTAATGGCTATTCTCATGATTTATCAGTCCTCACACGGGAACAGTAGCATAACCAGTACACATGATCAATCATTTATTTCCCTATCTCCTCTTTACTCCTATTTCCCTCCCCCTCTTTCTCTTCTGGCTAGTGGACTATTCTCTAATACTCCCATGCATTTCTGTTTTCTCATCTGTAAAATAGTACTTACCTGATTGGACTGTTTTGAAGATTAAATGGGTTAAGTAATGTGTTAATATGCTTAGAACAGCACTGGCACATAGTAAATGCTTATAGTGAATCTTAATAATGTTAATTGTTACTGTTGATATGATTTTGTTTCCACCTCTTCAGTTGTAGGTTTAAACTGTTTATGGCAGTTTAATTTCTCAATTTAATTAAATTATAATTAAATATTTTGTAAGATAATGAAATACAAGAACCCTAGAAAGAGATTTGTTCTTTTTAGGAAAATGAAGTTTAATGGTTAGAAAAGCAAATTGCTTTAAAAAAAAACTTAACATAATTTAGGTTGAGTGAAACAGTTGTAAAACACTTGGAAAAAATAAAAAGTCTAGATGGTTTCTGTACTCAGATTACTTTCCAAATAATCAGAAGAACTCATAAATAAAGCCTTCAGGCTTAATGAAATGGTTGGTGAATTTCTATAATTTGTAATGTTTTTAATTAAATTAAAACATTTAATATGTGTTTGAATTTTAGACGATTTCCTTTTAAAATCAGCTTTTCTGGTTAATAGATCAACTACTGTTCGCTGTTTCATTGGAAAAGTAGGTCCTTATTCTAATTAGTAGAAGGGTGGATTAAAGACTATAAAGTTCACGTATAAGGATAGCACATGTAATTATGTTTAAGACTTAGTTGCAAAAAAAATGCATGAAAATATAGCAATCATTAATATTCTCTGATAATAACATTATAATGAAAAGTTCTGGTAATGTACTTTTCCTTACAGAAGGATATAGGAGACTATATCACACGAATAGAGTTTTTCCTTAAGGATTTGTAATAACCAGAGCTCACATTTAAAATATTCTCTCTTCACTCTTCCCCCTCTCCCTTTTCTATTTATAGGGACCGGGTTGTAGCAGTTTTTGTGCAAGGTCCTGCATGGCAGTTCAAAGGTTGGCCGTGGCTTTTGCCTGATGGATCACCAGTTGACATATTTGCTAAAAGTAAGATTCTCTTTATTTTTACTGCTTATTCAGTGTTGAAGTTCTCTTGCTTTATTTAAGAGGAAGAGCCATCTGTGGCTCTGCTATGTGTGTATCAAGGATTCCTATTTTTTTAATATATAAAATGTTAATTTTCAGGCACCTGTGAAATATTTTTTAAACCTTTTTTTTTTTTAAAAAGTGAATTATTGCCTGTCCCCCAACACTAACAGTTATATTTTAGGTCACTTAAAAGTCCTTAATATTGTTTCATGTCCATACATTTTTATTAAAATTGCTTTTTGCTGAACAGTAATGTGTAGCTGTAACTTTAAACAACTAACTATTCCCACTGTCTGAAATGATTGTAGCACGATAGGTTTTTCTTCTAAGTCTCAGCTCAGATATTCTCTCCTGTAGAGAATCCTTCTCTGACCACCATGAAAATAGCCACTACTTCCTCCCAGTTACTCTGTAAGCTTTTATAATTTCATAATAGTACTTATTGTTGTGGGAGATTTTATTTTTATATATTTATTGTAAGTCTTCCCTGGGTAGAATGCAACTTCCATGATGGGAATAGTGTTTATCTGCCTTGTTTATTATCCTTGTATACTCAGCACAGAAGAGTGGTTGACATGGGGAAGCATTCATTAGATAGCTGTTAAATGAGTGGATTTCATGTGCTTTATATCTTTTATTGACCATATATTGGTAAATACTGATACACTTAAAGTAGATGAAATTAGCCTGTTTTTGCTGTTAAGGATATTCCAAATATTACTTAATTTGAATACAAAATTGAGTTAATAACATTAGTAAAATTATTTTTAAAAAGCTTTCTCATTAAACAAATGTTTATTAGAAATTACAACTTTAGTTACTGTGAATTCTCTTCAACCTTATTGACTCCTTTCTATCAGCATTTAAAATGAAAGTACTTTTGCCACTTTCATCTTAAAACAAGCAAAACAAAATGCTTGCCCTTGACCTCACCTTCCCTTCTAGCCCCTTCTCTTTTTCCTTTACAACTGAACTTTTGAAAAAATTGTCTGTACTCAGTTTGTATTCAGTTCTCAATCCACTGTAAGTCTGGCTCTCTTGCTCTTCACTAAACTTCGCATCAAACTCACCAGTGACCCAAATAGTGGCTACATTTGACTTCCTTATCAAAGTTGACTCTCTTGACCCATTTCCTCCATTTTAAAATGTTTTTTTGCCAGGACTTGTTACTCTTTCAGGCACTCTTTAGCTACTTTTCTTCAGGTTTTCAACTGTTTATGTTATTGTTTCTTCTAATTATAAAAATTCTCTCAATATCTGATAATTTTCAATTAACATTTATATCCCTGTAATCTAAAAGTTAACACCTCTAGCTTGATAGTGAGAACCGTCATGTCTCACTGATTACCAAGTAACCTCTCTGTGAGGTCTCACTGGTAAATCAGACTCAACCTGTTTTAAATGGAATTAATTGTCTTAGATTCTCCCTCATCCCCAAGCTGTTTATTTTCCTTAGTAGTTTTTTTGTTTTTAGTAATTTGCCTAAGCCAGAAACTTAGGAATATATTATTTCTTAACTTGTAGTTGGTCTCCTTTGCTTTTCACTGTTGCATTTTCTAACTTCCTATCTTTTCTACATAACTCACACACAAAATGATACTATCTATATAGCTTGGAAAAAACTGAGGGTATTTGGGAGTATCTCTTTAGTTATATTTCCTTCATAATACATAATAATAAAATACAGAATTTTAGAGAAGATATTAAATATTGAATTGCATTAAATTGCCAAATAAAATCTTTTCAAAATGATGAGAAATTTGAGTTTGTAAGTAACTGGATATAGATTTTTTTCAGTACTATTTTTTATGTTTGAGGTTAATTGAGATTTTTAAGTGATTTCTTCAAATTTTTGCTAGTTATCATAGAAAAAATTTTTATTTTATTAGGCTGTCCTTTTGTCATTTCACATGCCACATTATATCTATTAAATACTCAGTTTTTCTGTTCTTTTCTATTTCTTTTGCTTCCCTAGAAAGTGTTGACAGGATTCATGCAGTTGGAAAAAGTAAACAATTTTGAATTGTGTGAAGTGTTTTGCTTTAGTATTCATTGTGTCACCGGATTTTTTTAGCCATAAAGGTTCTAATATAAGACATTGCCTACAGAAGAAGGTATACTTGTTTGTAGACCATGCCAAGCTTGCTTCCATCTCGGTACCTATGTATCAGCTATTCCCATTACCTTAACTCCTCTTCTCCTAGATCTGTGCTAGACTCACTTTTTATATCCCTTAATTACCTACTTCTAGGTAAACTTCTCAAGAGACCTTCCAGTTTTTTTGTTTTCCCTTTTCATATTTCATACCAAGTTCCATTAATTCCCACTCCCTAGTTTTCTATTGAATCTGTTTCTTGCCATAAATATATCTTCTCTCCAATTCTATATTTTTCTCCTATGGATTATTAAATTGTATCATTAGTCTTTGCTGAACACTTTGCAGTGATTCTCCATGTCTCTTAGATAAACGCCCAAACTCCCTAATGTGGCCTACAAGGCCAGAATTGCTCTGAACCTTATGGTCTTTGGTCTTACCTCTTATCCATTCCCTATATTACTTTGCTTGAGCAGTACAATTAAATTTCTTTAGTTCCTAGAGTAAACCATTTTCTCTTTGAGCATGCTCTTGCTAACTAGCTCACTTTTGTTCTGTTTGCCTAATTCTTACTCCACCTTTAGGTCTTAGATTACACCTCACACCTATGCAAGCCTTATTTGAATTCCTTGGTCTGGGTAAGGTATTCGATTGTGTTTCTATGATACCCTGCTACATTTATCATAGTGTATTTGAATAGTCTGTTTCTTATTATTATCCTTCCCCAGACCATACACATTTTATCTTATTCCTCATTTCAGTCTCCAAGTGGCTGGCATTTCAAAAATCATTCTGGTTATAATACAGCTTTGGTTGGTGGAAGAAAGATTTTTTTTTTATTGATGTCTGTGTGAGGTATTTTTAATCTTTCATAAAATATTTTTGTAATTTCGACTGTACTTCGAATAAAAAATATTATTTCCCTCCCATATAGTTAAAGCCTTCCATCTCAAATATGATGAAGTTCGTCTGGATCCAAATGTTCAGAAATGGGACGTAACAGTATTAGAACTCAGCTATCACAAACGTCATTTGGATAGACCAGTTTTCTTACGGTTCTGGGAAACGTTGGATAGGTAATTCCGATCCTAAAATGCTGTTACCTCCGCTTTTTACAGTAACTTTCCTGTCTCTTCAGATCTCTGTTCCTTAAAGTTGTGAACCATATTCCCCAATTCCTAATTTGAACATTGTCTAATTTTTTTTTATTTTATCAAATGTACACAGTGGTTCAGCAGCCTCCCTCCCCTACGGTAACCACCGGCCACTTCTCAGTGTCTATGAGTCTGATGCTCTTTTGTTCCTTCTATTTTCCTTTGTTTTTATATTCCACGAATAAGTGAAATCATATGGTGTTTGTCTTTCTCCGCCTGGTTTATTTATCTGAGCATAATGTCTTCTAGATCCATCCTGAACATTGTCTAATTTGACGCTGACCTACAGTAGATAATTAACAAATATATTTGTTATACTAACTTAAAGAAATAGATGGAGAAAGGGCTCATACCTTGATAGAACACTATTAGTACTCTTAAGTCAGAAGACCTAGATTTTAGTCTTGATTTTGTTATCTGACTCTAATGAACTGTGTGACCTTTATGAACCTTGTTTTCTATATCTGAGGAGCTTGGATTAAGTAATAATCTTTACCTTTTTTGCCAACACCAAAAGGTCTCAGACTCTAAATTTGAGTTTGAGTAGCTCATGAAAGGAATTTAGTTTTGAATTTAATTACTGCTGTAAGTAGAGTTCTTAAGGCCTTTTACAATACTGGTTTTCTAATTGGAAAATTTAAGAAGAGTGTATGATAACAATACCATTTAATCTATTCTTGTTAAGGTGTTCTTTAAGATCTATAACTTTCTTGGTATCTCTCACAGAATACTATGCATTTCCTCAAAGTCAGAGGTAACCTACTGATTATATTTGATAACAGGTTAAAGAGAAACATATATTATACTAGCCAGAATCTCTCAGACTATAGAGTTCAGTAAGAGGAATGTTTCTTCTGTCTTACTTCGGAATTCCCAAATGTTTCAATACCAGGTTTTCAGTTTCTTAGAAAACAAAACATCCTGTTCCACTGTTGATTTTTAAGTTTTAAAAGATAATATTCTAAAAATGCTAAAATTCCTGTAATCATTATAACTTAATTGTGTTCTTATTTTTTAGGTACATGGTAAAACATAAATCCCACTTGAGATTCTGAATTCCTTGGTTTCCCTTTTTCTGGAAATCTGGATTAAGAAGCTTGGATATGCCTTGATCTAAGACTGAGACTCAAGCTTTATGAATTTGTCAAGAATTTACAAAAGAAGGTCACAGATCTTTTATAAGACCTTATTTGATGCTTTATGCTTCAAAGGGATGATATGATGCCTGTCGTCCATATAAGCAAACTTTTTGGCTTACAACTATTTTTTTAATAATTAGCCTTCTAGTATGTAATGGAAATTGTATATTTTGATAGAATTTTTTCTCCGTTGGTTAAATTAGCATTACTTAAAATTTGTTTCTTTAGAAAATAAATTAGAGGTTATAAATGTGCGTATATTTAGAGGTTATAAGGCTCTCTAAGCCATCTTCTGATTTTTCATTGCTCTATAATTCCTTTTATTGAAAATACTGTGTTATGAATGGTATTAAATTTTAGTCTCTGGAACTTCCAAAACCAAGCAAAGGGATGTGACTACATTGACTGAGTCAATCTGTATGTGTACTATTATCTATGCTTACTCTTTATTTAAAAAGGAATAATGAAAAATCAAGAACAATTCTTCAACTTTGGTTGACCTGTTCAGCCTTTCCAAGACTTCTTATAATGAATACATTTAATGAATGTACATTCTTCTCACTGATTTTGGTGATTTTAAAACTTAGAATGATACATTTCTATCTGTGATATCTTTCCACTTGAAAAATCTCAAAACACAGATTAAAAACCTTAGGTTATAGTACTTTTTATTCTGGGAGTCAGAGTATGATTTTGGGAAAATGTATTAATCCCATTGCAGTGTAACTTTAACTTCCTTATCTTTTTTCATAAGTCCACCTTTGATTCTTATTTTATATGGTATAGGATTTTGAGTCTTATATTTCTAGGCATGTTGATCTTGTAGTTCCCTTCCATTATCCCTAAATATTGATAAACTATCCCAGACACCAAAGAACACATTTGCTTCATTAAGTGTCTGAACAAAAACAAGATAAAAACACTGGTATTTTTATGTATGTATTCAATATCATATAAAATATAAAACCTATATTTTAACTTAGTAAAATATTTTACTACTTCTCTGCTTTAGAGTGTTGGCATCCAAGATATAATGAATGAGAATTTTCCTTGAGTCTTGCTTTTATCTTTTATTACTTGAAAGCAACTTGGAACCCCTAAAGAGTTTTTGCCATAGACTCATCACTGATCATTTATCTTGTGTCATTTTTTCCTCCATTTTTTTCCCCAGTGATCTCTCTTAGGCTCACATAATTTTTGTAAACATTTCATTCCTTCTATGTTAAGCTGACATTACCTAGCCTCATTTTGAAATTTAATGCTATTATAAAAATGAGAAGCACTTATTATTTATTTTTTAAGTAATCACAAAAGTCCAGTACCAATAGTGAATAGAGAAAGTATTTATTCATGTGAGATTCACTAGGTTCTTCAGAAGAAAAGAAACCAGCATTTTAAATTATTAAATTTTAGGCTATTTATAAGGTTTGAACAGATTCTGCCCCCCTTCTCCTCTCTGCATCGTCTTCTTAAAACTCAAATTTGTTCACGTTAGAACAGTATATAAATCTTTTCAAAATAAATTATGTATTGTATAAACTTTCTCCATGATGGAATAGTTAATATTTTAATGTAAGATTACTTGTTAAGACTACTACAAGTGGACATGAACTACCTTTCTATAAAGATTTTTAGTATTTATACTTATGTCATGTATGAATTTACTTGATACAGAGTGTGGTTAAAATTGGGAACATCTACTTTAAACAGGGTTTATTTTTCTATCTTGAATTTGCCTTATGTATATTCAAAGGCTTCTGGAAATACTGTAACAAACATTGGAAAAAGTACAAATATCCTATGCCATGTATTTTAAAATCAGACCCTTAATAAGTACTTATTTTCTTTGTCTTTTGCTTCTTTCTTTCCTTCTCTTCTCTCCTCACTCATTTCCTTTCTTTGCTTTCTCACTCTCTCTCCTTCTTTGGCGGTTCAGTCCCCTATTAGGTCCATGTAATTAATTTTATAGCCATTGAGCCAATCACAATTCATTCTCTCATGACTCTGCTAAGTCCTACAGCAGCATCTATTGTAGTGCCTTGCACATAGGCATTCAGTAAATATTTATGTGCATGAATGGACAATGGATTTTCAATATAACTGATTTTATTACAAAAAAGTGCTTTTGGCTATACTTGGTTGTGGAGTTTGAAGATACAAAATTCCATTGAATGAATAGGCGCACACAGATATTTTAATGAACCTCACAGTAATAAACCTGACTTAACCCATAGTTACGGTTAACTGGAGACACCGTGTTTTGTCCCACTGGTAAATGAAAATTCCATTTCTTTATTCATAGGACACTCTTCCAAGTCAGGTAACATTCAGAAGCTGTAGGTTTCAATCAGTGGCTTTCAGTCCTGACTGCGCATTAGAATCATTTGAGGGATCTTTAAAAGGCCATTGTCTGAATCCTGATTTGGATACAGTTTGGTGGAATGAGTCCTGGTCATCAGTATATTTTAAAAGTTCTTCAGTTAATTTTACATTCAGAAAGATTTGAGAATTGCTTGTTTAATTTGTTGTTAAAAACAAAGCCAGTATTAAGTGTTCTATTTCCTCTCCCTCTTCTTCTTCTTCTTCGACATTTTTTTGTGTGTGTGTGTGGCCATCTTTTGCACTAGACCATCCCCATTTTTGGTGGTATTGGCCTATAGTTCCACATGACAAATTCAAGTCTTATTTATTTAATATAGGGGTATTTTGCTGTTTAATATTTAAACAATGTTTAATATATTACCTTATAAACTAGCATTATAGTTTATGATTTGTTTCCCATGTGTCCCATATTCTTTACTGTTTTTTAATAGCAGCTTGACAACAGTCCATACAGAAATAACTAATTCACAATGAGGAAAATTCATAGCTAATTTTTAAGGTAGAAGGAAGTAAAGTATTAAATTCTTTCTGCCATGCAGAATTAAACAAATAGAGTTTGCTTATGAAAGGAAAGAGGCATAATACTTTTTAATTGGTCTGCACAGAAAAGTAAATTATTCATTTAAATAAAATTCATTACCTAATAAAATGAAATTAAAGTGATGACATTGTTCTTTTCTGGAGGGTGGGAAGTGGGTATTCAGTTGCCATATTTCTTAGTACATAATATGACAATTCCGTTTTATCAGTGTTAACAATAGAAATGATGATGGGAATGCATATGTGGCCAGAAATAAGTGCCTCTTTGCCAGATAACTATTTGAGTCGTAGTTGTCAAATCAGTTTATAAAATTCTTTGAGACCAGCAGTATATTTTATAATATCACAAATACAGTAATTGTTGTAAAAGCTGGTCAAAATTAAACATGAAAAATAAATTTAATTATATTAACTTTAATATTGACTGAATTTTTATTCATTTGGATTTGATATTCAGCTGGTTACTCTAGCCATAATATTTTAACTTTAGAAATAAAAAATGGACAAATGACTGAATTTGACAAGTTAAAAATTGGACTACAAATTTTGAAATGCCATGTCCTATATGTTTCAGCCTGTTTATTGCCGCATTTGGATATATACCCCTGTATAGTCTATATATAATATGTTGGAATAATAATTAAGGAAAAATTAAAATACGTAAGGTAGATGTACAAAGATTATGTTTAGTAAATGCATATTAAGTAATAATACTTTCAATTCATTGATCTGTTTGGGTTTATATGTATTATTTTAGGTAGTGTTTATGAATATTTTTGGGGTCATAAATGTGTGCCGATTAAATGAGTGAAGCTATGCTATTATTGCCAAAATTCAGAAGGTGGGGCAGTACTATGTCAAACTTAAGTAAATGATTTATGTCTCTGAGACATTTGTTTGCCATTGAATTCCATTTCTATCCACTTTAAATTATACTAAAACTACTTAACCTCTTAAGTTTGATTGTATTGGTTAAAATGTAATGCAATTGATGCACATAGTGTAGGAACTATAAATGATTGTCTAGCCACCAATTTTTATTATTTCTCAAGCAAAGTGGTTCTTGAATGGAGCTTTAATTTGGGCCATGTGACCTGATAAAATGTACTACTCACCCTGATTTCATTTCCGTAGATTTAAAAATTTCAGGTTTAACTGTAAATAAAACTTTTTGTAGTACTTCACATTAGAGTCTTGGGGACATTGCCAATCTTCCCCTACCAAAAAAATCACATTCAATCAAGAAGATAGAAAGTGTATTGTGGCTATATAGGATGTGGATGATGAAAGTCTTCACATAAAGTGATACATGAGAATTTTCAGGAGTAGTATTTCTTTGTTATGGAAATAAATGCAATATAAGCTTTCATTTAGAAAATTAGTGAGTTAAGTACAGTTAACAGTCTTCTGTTAATGAGTTAAATAGTGTAGGGAATCCTAATACTTCATAAAATTAACAAGCTACATGGTCTGTTGAACTTAGTTCGATTATACTCAAATTATCTATGTCCTCGTTAGAATTAAGAGTGGATTCTGGTAAGTTGTACTATCTTTACCATTTGAGCATCCTAACTATAACATTTTGTAGTTTCAAAACAAACTGTACTCCCATATAATCAAATCATTAACAATATCGTCATATTTGTAGTGCCAGTGAATCTTCTGCAAAGAAATTTCTTTAATGAAGATTTTAATGGGCCATATTTGAACTTAGTTTCCATTCAATTCATAAGTGCCCACTAGATTACTTATTTTGTTCTGCTGTTCTGTTCCTGTGATCATTCTGCTCTTGGACAGATGAGCATCCACATAGCTAAAATAGATACAGCATGAATCGTAAATGCTGTTGAATTCTTTTAAGATCTAAAGTTGCTAATATATAAATAACAGCACATTGCCCAAAACACTTATTTTTTTCTAATTTTTTTTTACTTGTATATTTAACCATGTAATGACCGGCATTTATGGTGGGTTGGAAGACTTCCTCTCAATTTTCTTAAAAGATTGTAAAAAACATTATAAAAAGTAGCTGTTGAAGGCTGTATTGTTGAGTCAGTCTTATAATGATTTATAGATCCTTTGGCACACTTTATAGTACACCTTTATCCAAAAGATACTGATTTATGTTACACAGCTAATGTAAATAGGGCTGAGGCCATATGAAACAAAAGACATCTGAAAGATTCTGTTAATCACGTATGGGTATTTTATTGGGCTGTGCTTCATTTGACAAAATGTTCCAAATGGAGACACACAGGGTCATACAACATTCACTGTGATAAAATATGGTAACGTAGGAACAACTGCCATTGTGGCGTTTTCAGTGTTAAAAATGTAAATATGGTAATGACACCTATTTCTTTAAAATTGTTAAATAATATAAACATGTTTTCTGTTAAAATGGAATAGTTTGAAAGTTTATCAAGTCAGTGTGTGTAATGATTGGAGGAGAGCAAATGAGCTTGCTTATGGCCCGTTTCAGCTATAAGCGCAGTTGCGCATCACTAATGTTTATGGTGGTTTTCTCTGTAAAACAGTTTTTAAGTATTTGTATTTTTAGTCCATTAAACAACATTGAGTACCAAAAAGAATGTAAGGGTTACCAATGATGAAATAAAATGGAGGAGCATTAATGTAGTTTAAAGCAAGTTGATGCAGGAATTTAAGGAGAAAGAATAAATTTTATGGGAACTCCATCTCAATGGGAAAATATATTAGGATTTGGATAGTGATGTATCCTTTTGGGGTTTGGGTCATAAATTTAAGTGAAACTAGGCAAAGGTGTGTGGTTTTCAGTAATATTTAGCTGCTTGATTGCAGGTGCAGAAAAAGCAAATAGTTAGATTTTAAACTTTAAATGGAAGTAGAAGCAGGGTAGGGAGTTGAAGGTATTCACAAAGTAATAATTACAGTACCAGAGGTGAAATCTGAGCTCTTCAAGGAATAAATGTTAGGAGGGTGGTGGATGTGAGAAAGTGGTGCTGACCCATAAACTAAAAGCTTCAGTGAAATAAGGCTGAAAAGTGATCCTGAAGGATGAGAAGTTGAGAGGGCAGGATATGTGAAATTAAGATTTCAGAGGGGATAAAATATTCATGTGGAAAAGCAAAGAACTTAGAAGTGACTTGGAAGAGAAGGAGGAGATCTCTGAGATGAGTCAAGAATCTGTGAGGCTATAGTGAGTTCATACAGTGTTGAAATAACAATGACTAGAATTGGAGTGTCAGGGAAGATGGCCACAGACTAGTGACTCAGATTAAGGGCAGAAAGATTGAATTGTAAACACTTTAAAGGAGGAATCCTCTGACACGAATCTTTGGCTTTATATCAAGAGATCATTGTGCATTTAGGTATTTTTTTAAGGTATCATTGATATACACTCTTATGAAGGTGTCACATGAAAAAACAATGTCATTACTAAATTCACACATATTATCGAGTCCCCCCCATACCCCATTGCAGTCACTGTCCATCAGTGTAGTAAGACGTCACAGAGTCACTACATGTCTTCTCTGTGCTACACTGTCTTCCCCATGATCCCCTCCCACAGCATGTGTACTAATAATAATACCCCTCAATTCCCTTCTCCCTCCCTCCCTATCCACACTCCCACACCCCTCCCCTTTGGTAACTGCTAGTCCCTTCTTGGAGTCTGTGAAACTGCTGCTGTTTTGTTCCTTCAGTTTTGCTTCGTTAACTCCACAAATGAGGGAAATCATTTGATACTTGTCTTTTTCCACCTGGCTTATTTCACTGAGCATAATATCTCCAGCTCCATCCATATTGTTGGCAAATGGTAGGATTTCTTTCTTTCTAATGGCTGAATAGTATTCCATTGTGTATATGTATCACATCTTTATCCATTCATCTACTGGTGGGCACTTAGGTTACTCTTATATCTTGGCTACTGTAAATAGTTCTACAATAAACATAGGAGTACATATGTCTTTTTGAATCTGAGATCTTACTTTCTGGGTAAATTCCTAGGAATGGAATTCCTGGGTGAAATGGTATTTCTATTTTTAGTTTTTTGAGGAACCTCCATATTGCTTTCCACAATGGTTGAACTACTTTACATACCCACCAGCAGTGTAGGAGGGTTCCCCCTTCTCCACATTCTCGCCAGCATTTGTTGTTCCTAGTCTTTTCGATGTTAGCCATCCTAACTGGTATGAGGTGATATCTCATTGTGGTTTTAATTTGCATTTCCCTGATGATTAGTGATGTGGAGCATCTTTTCATGTGCCTGTTGGCCATCTGAATTTCTTCTTTGGAGAATTGTTCAGATCCTTTGCCCATTTTTTAATCGGGTTATTTGTTTTTTGGGTGTTGAGGCATGGGAGTTCTTTATATATTTTGGATGTTAACCCCTTGTCGGATATGTCATTTACAAATACATTCTCCCATACTGTAGGATGCCATTTTGTTCTACTGATGGTGTCCTTTGCTGTACAGAAGCTTTTTAGTTTGATGTAGACCCATTTGTTCATTGTTGCTTTTGTTTCCCTTGCCTGAGGAGATGCATTCAGGAAAAAATTGCTCATGTTTATGTTCAAGAGATTTTTGCCTATGTTTTCTTCTAAGAGGTTTATGGTTTCATGACTTACATTCAGGTCTTTGATCCATTTTGAGTTTACTTTTGTGTATGGGGTTAGACAATAATCTAGTTTCATTCTCTTGCATGTAGCTGTCCAGTTTTGCCAACACCAGTTGTTGAAGAGGCTGTCATTTCCCCATTGTATGCCAATGGCTCCTTTATTGTATATTAACTGACTGTATATGCTTGGGTTTATAACAAGGTTCTCTAGTCTGTTTCATCAGTCTGTGTGTCTGTTCTTGTGCCAGTACCAAATTGTCTTGATTACTGTGGCTTTGTAGTAGAGCTTTAAGTCTGGGAGCATAATCCCCCCAGCTTTATTCTTCCTTCTCAGGATTGCTTTGGCTATTCGGGGTCTTTTGTGGTTCCATATGAATTTTAGAACGATTTTCTCTAGTTCATTGCACAATGCCATTAGTATTTTGATAGAGATTGCATTGAATCTGTAGATTCTTTAGGCAAGATGGCCATTTTGACAATATTAATTCTTCCTATCCATGAGCACGGAATGTATTTCCATTTATTGGTGTCTTTCATTTCTTTTATGGGTGTCTTGTAGTTTTCAGGGTATAGGTCTTTCACTTCCTTTGTTAGTTTTATTCCTGGGTATTTTATTCTTTTTGATTCAATTGTGACTGGATTTATTTTCCTGATTTCTCTTTCACGTATAGATCATTTCAATACCTCCCTCCAACGTGGTTTAAAACATTTATTTACTTGTTCCATTAGCACAGATTCTGAGGGCTTTTATTATAGTAAGTGTAAATTCTTTTCCTACCTTCTCTGAGTCTTAAATTTGTCTACTCCAGTTTGCTTTCCATTGAAGCTAGTTCTTGTATGCTTTGCCTCTTCTGTAGCCACGAGATAGTAGGGTTGAGTAAAGTCTTAATGAAAGACCTGAGCTCTGTTCTTATTTTGTAAGCGCCTAAAGTGAGGTCACTCTCCCTAGTTGTATGTGCATCTCATTACTGAGGAAGAACACCATGAATGGTTCCAAACTGGGTGTGAGGTGCTGGAAAAAAGGAATCCCTGGAGATACTGGTAGTAGGAAGGTATTTCATTGACTTCAGTGGGCAACCTCTTACTTCCTCTGTTTGCTTTGTTCTCAATTTTGGATGAGAATTCTTAGATTGATAGCATTCTTTTCATGCCAAGAGGTGGGTTGGATGCTGTTGTGAGCCTCATCAAAATCTTTCCTGAATCTTTTTCCTTGCTTTCCTTGTTAGCATGAGGCTGTGTCTTTTCTTGTTTGGTGGCTGGTAATTCTCTTGCAAGTTTTTCCTCTTCCCTCCCCTATCAATTCTTTAGTTGCTAATAAGTGTGACCCAGCTGTGATCTCACTTTATTTCATTGCCTTCACCTAGAAGTGACCTTAACTTTTCTTAGTGGAGGAAACAGAAGCCATGGACTTCCCAGTACTTGCACCCTTTCTTCCTATTACAGTGCTTAAATGTCCTGTCACACATCAGACTTGTTAATTCCTTATTAATATTCCATGTGTGCATTTCAGCCTCTTGCATGGTTACAGGTTTTGCAGTTTCCTCTCTAGCTTGTATCTTCATCCTATCACGCTGTGCTTATTCATCAATTTCCATCACATTTAAACTTCATTGCATCTCAAACGTTCTAGAGAGGTAGCGAGAAATATGTGAGACCCTTGCTCTGAAAGATCCATGGACTTAGAGGAAAAGTAGTGCAGTTCACATGTGTGGTACTAGGGACACTCTAGGACCTACCTGGCTACTGCTTGGTTGGCTGTGTTCCACATCTTCCAATGAGGTGAGGAGAGGGCAAGTTCTTGTAAACAGAGGGAGCAAAGTGGAAGAGATTTTCCTCCTGTCTGTGATGGGTACTGACAACGTGTCGTTAATACATCATCAGCCCACAGAAGCAGAGATAACTGGCTTTCATTGCTCATGGGTTTATTGCCACTCAAAAGTATCTCACAGTTGTGCCAAAGGGGAAAAGAAAAACGAACCTAAATAACAGCCAGCATCTAGAAAGAGAACACTCAGAAATGGGTAGTGGTGAAAACAGATTGCTGGTGGAGATAGATGACAACTTTTAATTTCAAAAAAGCATGAGGCAATTCACTTAGTATAAAATACATTTTCCAGAAATTAAAAACCCAACACGGTAAATATGGTAGAGAAAGAGTGAAACAGCTACTCTTTACCAAATTAGTGGCCTGAAATAATTGTAGCAGTAGTAATCTCTAGAAAACCCAAAGACATGGAGAATGTAACAAAAACAAAATTACCTTGAAGACAAGTTTAGGATGTGAAACAGGAGAAGAAGGAAGTGAATGAATGTAGGAAGGCATGATTTACTGAATACCAGAGGAAATTTTCACTGGTTGGAAAGGCCTCTGACCATAGGTGTCAGGAAGCACCAGGGGCAAAAAAAAGATAACTAGGCAGACATTTCATTCAAATATTTCTTTTCTACTCTGTGTCAATGACAAATGGTGTTTGAGTCTCTGATTACAGAGACTAAAAGCATTGAGCCATGCCCTCAGTGAGTGGGAAGAGATAGACAATAAGTAAATAAATGAATATGCCAGGTGGGACGATACCCAAAAAAGTAGGCAGCGCTGGGATGAAATGCAGGATTTACTATTGTATGGATGGTCAGAGCCAGATAAGGTGGAATTTGAGCAGGAATTTGAAGGAAGTGAGGGAACCAGCCTTGTAAATATCTGGGGAGAAAACACTCCATACAGGGAACAGAAAGTTTAAAAGCCTTGGGCTAGTATCTATTATACTTGCTATTAAAAGATTGACAAAGTAGCCACTTGGCTGGAGATGAGTGAAAACATCTCTGTGGGCAGTAACAGCGGGAAACAAGATTAGGTAGGGCTTTGTAGACTATTGTAAAGCTTTTGGCTTTAATTCATTGGTACAGATGGGAAGCCATTAGAGGGTTTTGAGCGGAGAGACATCATGTGACTTAGTGTCCCTACTGTTGGAGAATATAGGTAGTAAGGGCAGAAGCTGGGAGACCAGATCCCTGGATATTGCAATAAATTAGAAGTGATAAGGACTTGGGTCAGTGTGGTATCAGTGGAAAAATTGCAATTGGTCAGTTTCTGAAAATATTTGAAAGTAGGTGGATTGGGTGTGGTGTGTGAAAATAGATCAGTAAGTTTTTTGTTTTGCCCCTGAATAACTAGAAGGATGGAGTTTCTGCTTACTATAATAGAAAAGATTGTGTAACGGTCAAATTTTGGGATGGTAGCAGCTGAGGGAATCAGGAATTTAATTAGGAATGTTTAATTTGAGATGCTTTTATTCAATATGCAGGAGGATATAATCAAATGATAGAATTTCAGCATAAAGGAAGGAATTCATAAAGGAAAAGAAGAGAAAAAATCACATCTGCAGGCTTTAGAGGATGATTACAAGTAAGAATCATTTTCCTAAGTAAGATCATCTATCTGGAGGCTAAGCAAGGGTCCAGTCAGTATATCCCAAGTAACCTCTGTTGAGGAAAATGCAGTTAAGAACTTTGAGGACCTTTAAACAAACAACAGACTAAAAGACCTGTGTTCTCTGATAGACTGGGTGTTTGTAACATTAAGTGTTGAGTGAGTTTTCTTCAAGTAGGAAAAGACATACTACATGGAATAATCTCACATCAGTAACTGTAAGTACTAAGCTATCTCAACAAACTGAAATTGAGGGGCTGAGCAGATAGTAAAGTACAGAAAAGCATTCTAAAATTTCTCATCCCTGGTGAGAAAAATGACTTCGTGGAAGAAAACACTTGTTCTTGCAACCAATCGGATGGCATGTTTTTGACGGCCTTCTAAAACTCACTGACGCACTTGAGAATATAAAAAAAAAAATCAAAACTTGTATTACAGTTTTAGCGATTTTTAAATAAGTCAGGAAATTATTTCCAAGTTGTTAAATTGTGAAGATACAAAACTTTTGATAGGTGTTATACTTAGTTTTCAGCCACTAAAGCACAAAACAAAATATTTGCAATAATCATTTTCAAAATATTATTTCCGTAGCAGTCATTTTTTTCCAAAGCAATTTCTCATTCATAGACTTCTGATCATCTGCTTTAATAATAACTTTTAGTTTTGTACTTTGGCAGAGCTAATTTAGGTTTAGGAGTAAGGTGAACTCTTGTCATTTTCTTGTTCCTAAATGCTTACATTATTCCTGTTATCTTTTACATAGAGGATGCTTTTTCTTAGAGATACTTTTATGTCACTTTTCCATTTTGTGAAACATCTGTGAAGTGTCGTCTGTCGTCGTGTTTTGGGTGAGGGACTAGGGCTTCTTCACTGGCAGCTCTTGCTCTTCCCTCAGCTCATTTTGTGCTATTTACAGATCAAGTAAAAGCATCTGTATCAATCCACATACTAACTATTAATAAAGCTTAAATACAAACACACCTTCCAGTGTCGTCTTTCAGCACCCTGCTGAATCATCTGACATGCTCCCTGGTGCGGGCGTGTCCTACTTTGGAGATAGTATTATGTAAATATGTCCTCATAAAATATTTACCAAGTAGGGGTGTATGGATCAGGAGCTTAACATTCTCTGGTCGGGATGAGTTGTGTGATTGTTAAAATGCAGATTTTGACTCTTGTCCCAAATTTACTGAATGGGTTTTTGTGGGATATAACCTAGGAATCTGCATATTTAATAAGATTCTCAAGTGGTTCATTGATGCACCATTTTGGAAGTTGATGACTTTGAAAACCTGAAGGCAAATTATCTTTTTATCCTGATCTAATTCCTCCTTTCCAAAGACAGGTCCAGATACACTGCTTCGCAGTCTCTCAACATGCAATCCGTATTCACGTCTCCATGTCTTAATAAGTGTTCCTTTTCCTGCCTGGAAAATGTCTTCCTACCTTTTCAAGACCCAGTTCAAGTTCACATCTGTGAAATTCACATCTATACATCTCAAATAACACATAAATGTTTTTATGATTTCTTCTGCCTGTTAAGACCCGCATAAGGTATTTGCCATTGTTAGTATTATGCCATCTAAGGAAAAAATCAGACCAAACTTAATGTTCTTAAAACCGATTGAACAGAGATGTTTTTTGCATCAATGTCATCTATGTACTGATTTAAGAACAAAACCAAGACTTAATTTCCCACATACATGATGCTACAGCTCACTTGAAACTTCTAAAGAAATTTACCTATGTGAGGATTATCACAGAGATTGTCTCTGAAGAAATGAAACAAGAAGATGAAGTGTATATTAAAGACCAAAGGTGTACCAATATCTAAAAAGGAGTAATTCACATTTTCCCCAGTCATCAAGCTATTGTCTCTCAGCTCCAAATCCACCCCTTGCCTTGCATTGTAATGTTGTAATTGCCCCTTACACAGGTTTCTCCTCTCCCAGCAGGCTTGATGTTAAGGTTTGTCATTGAAGTACAATGTATTGCCATAACCAAGGGAAAGGGCTTCTTTCCTGGCTCTGGTGTACAGTATTTGACCTGGCTACCAGCAGATTGGCATGAAGAAAGTCTGGTAGCACTCACTTTAACAGCCTTCACAGATTAGCTGCAATCTGGATCAGTTCTGAATCTCACTCAGCCCTACAGGTTGGGGTCGGGTGGCTGTTAGTTTCTTTTTCACTCTGCCACGACCATAGAGGGAGCAGCTTCTTTCTGCCTCACCTATTTCTATATCCATTAGTCTTCTTTTATCCCTTTTTAGTAGTTAGCCACCTTTCATTAACAATTCTCTGTTTAGTTTTCTCTGTTGATGGGGTTCCTGTCTCCTGACTCTTATGTAGGGTATGCTGCTCATGAGAGATTTCTTTCAGAGTGGGGAATAAACTACTTAGAAGCTGTGTCCCATCAGGAAGGGGCATCAGTTAAAATTATGGTTTACGTGAATATTTGCAATGTCAGAAGGAGCAAGTGAAGAGGGAAACAACATTGTGGTGAAGTAAGTGTGGAAACCAGAGAGACAGATTGAGAAAGACTGATATGATAGAGTTTTGGTGGCTGGCCTGAGTGAATCCATAGTGATGGCCATGGGGATCATTAGATCAATAAATATTAATTTTTTCACATGCTACAAAAGGAAATACAAAAGACACTCAGTTTCTCTACTTGGAGGTGATTACTATGTACAGATTCCTGGGAACCTTCCAGAGCTGTTCTGTGGATAAATGTGCCAATACACAAATACAGTTCTCCCTTTATCTCCCTCTCCCTCTCTGTCTCCCTTTCTCTCTCCATAATTAGCATTCTTCTGCATTTTTCTTTGTTTACCTAATAGTATATCTTGGAAATAATTTTATGTTTTTTTCAGTTTTCTTAAATTTTTTTTAATTGAAATAAACATCATATAGTAAATATCTTGTTCTTTTTAACTGACTGCATACTGCTTCACACTATGGCAGTGCCAACACTGTGGAGGGACATCTGGGTTGAGTATAATTCTGTACCATTATAAACAGTGTTGTGGAGAACACCCGTGTGTGTGTGTGATATATATATATATATTTGTACATGTGTATGAGTGTATCTTGTATAAATTCCTAGAAGTGGCACCACTGGCCCAGATGTCATGTTCCTTTTCTTTCTTTTTAATTATTACAGATTTATAAGAAGTGGCACCACTACTGCACAGAGATCCCAAGGTGCCCCTCACCTGGTTTCTCCCAATGGCAACATCTAACATATAGTACAATACCAAAATTAGAAAACGGATAGAATCTACAAATCTTAAACAGATTCCACCAGTTTTACTTGCCCTCATTTGGGAGTGTATGTGGTTTTAGGCAATTTTATCAAAATTAAATGTGTGTACCACCACCGAAGCCAGGATGCAGTACTGTCCTGTCAGAGCAGAGATTCCTTCTATGGCCCCCGAGGGTCACACCAACCTTCCTCCCTTCACCACAGCCTCTTCCTGTTTTTGGAAACCAGGCATCTGTTCTCCAGCTCTATAATTTTCTCATTTTGAGAATACAGCAGTCCCTCCTTCACTTTCAGTGGTTTTCAGTTACCACTGTCAACCACGGCCTGGAAGCAGATGATCCTTCTGATGTATTATCAGAAGGTCGACAGTAGCCCAACACTATGCCGCAAAGCCTACATTATTCTCAGTTCATCTTATCATGTAGGTGTTTTGTCATTTCATGTCATCGCAGGAAGAAGAGTACAGTACAATAAGATATTTTGAGAGACCACATTCACATAACCTTTTTTACAGTATATTGTTATAATTGTTCTATTTTAGTCTCTTACTGTACCTAACTTATAATACGATTTAAATTATCACCAGCTGCCTATGACAGATCTAGTTTCTCTACAACCTTCTCAGCACCTAATATTGTCACAATTATTTAAATTTTAGCTGGGGAATAGATGTGTGTGATTTATTATCATGGTTTTCATTGGAACGTCCCCAATAGTTAATGATGTTGAATATATCTTCAGGTATTAACTTGCTATCTGTATATTTTCTTTTGTCACATGTCTTGCCTTTTTTCTTTTTTTTTTAAATTTTTTATTAAGGTATTATTGATGTACACTCTTATGAAGGTTTCACATGAAAAAACAATGTGGTTACTACATTTACCCATATTATCAAGCCCCCACCCACACCCCAATGCAGTCACTGTCCATCAGTGTAGTAAGATGCAACAGATTCACTGTTTGCCTTCTCTGTGCTACACTGTTTTTCCCGTGATTCCCCACACCATGTGTACTAAACAATACCCCACAATCCCCTTCTCCCACCCTCCCTACACACCCTCCCACAGCCCTCCCCTTTGGTAACCACTAGTTCCTTCTTGGAGTCTCTGAGTGTGCTACTATTTTGTTCCTTCAGTTTTGCTTTGTTGTTAATACTCCACAAATGAGGGAAATCATTTGGCACTTGTTTTTCTCCGCCTGGCTTATTTCACTGAGCATAATATCCGCCAGCTCCATCCCTGTTGTTGCAAATGGCAGGATTTGTTTACTTCTTATGGCTGAATAGTATTCCATTGTGTATATGTACCACTTCTTCTTTATCCATTCATCTACTGATGGACACTTAGGTTGCTTCCATATCTTGGCTATTCTAAAAAGTGCTGCAATAAACATAGGGGTGCATATATCTTTTTGAATCTGAGAAGTCGTATTCTTTGGGTAAATTCCAAAGAGTGGGATTCTCGGGTCAAATGATATTTCTATTTTTAGTTTTTTGAGGAACCTCTATATTACTTTCCACAATGGTTAAACTAGCTTACATTCCCACCAGCAGTGTAGGAGGGTTCCCCTTTCTCCGCATCCTCGCCAGCATTTGTTGTTAGTCTTTTGGATGGTGGCCCCTTACTGGTGTGAGGTGATATCTCATTGTGGTTTTAATTTGCATTTCCCTGATGATTAGTGATGTGGAGCTTCTTATCATGTGCCTCTTGGCCATCTGAATTTCATCTTTGGAGAACTTTCTCTTCATATCCTCTGCCCATTTTTTAATCAGGTTTTTTGCTTTTTGGGTGTAGAGGTGTGTAAATTCTTTATATATTTTGGATGTTAACCCCTTGTCGGATATGTCATTTACAAATATATTCTCCCATACTGTAGGATGCCTTTTTGTTCTGTTGATGGTGTCCTTTGCTGTACAGAAGGTTTTTAGTTTCATGCAGTCCCATGAGTTCATTTTTGCTTTTGTTTCCCTTGCTCGAGGAGATGTGTTCAGGAAGAAGTTGCCCATGCTTATATTCAGATTTTTGCCTATGTTGTCTTCTAAGAGTTTTATGGTTTCATGACTTACATTCAGGTCCTTGATCCATTTCGAGTTTACTTTTGTGTATGGAGATAAACAATAATCCAGTTTCTTCTCTTGCATGTAACTGTCCAGTTTTGCCAACACCAGCTGTTGAAGAGGCTGTCATTTCCCCATTGTATGTCCATGGCTCCTTTATCTTATATTATTTGACCATATACGGTTGGGTTTATATCAGGGCTCTCTAGTCTGTTCCATTGGTCTATAGGTCTGTTTTTGTGCCAGTACCAAATTGTCTTGAGTTCTGTGGCTTTGTAGTAAAGCTTGAAGTTGGGAGCATAATTCCCCCAGCTTTATTCTTCCTTCTCAGGATTGCTTTGGCTATTCGGGGTCTTTTGTGGTTCCATATGAATTTTAGAATGATTTTCTCTAGTTCGTTGGAAAATGCTGTTGGTATTTTGATAGGACTTGCATTGAATCTGTAGATTGCTTTAGGCAGGATGGCCATTTTGACAATATTAATTCTTCCAATCTATGAGCATGGGATGTGTTTCTACTTATTGATATCTCCTTTAATATCTCTCATGAGTGTCTTGTAGTTTTCAGAGTAGAGGTCTTTCACTTCCTTGGTTAGGTTAATTCCTAGGTATTTTATTCTTTTTGATGCAACTTTGAATGGAATTGTTTTCCTGATTTCTCTCTCTGCTAGGTTATTGTTAGTGTATAGGAATGCCACAGATTTCTGTGTATTAATTTTGTATCCCGCAACTTTGCTGAATTCAAATATTAGATCCAGTAGTTTTGGAGTATATGCTTTAGGGTTTTTTATGTACAATATCATGTCATCTGCAAACAGTGACAGTTTAACTTCTTCCCTGCCAGTCTGGATGCCTTTTATTTCTTTGTGTTGTCTGACTGCCTTGGCTAGGACCTCCAGTACTATGTTGAATAACAGTGGGGAGAGTGGGCATCCTTGTCTTCTTCCTGATCTTAAAGGAAAAACTTTCAATTTCTCGCTGTTAAGTATAATGTATGCTATGGGTTTGTCATATTTGGCCTTTATTATGTTGAGGTACTTGCCCTCTATACCCGTTTTGTTGAGAGTCATGAATGGATGTTGAATTTTGTCAAATGCTTTTTCAGCATCTATGGAGATGATCATGTGGTTTTTGTTCTTCTTTTTGTTGATGTGGTGGATGATGATGGATTTTCGAATGTTGTACCATCCTTGCATCCCTGAGATGAATCCCACTTGATCATGATGGATGATCCCTTTGATGTATTTTTGAATTTGGTTTGCTAATATTTTGTTGAGTATTTTTGCATCTACGTTCATCAGGGATATTGGTCTGTAATTTTCTTTTTTGGTGAGGTCTTTGCCCGGTTTTGGTATTAGAGTGATTCTGGCTTCATAGAAAGAGTTTGGAAGTATTCCCTCCTCTTCTATTTTTTGGAAAACTTTAAGGAGAATGGGTGTTATTTCTTCTCTATATGTCTGGTAGAATTCAGAGGTTAATCCTTCTGGTCTGGGGGTTTTGTTCTTGGGTAGTTTTTTGATTACTGATTCAATTTCGTTGCTTGTGATTGGTCTGTTTAGTTTTTCTGTTTCTTGCTTGGTGAGTCTTGGACGGTTGTATTTTTCTAAGAAGTTGTCCATTTCTTCTATGTTTTGCAGCTTGTTAGCATATAGATTCTCATAATATTCTCTTATAATTCTTTGAATTTCTGTGGGGTCCATCGTTATTTTTCCTTTCTCATTTCTGATTCTGTTTATGTGTGCAGATTCTCTTTTTCTCTTAATGAGTCTGGCTAGGGGTTTATCTATTTTGTTTATTTTTTCAAAGAACCAGCTCTTGGTTTCATTGATTTTTTTCTATTGTTTTATTCTCCTCAATTTTATTTACTTCTTCTCTGATCTTTATTATGTCACTCCTCCTGGTGGCTTTTGGCCTCATTTGTTCTTCTTATTCCAATTTCAGTATCATGTCTTTAGACTATTCATTTGGGAATGTTCTTCCTTCTTTAAATAGGCCTGGATTGCAATATACTTTCCTCTTAGAACTGCCTTTGCTGCGTCCCACAGAAGTTGTGGCTTTGTGTTGTTGTTGTAATTAGTCTCCATATATTCTTTGATTTCTGTTTTGATTTGGTCATTAACCCATTGATTAATTAGGAGAATGTTGTTAAGTCTCCATATATTTGTGAGCCTTTTTGATTTCTTTCTAAAATTTATTTCTAGTTTTATACCTTTGTGATCTGAGAAGTTGGTTGGTAGAATTTCAATATTTTTGAATTTACTGAAGTTCTCCTTGTGGCCTAGAATGTGGTCTATTCTGGAAAATGTTCCATGTGCACTTGAGGAGAATGTGTATCCTGTCACTTTTGGGTGCAGAGTTCTGTAGATGTCTGTTAGGTCCATTTGTTCTAGTGTGTTGTTCAGTGCCTCTGTGTCTACTTATTTTCTGTCTGGTTGATCTGTCCTTTGGAGTGAGTGGTAGGTTGAAGTCTCCTAAAATGAATGCATTGCTCTCTATTTCCTCCTTTAATTCTGTTAGTATTTGTTTCACATATGCTGGCGCTCCTGTGTTGGCTGCATATATATTTACAATGGTTATATCCTCCTGTTGGATTGACCCCTTTATCAATATGTAATGTCCTTCTTTATCTCTTGCTACTTTCTTCGTTTTGAAGTCTATTTTGTCTAATACAAGTACTGCAACACCTGCTTTTTTCTCTTTGTTGTTTGCATGAAATATCTTTTTCCATCTCTTCACTTTTAGTCTGTGTATATCTTTGGGTTTGAGGTGAGTCTCTTGTAAGCAGCATATAGATGGGTCTTGCTTTTTTATCCCATCTGTTACTCTGTGTCTTTTGATTGGTGCATTCAGTCCATTTACATTTAGGGTGATTATCGATAGATATGTACTTATTGCCATTGCTGGCTTTAGATTCGTGGTTACCAAAGGTTCAAGGGTTACTTCTTTACTATCTGACAATCTAACTTAACTTTCTTGTTAAGTTATTGTAAACACAGACTGATGTTTCTTTATTTCTCTCCCTTCTTGTTCTTCCTACTCCATTCTTTATATACTCGTGTTTTATTCTTTTCCTTTAGTTAGTATTTGGATGGTCTGCTTTCTTTGCTATGATTTTATTTTCTCTGGTGACATCCTTTTAGTCTTAGGAGTCCTTCCCTCTAGAGCAGTCTGTCTAAGTTTTCCTGTAGAGGTGGTTTATGGGAGGCAAATTCCCTCAGCTTTCGCTTGTCTTGAACTTGTTTAATCCCTCCATCATATTTAAATGATAATTGTGCTGGATACAATATTCTTGGTACGAGGCCCTTCTGTTTCATTATGTTAAATATATCATGCCATTCTCTTCTGGCCTGTAAGGTTTCTGTTGAGAAGTCTGATGATAGTCTGATGGGTTTTCCTTTGTAGGCGATCTTTTTTCTCTCTCTAGCTACCTCTAATACTCTGTCCTTAATTTTGATCTTTGCCATTTTAATTATAATGTGTCTTGGTGTTGTCTTCCTTGGGTCCCTTGTGTTGGGAGATCTGTAGGCTTCCATGGACTGTGAGACTATTTCCTTCCCCAACACGGAGAAGTTTTCAGCAATTATTTCTTCAAAGACACTTTCTATTCCTTTTTCTCTCTCTTCTTCCTCTGGTACTCCTATAATGCAAATATTGTTCCGTTTGGATTGGTCACACAGTTCTCTTAATATTCTTTCATTCCGAGAGATCCTTTTATCTCTCTCTGCTTCAGCTTCTCTGTATTCCTGTTCTTTGATTTCTATTCCATTAACAGTCTTTTGCATCTCGTCCAGTCTGCTGCTAAACCCGTCGATGGCTTTTCTCATTTCTGCATTGTCTTTCCTCACTTCCCTCACTTCCTCCCTCAGCTCTTGCATATTTCTCTGTAGATCCATCAGTATGGTTATGACTTTTATTCTGAATTCTTTTTCAGGAAGATTGTGCATTTCCATCCTTTCAGACTCCCTCTCTGGTGTCTGGGTCTGGATAAGCTTTGTTTGTACTGTATTCCTCTGTCTCTTTATGGTGACAGAAATGGTCGCTGGTAGGTGCCACGTATGTCAGTTGGGCTCTTTAAGACTTAAAAAAAAAAAGAAAGAAAGAAGAGAAAGAGAAGAGAACGAAAGGAAAGAAAGAAAATAAAGCAAAGAAAAGAGAAAAAAAACACCAACATAAAAAAACAACAAAAAAACTAAAAGACACCTGCCAGGAGTAGATTTTGTGAGGATGCTTTAGGTGGCGCTGTTGCTCCACTATTCTGCAGCCACAGCCTCACCGCTCCGCAGGGCCCTTTGTAGCTCTGGCCAGGGTAGGAACAAATGGGAGGCTGCTGATCTCTGTGGGAATTCTCAGTGTGGCTATTTTTTCCCAGTCGCCAGCCAAGGGGTCCGAAATTCCCCAGGACTCCCAGCTTGCTGCTCAGTGTGCTGGGCTGATCCTGCTCCTCCGTTGGGCCCCTATTATCTCTTTAAGACCGCTAAAAGAGTGCCAGCTTTTCTTTTGTCCTGGAATCTGGCTGCGAGGACCCAGTGGGTTCCCCAGCTCAGATCCTGCACCCTCTGTCTCTCCAATCTCTGATACAGCACGTGATGTGTGTTGGTGCTCCCGGCGCAGATCACCAGGGCTGGTTATTTCACGGGTCTGTACTTCCACTCCCTCCCAGCTCTGAATCCTCTCCTCCCATCAGTGTGCTGGGGTGGGGGAGTGCTCAGGTCATGCCAGGACACGGCTCCATATCTTACCTGCCTCGCAGGGTGCCGAGTCCTCTCAGGTGTAGATGCAGGCTGGGTGCTGTCCTGTA
Source organism: Phataginus tricuspis (assembly GCA_029783875.1). Classification (NCBI taxonomy): domain Eukaryota; kingdom Metazoa; phylum Chordata; class Mammalia; order Pholidota; family Manidae; genus Phataginus; species Phataginus tricuspis. The sequence continues at coordinate 4,298,361 of JAQQAC010002701.1, read as the reverse complement.
TCTTCTGGTCTCTCTTTTAGGAATAGTTGTATTTGTTGTATTTTCGTAAATATATATGGTTTTGGGAGGAGATTTCCGCTGCCCTGCTCATGCCGCCATCTTCCAGGAACTCTGATCGATCATATGGTTTTTGTCCTTTTTGTTGATGTGGTGTATGATGTTGATGGATTTTCAAATATTGTACCATCTTTGCATCCCTGAAATGAATCCTACTTGATCATCATGGATGATCTTTTTGATATATCTTTGAATTTGATTTGCTAATATTTATTGAGTATTTTTTCATCTACGTTCATCAGTGATGTTGGTCTGTAATTTTTTTGTGGTGTCTTTATCTGGTTTTGGTATTAGAGTGATGCTGGCCTCATAGAATCAGTTTGGAAGTATTCCCTCCTCTTTTACTTTTTGGAAAACTTTAAAGAGGATGGGTATTAGGTTTTCACAAATTGTTTGATGAAATTAAGTGGTGAAGCCATTTGTCCAGAAGTTTTGTTCCCTAGGTAGTTTTTTGATTACCTATTCAATTTCTTTGCTGGTAATTGGTCTGGTCAGATTTTCTGTTTCTTCCTTGGTCAGTCTTGGAAGATTGTATGTTTCTAGAAAGTTGGCCATTTCTTCTAGGTTATCCAGTTTGCATATAATTTTTCATAGTATTCTCTAATAATTCTTTATATTTCTGTGGTGTGTGTAGTGATTTTTCCTTTGTAATTTCTGATTCTGTTTCTGTTTGTACACACTCTTTTTTTCTTGATAAGTGTGACTAGGGGTTTATCTATTTTGTTTATTTTACAACGATCCACCTCCTGCTTTTATTGATTCTGTCTATTGTTCTATTCTTCTCGATTTTATTTATTTATGCTCTAATATTTATTATGTTGCTCCTTCTACTGACTTTGGGTCTCATTCTTCTTTTTCTAATTTCATTAATTGTGAGTTTAGACTGCTAATATGGGATTGTTCTTTCTGAGGTAAGTCTGTATTTCAATATACTTCCCTCTTAGTATGGCCTTTGCTGCGTCTCAAAGATTTTGCAGTGTTGAGTTATTGTTATCATTTGTTTCCATATATTGCTTGATCTCTGTTTTTATTTTGTCAATGGTCCATTGATTATTTAGGAGAATGTTGTTAAGCCTCCATGTGTTTGTGAGATTTTGTGTTTTCTTTGTGTAATTTTTTCTACTTTCATATATTTGTGGTCTGAGAAGCTGTTTGGTACAATTTCAATCCTTTTGAATTTACGGACGTTCTTTTTGTGTATGATCTATTGTATATGATCTATTCTGGAAAATGTTCCATGTGCATTTGAGAAGAATGTGTATCCTGCTGCTTTTGAGTGGAGTGTCCTGTAGATGTCTGTTAGGTCCATCTGTTCTAATGTGTTTTCCATCGCCTCTCCTTATTTTCTGTCTGTTTGATCTGTCCTTTGGAGTGTGTGATGTGCTGAAGTCTCCTAAAATGAATGTATTGCATTCTATTTCTCCCTTTAGTTCTGTTAGTATTTGTTCAAAATATGTAGGTGCTCCTGTGTTGGGTGCATAAATATTTATAATAGTTATATCCTCTTGTTGGACTGACCCCTTTATCATTATGTAATGCCTTCTTTGTTTCTTGGTTTGAAGTCTATTTTGTCTGATAGAAGTACTGGAACTCCTGCTTTTCTCTCCCTATTAGTTGCATGAAATATATTTTTCCATCCCTTCACTTTTAGTCTGTGTATGTCTTTGGGTTTGAAGTGAGTCTCTTGTAGGGAGCATATAGATGGGTCTTGTTTTTTTATCCATTCAGTGACTCTATGTCTTTTGATTGGTGCATTCAGACCATTTACATTCAGGATGATTATCGATAGGTATGTACTTACTGCCATTGCAGGCTTTGATTCGTGGTTACCAAAGGTTCAAGGGTAACTTCTTTACTATCTAACAGTCTAACATAACTCACTTAGTATGCTATTACAAACACAGTCTAAAGGTTCTTTTTTCCCCCCTAGTTTTTCTTCCTCCTCCATTCTTTATATATTAGGGATTATATTCTTTACTCTTAGTCTATCCCTTGACTGATTTTGGGGATAGTTGATTTGATTTTGTATTTGCTTAGTAATTTATTGTGTTACATCCTTTAGTGTTGTTTTATTTTCTCTGGTGACAGCTATTTAGCCTTAGGAGCACTTCCATCTATAGTAGTCCCTTTAAAATGCACTGTAGATATGGTTTTGGGGAGGTAAATTTCCTCAACTTTTGGTTATCTGGGAATTGTTTAATACCTCCTTCAAATTTAAATGATAATCTTGCTGGGTAGAGTATTCTTGGTTTGAGGCCTGTGGAGGGCTGGTAGCGATATCACCCCAGAAGTGATGTTTCCCCAAAAATGACATCATCGGATTCAGACACCAGGAAGAGATATCACCAGAAGTGATATCACCATAAGTGACATCACTGGAAGCAGAAGTGACAACACTGGACATGAGATCAGTTCGGAAGTGACATCATTATAAGCCTGTGTATATAAGTTGTACTCGGAAAATAAACTGCATCATTTTCCACCACCAGTGGTCAGTGGACCTTCTGATCCCAGCTTTGGTTCTGTGTCTTATATCTTTGTGTTTCCCTTAATCTCCTCATCCACTCCTCTCAGGTTCAGGTGGTTTGTGGAGCTAATCTCTGCAGAGGCCCTTCTGTTTCATTTCATTGAATATATAATGACACTCCCTTCTTGCCTGTAACGTTTCTGCTGAGAAATCTGATGATAGCCTGATGGCTTTCCTTTGTAGGTGATCTTTTTTCTCTCTCTGGCTGCCTTTAATACTCTGTCCGTGACATTGATATTTGCCATTTTAATTATTATATGTTTTGGTGTTGTCTTCCTTGGGTCACTTGTGTTGGAAGGTCTGTGCACCTCCATGGACTGAGAGACTATCTTCTCCCCCAGACTGGGGAAGTTTTCAGCAATTACCTTCTCAAAGACACTTTCTTTCCCTTTTTCTCTCTCTTCTTCTTCTGGTACCCCTATAATGCAGATAATGTTCTGTTTGGATTGGTCACACAGTTCTCTCAACATTCTTTCATTCCTAGAGATCCATTTATCACTCTGTGCCTCAGCTTCTTAGTATTCCTATTCTCTAATTTCTATTTCATTTACTGTCTCCTCTACTACATCTAATCTGCTTTTAAATTCCTCCATTGTATGTTTCACTTCAGATACTGTATTTTTCAAAGTTTGTATCCAATTCTTGAATTCCTCCCTGAGGTCTTGAATATTTTTCTGTAGCTCTGTGAGCATGTTTATGATTTTTATTTTGAAATCTCTTTCAGGAATATTGATGCATTCAGTTTCACTTGGCCCTCTTTCTGGTGTTTGTGGGATTTTGGTTTGAACCAGGTCCTTGGCCACTTCATGTTTGTAAGTGGTGTCCTCTAGTGCCCAGAAGCTCTACTCTCTGGAGCTGCTCAGCCCCTGGAGCGATGGTGGGGTTCGCAGGCAAGAGACATTTGTGCCTGTTGGGAGGAAAGAGTTTTTTCCTGCTTCCTGGCTGCAGTGCCTGCCTCTACTGCCAGGGCCTGTGGACCAAGCATGAAGGTTAAAGCCTCTATTCTTTGTACTTGTAGCTGCTTTAGATGGGGCCACCCTCTGGCTGGCCTGGTACAATGGCGGGGGCAGCTAGTTTTCAAGCTGGTACCGGCCAGGAGGAAGGAGTAGCAGGCTGTGTATCACAATGGAGACCTCTTAGCTGCATTGTCAACCATGGTATGGAACTCCTGAAGCTCCTGAAAGTTCCCAACCTGCTGGGATGAGTACACCTGAACAATTTTGTCCATGTGTCCTTTCTCCTGAGCAGTAAGCTTTCTGAAGTCCTTGCCCCTTTATTAGTCCTCTTGCTGTTAAGAAGTCTCTCAGACTGCCCACCTTTCTTTTGTCCCAGAGCAGCCGGATATGGATCCCTGTTTTCTACAAGTGGCTGGAATCTCAGTCTCTCCAAGTATTACACCTGTCTTAGCTTTCCAACCCCACTAACGTCCAAAGTACCATGTAATATAGTTTCGTGCTCTAAGAGCAGATGTCCAGGGCTGGGTGTTCATCAGTCCTAGGCCTCCACCCCCTCCCCACTCTGTTTCTCTTCCTCCTGCTGGTAAGGTGGCATGGGGAAGGGCTTGGATCCCTCCAGATAATGACTTTGGTACTTTACCCTTTTCCTTGAGGTTTGCTAGTTTTCCCTGGTGTATGCAATCTGTCACAGCTTTTCTTCCTTTTCCTCTTTCAGCATTAGTTGTATTTGCTATGTTTTCCTATTATATGTGGTTTTGGGAGGAGGTTTCTTTCTCACCTCTCACACTGCCATCTTTAAGCCTATCTGAATAAAGCTTTTTTTAATGGAGGAAGCCCATTACTTAAAAAATTGCTTGTTTTTTTGATATAATTTCTGAGAAGCCATCCAGAGGAATTCTGAGAACACACATAATCTATAACTCAATCTTTAGATTTTCATGATATCATTAGCATGTTGAACAATAGTATTTATAGGAAGACTTACAGTTACAGATATTTGTTTCTGTTAAGGACACTTAATTTCTGCTGCAGTCAGTTGTCACATTAAAGGTAAATTAATAATCCATGAAAGGTATTGATGTTTTGGCAATTTATTTACTACTTGATATGCTTCATATCCTCTAGTTTATTCATATTTAAAACAAAGTTGTAATTTTAGTCTTTTTTTTAGCACATTAAGTTTTCATCACAAACCTTATAGGTTTATTGGTCATGGTTCTTGCTTTGTTTCTATTATTGTGTCATGGTGGTATCTTAAGTTGTATCCTTTTGATATAAATACACTTTTTTTGTAGAATAAATCTATATGAATATTTTACATGCTGAAAAATGTGCTTATCCTATTTTCCTTGAAATATGAATGCTTGGTCTACATTTCATTCCCCCACATCTGATACCAACATGTATAAAAATAGTTCACTTTTCTCTTGACTCTCTGGAAGGAAAAATAACACTGCATCCACCCTGATAAGTGGCAGTTGACATTTGGCCTTGAGTCATGGAGGCAACAAGGAATAGCAGGGTCTGTGGCAAACTTAGCAAGCATACTATATTCACAGGAGCAGCTACTACTCAGCTTCAGCCACTATTGTCATTGGGAAATGTGGGTTTCAAATTTCCAACAGCTTCCAAATTTTCAAGAGAAGCTGTAACTCCAACTTTTCATGCAAAATCTCCTGAAATTTAAAGGTAAATATTAGAAAACGACATTTTGTCCAAACAAAATATATCTACAGGCTGAGTTTGACTTGTGGGCTGCCACAAACTGGGGATTAATAGTATGTGGGAATGACAGGGACAGTTACTGAGGTCCCGGCACAGTGCGATGATTTGGAGAATAATGGTTGTGCAAGTGAAGGTAAACCAAACCTGGGGCACCACTGCTGTCTGGCTAGGGGCCGCATCAGCAGGATGAGGAAGTAGACTGTTTGGGCCCAGTCCTGTGCTGAGGTGCTGAGAGAGAGCGATGCAGTGCTAGACTACACAGCCTCCAGTTTTCTCTTCCCTTGGAAGCAAACACTTTCTGGAGTGACTGAACCCCAACATACCTGTATCATGTAAAGGGAGAGCTCAAGAAGGAGATGGTGGACTTCTGTCTCAAAAGTTCTTAAAAGAAGAAAGCCGAACTCATGGAAATAGCATAATGGTGGTTTATGGGTTTAGGGGTGGGGCAGAAGGAGAGAAACTGGTCAAAGAGTACAAGCCTTCGATTTTAGGATGAGTAAGTTCCGAGGATCTAATGTATAGAATGGTGACTATAGTTAATCTTGTGTTGTGTTCTTGAAATTTACTTAGTAGATCTGAAGTGTTTGCACCACGCAAACATACAAAAGGTAACTCTGTGAGGTGATAGATGTGTTAGATGATCTGATTGTGATGATGATTTCACAGAGTATACATATATCAAGTTATCATTTTGTACACTTTAAACATATACAATTTTATTTGTCAGTTATACCTCAGTGAAGCTGGAGGAGAAAAACACTGGCTTTGCCTCATTTTGAACTTTATATATATGGAATTATAAATATGTATTCATGTCTGATGTACTTCACTCAACATCATGTTTCTGAGACTCATCCACTTTGCTGCACCTAGTGGTAGCTCATTCTACTTTCCTTGCCATCTATGATTCTGTCATGCCCTTTCTTATGGACATTTGGACTGTGTGTGATTTATACTAGTACAAATAATGCTGCAGGGATATTCTTGTACATGTCTTTTGGCGAACATAGTATTTGAACGGATTTCTGTTGATTATAGTAAATGAAGACCATTGTAGTCTCAGTTGTGGAATGAAATGCAGGGAAGGCAAGAATAGATGTGGAGAGAAATGGAGAATCTGTTGTGGTCCAGGTACTGAGGTGGTGGTGCTTTTGACTAAGGGTATTGACAGTGAAGATAAGAAATCGATATATCCTAGAGCCTTTAGGAATGTTGTCATGACTTAGGTACTGGGTGGATGCAGAGGATGAAAGAAGAGCAAATGCTAATAGTACCTCCAAGATTTCTGACATGTTTAATGTAGAAAGTGGTATTTAATTAATAATTAAGCTATTTTGGTTTTACTAACTTGTAGACCATTTGTGGAAGTGTCTGAGATACTATTATTGCCTGAGTTCAGAACTTTGAGTTAAAAAAAGTAATGATCTTAGAAAGTCAACTAAAGCAAGGTATAATTATTTGCATACTTTTTTTTACAAAAATCTGATTATTGTAATCTTAAACTTACAAAATAGATATTTCCATATTCTCCCAAAAGTGGTTGTAAGTGTACTTGTTAGCAATATTCCAATTTAAAAAGTGCTTACATTTAAGAACATGTAGATGGGTAGGGAGTACATTTCTATCCCTTAGGGAATTAAGCATCTTCAGTTTTGTAGTGGCTTAATAGAGATTGAATTATATCACTTGATGGCTGGATATTGTGTAAAATGAATTATTCTCAATTCAATATAAACCAATGCCTTCATCCTCTAAATTGCTATTGCAATAGCTATCATATTAGCAGTCTTAGCAACTGGGGATAAAGCTGAATGAGCAAAAACTCAACCATTGATTTATCCCTGAGCATGGATTTTGATACAGGTTGAGGAGCTTAAGTGGAGAGTGTTGTGGGAATTCCACTACTTTGTTGAAATAAGGATTTTGTTTAAACAGCATCAAACTGCACCTGCACCAGCATCAAACTGCACCTCACTAAAATTCTAGTTAATGAGAAATGATGTATCTCACAAAGATTCCTAGAAATCCATTTAATTATGGTTATTTTTTCTCTTTCTCTTTTTAACTTATAGCACATTGTATATAGAAAAATAAAATAGATAAATTTAAAGATAGCAGTTACCTTTGTTTTAGATATCAATTATTTTATTCCTTTAGAATAATATCATTGAAAAGAATTACAATTTTCCTCATTTTTAAGTGCTACATATGGTCATGGTTTAATGTCATGGCACACATTGTTTTTATTCTTTTTCATTTATGTTATGCTTTTTTATCCATGACACATCACTGCTGGTCCTTCCTTTGCCCCTGAGATCCCTCTCAATTTCCTGTGGTTATTTTCTTAAATTTTTTATTGAAGTATTGTTGATACGGTATTATGTTGGTTTCAGATGTACAACATAGTGATTCATCAATTATCCACATTTTTAAATGCTCACCGTGAGGTCATTGTCTGTCACCATATAAAGACATTACAATCATATATGCTATACTTCAACCCATGACTAATTTATTTTATAATTTGATGTTTGTACATCTATATGTCCTTCATGTATTTCATCCATATCCCCACCTCCCTCCTCTGTGGTAACAAATGGTCTGTTGTCTGTGTTTATGAGTCTTTCTGTTTTGTTTTGTTTTGTAGAATCCACATATAAGTAAACTCATATGGTATTTGCTTTTCTCTGACTTATTTCACTTAGTATAATACCGTATTCATCCATCCATGTTGTCAATTCCAGCCAGCAGTGGGAATGAGGGAATAACAATGGAAGAGGACATCCTTATCTTTGAAATCCACACATCACCTACTTTCATGTACGAGTCACAGTAGAAAGCCACTGGGCCACACTGTGCTGCAAGGGAGGCTGCGAACTGTGGCCTTCATTCTGAAAGTTACCTACCCAGCTGAAAATTATGAGCACTTCAGCAAAGAAAACAGGGTGAAACAGATAATGGGATATATTTCTAAATCTCTGCCACATGAATTGAGAAGAATAATGATTGGGTGAACTTTAAAATATATACTATCGGACAACCCAGTCACATATATAATTCCTAATTTTCTACTAGCCACATTGCAAAGTAAAAAAGAAACAGCTGAAGTTAAATTTTATAATATGTTTTACTTAACCCAATATATCCAAAATATTATTTCAACATGTTAAAAATATAAAAATTATTAGTATGATATTTTACATTTGTAATGCCTTGAAAATCAAGTGTGTAATTTTTGGTTACATCATATCTCAATTTGGACTAGCCACACTTTACGTGCTCAATAGCTGCATGTGTCTATTGGCTACAATGTTAGACAATGTAGCTCTAGAAAGAAGTTTTGACAAATGTTAAATGATTGCAATGGAGGAGAATAAACCTTTTTTTTAATGCTTCATGCAATTATTAGTGTATTTATTCATTCAACAAGTATTTCCCAAGTATCTAACACATTCCAGGTACTGTACTAGACACTAGGGACACAGCAGTGAACAAAACTAACAAAGTCCCTGTGCTAATATCCTAGTAAAGGAGATTCAGGCAATAAGTAATTATTTAGTATGTCAAATAGTAATAAGTGTAGAATTACATGGGGAAGAACAAAGTAGGATGATAAATTAAATGAAGGAAAAGCTATGGACACCAGAAAGAAAATTGTTCCAAACAGCAAGAACAGTGAATGCAAAGGCCCTCAGGCATGGAGTGCTTAGAAATATTTAAGGAATGCTAAGAAAGCCAGCATGGATGGAGTAGAGGCAGCGAGAGCTAGATTGTAAGAGATGAAATTGGCAAGGGAGTAGGGAAGTATGTTTTTAAAAGATTACTCCAGCTGCTGCTCTGTTCAGAGTACACAAGGAGGTAGCAGAGAAATCAGGAAGAAGGCTATTGTCATAATCCTGTTGAGATATGATCTTGTGTGCAGAGGTGATGAGAAATGGTTAGATTCTGTATGTATTGCAAAGTTAAAGTTAAGAGAAGTATTATTACTTGAGTTTGAAGGAAACAGGAAAGTTAAGAATGCCTCCAGGTTTTTGGTCAGAGAAACTGAAATATGTAGTTACCTTTTACTGAAGTGGTGACGACCGCTGTAGCAGTAAGCTGATGCAGGTGTGTGCCTGTGTGTGTGGTGGGGGCACCTGAGGGGTAGGGCCCGTTCAGTTTTAGGCTTGTTAGGTTTGAGGTGTCCATTAGATATCCCAGTGGATATGGCAGGCAGGCAGTTGGATATATTAGTCTAGAGCTCAGGAAAGGCTGCAGCTCGGTAGACCAGGGCTAGAGGCAACACTGTAGAGCTGTATTTAAAGCCATCATACTAGAGAAGATCACTAGGATGGAGTGTAATATAAGATAATATAATAACATAATGTAATGTAAGGGAAGAGATGCAAGGACTGTACCCTGGGGCACTCCAACATGTATGGGTTGCATTGATGGAAAGAAATTGGGGAAAGGGGCAAAGAAGGAGTGGCCAGAGAAGAACGGAGAGAGTATTGAGTACCAGGTGCCAATGAGTGAGTTTTAAGTAGGTGTAAGTGATCAGTTTTTACAGTTGTGTAAGAAGAGGATGAGAACTTACTTTTTGGATTTAGCAACATGAAAATCATTGATGGCCTTGGCAAAAGTTGTACTTGGGGATTGGCTGATTCCAGAAAGAATGCTGTTTCAAACAGCTCTGAAATGAGTAATGTAAATATATATATATGTGTGTAAATATATAAGGTCAACCATTTAGTTGTTTCCTTAGGATCCACTTATAAGTTAGATTGCTAGATCAATGTAGTCGATGAGAAATATTTTAGAAAGATCATATCAAAGGTGTCATATCATAGGTGATCCTATCATAGGTAAGGGTATCTTTTGGGGAACAATATTACATTTCTTTTCTTTTCTTGTTTCCTGCCCTCTTGATCAGTCACCCCTAGCCCCAAAGTGATGTGTCTTCAAAGCTTAGTATGTATCCTTCCCTGTTTATAATAGAAAAAATTAAAAGCAACAGAAAGGGTAAATTAATTATGATATGTTCATCCATTGAAATACTATGTGGTTATTGAGATGATTATGTAAAAATATATTTAATGACAAAAATTTTACATTACAGTAAATAAATCAGATTATAAAACTGTACATGTTATTTATTTAAAAATTGGAAAGATAAATATGAAAAAATTTATGTGGTTATATTTGGATTGTGGAATTCTGAGTTTTAAAATTTTTATTCATTATATTTATTTATATATTTCATTATATAGTATTTCTATAAATACTATATATAGTATTTATATATAGCATTTATAGTATATATAGTATAGAAATACATTATAAAGTATTTCTATAATGCAGATACATAACATTTGTAGTTAGAGAAAAAAGCTTGAAAAAATATTAATGCTGTAAAGAGAAAATAAGACAAAAGATCAAAGATTGAGAGCTGAGTGGAAAAGTTTTGTATGGAAAAGCAGGGAACCCAGTCCTGTACATAGTCCAGGGGCCATGGAATGGGGTTTGGATGAGGGGACCCATTTCTGTCTCATAAAAAGTCAAGTCTTCCCAATTGCAAACACACAATTTGAAATTTTTAGATAATTTTTCCACTCTTGACAAATATTTTAGTTAAAAATGTTTTGTTACATTTGGCCAAACTATTATTGGGGCTGCTTCCTAAAATAATTGGCTTGATTTTTTTAAAAATTCAAGTAAACAATTATCAGAATATCATAAAGACAGACCTATGACCTATAGTATACTATTCTGAATTTTAGTCAGATATTGTCAGAAATTTGATGGTAGCTTTACTGCGTAGATTCCGACTACATAGAGAGGGCTTAAATCAGATGAGAATCCTTACTGAGGATCCACCTATTTCTTCTCTACACTGAACATATGGACTGATGTCAAGTTTAGAGTGTTGGCGATCAAATAAATTTGTGGAAATCAAAGTATTCCACTTTCCGGATTTCTGAGAAAAAAATAATACATATATTTAAATATATTAATGTAAATATGTACATATATTCCAGTCCACTTTCCAGAAGAAGTTGCCCTTAAAAAGTGTAAGAATATGAGAAGAGTAGAAATAAGTTCAAGAAGATTCACAGAATCATGAAAAAGCTTTATATTCACACACAAGATTGAGTAAATCAGGAAGATATTGTTTGGGAAAGAGACATATGGAGATATGCTTTCAGATGTAGATCCAAAAAGGAGTTAGGATGGGTGAGGATCCCTTGGTTAAAGGTCCAGAGCACTGGTACAGCAATTGAGTATTGCCCATCCAAATAGAAGTTAATGGTCCAAGTTGGCAGGTGCTTGTTTTCATAGTATCCAGCTAAGGAGTGGTGGTTTTAAGATCTGGAAAGAAGCAGCTGCAAAGAATGCTGGCCGCATTTACTCAAGACTAATCCAGAAGGGAACAGAGCAGAACCCCAGTTTCCAAGACTCAGTTCAGATTAGGGACCTAGGAACAAGGGCCAGACCTTGACCAAACACAAGTTCCATGTAGCATATGTTATTTTCAAGCACAAGGACAGTAACAGACGCAAGGTTTGTAGTGAGTCAGACATGTGTAGTGAGCTAGCTGACCAGGGCCAGATGAGAATGCTAGCCATAGGAACCTTCACTTTATGCACACTCCACCCCTCCAGGATTCTCTCCTCTCAGTCTATGTGCCCTCAATCCTCTGCAATGGTCCCTGTGTGAGGAGGGTGGAACATTGTCACCAAATTTCATAATAACATAATACAATATACAAATAACAAATTATGACAAATTATAATAACCCTCAAGCCTGAGGAGATCCATTGCCACCAAGTGGTCATTCTGGCTGTATTCAAACCAGTTCTATTCAAATGAGTTAACTAAAAGGACCATGGGTGGGCCTTACAATACCCACCTTCTCCAGCTTCTCCAGCAGAAAGTCTTGCAGACACATGGGCCAATCTTGTTGCTTTATCTCTGGCTTCTGCTTCATCCTCAGTGGCTGCAACTTCTGCTATGGTCTCAGTTGTTGCCACAGCTCCAGGAAGATTCTATTTGACTTTTCATCCAATTTCTTTCTGTCTGCTCCTGCCTTTGTCAAATCAACCCACATCTGGATCCTCGTGACTTTCATGGAGCCCTTTAAATTCTCCCTTTGAGAAGCAGACCATATTTCCTTTTGTGCTTGAGCCTGAGGATAGAAGCAGAGCATGTGCTCCACGACCTGGGGAAGAGGCTGCACTTCTTCTGGAGGAACCCATGGCTGCCAAGTCCTTTGGGATTTCCACCAGCTTTCAGCCAGTAGGGTTTCAAGGAGGAGGATCTGAAACCTCCAGCACCAGCAGGGCCTCCTCCCTCCACCTATTCATCAAACCTCAGCCCCTCCATTTCTGGGGCTGACAACTCCACTACATCCTCCACGTGCCCCATGGCACCTGGCGGCCTGCACTCTCGGGCTGCTGCTTCTTGTGCTGCTCCTTCTCAGGCCACTGCTCCTTCTCATGCTGCTTCCCCTTGGGCTACCACAACATCCTTTACCATCTCCACAGCACCTCGTAGTGATGCATTTCAGTCACCAACCAATTTTTTACCTCCTCAACAGCACCTCACAGCTCACATTCTCATGCTGCCTCTTCTCATGCTTCCTGTGGGAGGGCATCTTTCTCCCTTACAGCCTTTCTCAATATTGTGAGAAGAAAACTCCCCACCATTCCCATGGCTTTATGGACACTGTTTCTCTAAGGAATTCCCTATTTTGCTGAAGGACAACTTTACTGCCTCAGGTGTTGCCTCCACCCCTTCCCAGTCTTGAGGTGGAGCCCAGTCCTGTAAGAGGCAAAACCACATCAGACCACATGTCCACGGGGGCCATTCAAATGTCTTCCCATCCATAGGCACAGCCCACAGAAACACTCCTTCCATGAGGGCAGCCTGCTTTTTTCCTTGGCCAACAATGAATCCTGCCAACTATGCCAATTGTCTTTCCAATGGGTTTCAGTACCAGACAAGTTCACTACAGATTTAACAAGACCAAAGAATGACAATGTAACATTCTTGGGGTGAAAGTCTTTATTACTGGGCTTGTTCTCCCGGAAGTAGGTCGAGCACTAGAATTACATCTATATCCAACACTTTGCAGGTTTGTAATCTTCCTTTGTCTCTGCCTCTGCCCAGAGCACTGGGCAGAGCTCTTTATATAGTGACTTGGTCAATAATAGCTTATTGCTGAGGGGTATGGAAGCAGTCGGCTAGCTGCAGGCCAGTTACATCATCAAGTAGTTTAGGTTCAGGTGGGGAACCTGGCCATAGGAACCTTCACTTTATCCACAACGCCCTAGTTCTCAACTCTGGTTATGCATTAGAATCACCTTTTAAAATTACAGATTTACCCACCTCATCACAGACTAAAATCATAACCTCTGTGGAGCTGATCCAAGCCGTCATTGGTTTTTAGGCTCCCAGGTGAGTTCAATGCAAAGCCAAGGTTGCAAACCACTCTTCTAGAAGAACTTAGCAATTAGGACGAGGGGTATTAGGAGCAATGGTCAAATGTAATTAGATCTAAAGTGAAGGACAGAGTGGTGGGAAACGAATAATTTGTTATATCACTAAAAATGAACAGTTCAAATTAATGTAAGGGGATGTTACATGATTAGAGAGTCAGTTTTTAGCTAAAAATAGACAGATGCTTCCTTATGATTCTGACTTTTTGGAATTTCTTATTGAAATTTCCAAATGTCTTGCCTATGATTTTTGCTTGCTGTAATGTTTGCCAACAAGACCAACTGTATTTGTTTCAGCATTGAGGAGAAGATATTTTTCTAATTTGTTTTGTTTTAGAAAGTGCTCTTTTTGTGAAAAGGAAGTGTGGGGAAAATGGCAGGATCCTCACCTGCACTGAAACTACTACTTCATAATACAGGCTTACTGCTAGGCTTCCACAACTGTAGGCAATAAGCTATTATCGACTGAGTCAGTATATAAGGAGCTCTGCCCAGTGCTCTGGGCAGAGGCAGAGATGAAGGAGAATTGCAGACCTGCAGACTGTTGGATGCAGACGTGCTTCTACTTGACCTATTGTGGAGAGAATAAAACTGGGTGTGTAATAAACTCTTTTAACCCAAGAACTGTTCCATTGTCATTTCTCAATCTCACTGAATCTATAGTGAAGTTTCCCAGGGCTGAAACTCTCAGGCAAGACATGAAGATTCTGATGGAAGATGAAGATAGGTAAAGTGAGATAGTTTGGACTAATTACTTGCTGATCAGGTGCAGTTACTTGAGTTCTAAATACTTGTTCTATTACTTCAAAATATTTTAAAGTAAGATATGCAATGTATATAAACTGAGACCAGTATGGTAAGAAATTGCTGATATTTTGCTTTGATATAACCTCAGTTGGCCCCATTCATTCAGTCAGTTCTATGACTTGCTCATCCCACATCCCTTTCCGTTTTATACTGCTCTGTGAAGCATCATAAGGATTTGTGGGGAAAATTGAAGTTCTTATGGCCAGGATCCTCACCTGACCCTAAACTAATTGATGATGTAACTGGCCTACTTCTAGGCTACTGCTTTCACATCCATAGGCAATAAGCTATTATTGACTGAGTCACTATATAAAGAGCTCTGCCCAGTGCTCTGGGTAGAGGCAGTCAAAGAAGGATTATGGACCTGCAGACCGTTGGATGCACACGCAATTCTAGTGCTTGACCTATTGCTGGGAGAACAAGCCAGGTAATAAACCCTTTTACCCCAAGAATGTTCCATTGTCATTCGTTGGTCTCACTGAATCTGTAGTGAACTTGCCCAGAGCTAAAGCCCATTGGCAAGACAGTGTCTGTGTACTGCATATTTCCCAAAGGAAATGATGCTATCTGGTATTAGACACATTCACCAGTCAAAATGAATTTTGAAGGGAAAAGGCATTCCAAACTTGTCTTGTTACAAGTTATTAGGCATAATGTTTAGCCTAAATCCTATTTTTCTGCATCACTTTCACATTGATTTCAATCCTTTTAAAAGACTTCAGTTTAGTGAGGAAGAAGCACATGCCAATAAAGATTCACAGCTCCTCCTCCACCATTCGGAAATCTAAAATTCTTCGCAAAGTAAACGTTTTTCATAAGTTTGGCACAAAAATGCATCTGGGTGAAGAACCTGAGTCAAACTGGCATAAGGTTATGTATGTGTTTATTTGTCATACTTAGTGTGAACATTTATACATTTTGCTGCAAAATGAACTTCATTCTGTGGTTCTTTCTTAGACCCTGCTCTAGGTGTTAACAAATAAATAATATATGTAGCATATTACTTTTCTAAAATCCAAAAGATTCTAGATTTTTCAAATACACCTGGCTCCATGTCTTTCCAGTGGAGTGTTGTGTATATGTACTTGCAATTGAATGAGCTTTGGACTTCCCACTTCTGATTTATATTAGTTTCATATTATACTCTTATTTGCTTTAGAAAGAAACATTATCAACAGTGAAAACTTCATGGGGCAGCTCATATACAGTCTTTATGAATCATTCATATTAACAAAACAGAGATAAAGTGTTGAAATATTTTGAAACAGTTTAAAGAAAAATTGAATTTCTCCTTTTCTCAAGAAGGAAGTTGAGATAAAACTGAGGTCTTTAGGGCCCTGACTTCATAGGTATTTATTGGTGGAATATATATCAGAAGATTAGATACATGTTAAAACAAATTTTTCAAATATATAGATTTGTTACTACACACCAAGGATATATTAACCAGTAGATAAGATTGAATATCAATGATACTTCAATAAAAAACAGAAACCAATAGAAAAACAAAAAGCTGTTCCAGAAGGTATTGAAAGGATAGGCATGTTCTTTGTCCTAGAAAGGATAGCCTAAATGAAATCAAGTTACATACAAGCCTGGTTACTCTTTAACAGATTTATTGATCTATAACACTTTATAAGTCAAGTTTCTTTAGGGGTGTAAAGTTTTATTATATGTTCATGCCAGTTATGCCTTCAGTAAACTTGAGGGCTATAAAATCATTCCCACTTAGCAGTTTTAGATTGTTGGCCAAATATATACTGAAGAGCATGACTGGTGGGAACTATGAGTTTCCATGTGGCACAAAGGACTTGCCCCAACACTGCACTGTGAGACTTGACCAAACTTTAGTGTGGCTTCCATCTGCACTAGGCTGTGTTCCTAACAGTGACCCCAGCTCCCAGATTGAATATTTGCTCAAGAAAACACAATGCTGACAAACCACAAAGTGTCCATTGTCTCAACCTACCTTGCTAAACCATTTTCAGTAATTTTCTACTTACTCCCCTTCTGTAATTTTCTATTTCCCCCTTACCCCTGAAGCCCCTTTTTATTCCCTCCTTTTTACTTTCCCAAAGTCACTTTCTTGTTCCTTCTTGTTGTACCTTTAAAAACCTCAGTCAGTTTTGCAGTAGTTGGAATTGAGCTCAGTTTCTACTGGAGTCTCTCTTCCTTCCTGCAGTAGTCTCACTAGGATCTGTCTTGTCTTTTTTTTTTAAATAGTTTATTTTAGTATCATTAATCTACAATTACATGTGCAATATTATGGTGATTAAACTACCCCCTTCATCAGGTCCCCCCCACCAACCCCATTACAGTCACTGTCCATCAGTGTAGTGAGATGCTATAGAACCAGTACTTGTCTTCTCTGAGTTGTACAGCCCTCCCCGTGCCCCCTCACCTTACGTCTGCTAATCGTAATACCCCTTTTACCCTCTTATCCCTCCCTTCCCGCCCATCTTCCCCAGTCCCTTTCCCTTTGGTAACTATTAGTCCATTCTTGGGTTCTGTGAGTCTGCTACTGTTTTGTTCCCTCAGTTTTTTTCTTTGTTCTTATACTCCACATATGAGTGAAGTCATTTGATACTTGTCTTTTTCGGCTTGGCTTATTTCACTGAGCATAATACCCTCTAACTCCATCCATGTTGTTGCAAATGGTAGGATTTGTTTTCTTCTTATGGCTGCGTAATATTCCATTGTGTATATGTACCACATCTTCTTTATCCATTCATCTACTGATGGACACTTAGGTTGCTTCCATTTCTTGGCTATTGTAAACAGTGCTGTGATAAACATAGGGGTGCATCTGTCTTTTTCAAACTGGGCTGCTGCAGTCTTAGGGTAAATTCCTAGGAGTGGAATTCCTGGGTCAAATGGTATTTCCATTTGGAGTTTTTTGAGAAACCTCCATGCGGCTTTCCACAATGGTTGAACTAATTTGCATTCCCACCAGCAGTGTAGGAGGGTTCCCCTTTCTCCACATCCTCGCCAACATTTGTTGTTGTTTGTGTTTTGGATGGCGGCCATCCTAACTGGTGTGAGGTGATATCTCATTGCGGTTTTAATCTGCATTTCTCTGATGATTAGCGATGTGGAGCATCTTTTCATGTGCCTGTTGGCCATCTGAATTTCTTCTTTGGAGAAGTGTCTATTCATGTCCTCTGCCCATTTCTTAATTGGATTATTTGCTTTTTGTTTGTTGAGGTGTGTGAGTTCTTTATATATTTTGGATGTCAACCCCTTATCAGATATGTTATTTATGAATATATTCTCCCATACTGTAGGATGCCTTTTTGTTCTACTGATGGTGTCCTTTGCTGTACAGAAGCTTTTCAGCTTGATACAGTCCCACTTGTTCATTTATGCCTTGGTTTCCCTTGCCCGGGGAGATATGTTCATGAAGTCGCTCATGTTCATGCCCAAGAGATTTTTGCCTATATTTTTTTCTAAGAGTTTTATGGTTTCATGACTTACATTCAGGTCTTTGATCCACCTTGAATTTACCTTTGTGTATGGGGTTAGACAGTAGTCCAGTTCATTCCTTACATGTAGCTGTCTAGTTTTTCCAACACCAGCTGCTGAAGAGGCTGTCATCTCCCCATTGTATATCCAAGGCTCCTTTATCAAATATTAATTGACTGTATATGTTTGGGTTAATGTTTGGATTTTCTATTCTATTCCACTGGTCTGTGGGTCTGTTTTTGTGCCAATACCAAATTGTCTTGATTACTGTGGCTTTGTAGTAGAGCTTGAAGTCAGGGAGTGTAATTCCCCCTGTTTGATTCCTCCTTCTCAGGATTGCTTTGGCTATTTGGGGTCTTTCGTGGTTCCATATGAATTTTACAATTATTTGTTCCAGTTCATTGAAGAAAGCTATTGGTATTTTGATAGGGATTGCGTTGAATCTGTAGATTGCTTTAGGTAGTATAGCCATTTTGACAATATTTATTCTTCCTAGCCAAGAGCATGGGATGAATTTCCATTTGTTAGTGTCCTCTTTAATTTCTCTTAGGAGTGTCGTGTAGTTTTAAAAGTACAAGTCTTTCACTTCCTTCATTAGGTTTATTCCTAGGTATTTTATTCTTTTTGATGTAATTGTGAATGAAATTGTTTTTCTGATTTCTCTTTCTGTTAGTTCATCGTTAGTGTATAGGAAAGCAACACATTTCTGTGTGTTAATTTTGTATCCTGCAACTTTGCTGAATTCAGATATTAGTTTTGGAGTGGCGTCTTTAGGGTTTTTTATGTACAATATCATGTCATCTGCAAATAGTGACAATTTGACTTCTTCTTTACCAATCTGGATGCCTTGTATTTCTTTGTTCTGTCTGATTGCCGTGGCTAGAACCTCCAGTACTATGTTGAATAACAGTGGAGAGAGTAGGCATCCCTGTCTTCTTCCCGATCTTAGATGAAAAGCTTTCAGCTTCTCGCTCTTAAGTATGATGTTAGCTGTCGGTTTGTCATATATAGCCTTTATGATGTTGAGGTACTTGCCATCTATACCCATTTTGTTGAGAGTTTTAATCATGAATGGATGCTGAATTTTGTCAAATGCTTTTTCAGCTTCTATGAAGATGATCATGTGGTTTTTGTTCTTCTTTTTATTGATGTGGTGGATGATGTTGATGGATTTTCAAATGTTGTACCATCCTTGCATCCCTGAGATGAATCCCACTTGATCATGGTGTATGATCCTCTTGATGTATTTTTGAATTCGTTTTGCTAATATTTTGTTAAGTATTTTTGCATCTACATTCATCAGGGATATTGGTCTGTAGTTTTCTTTTTTGGTGAGGTCTTTGCCAGGTTTTGGTATTAGGGATCTATCTTGTCTTTAACAAGTGTTCAGCACTGTTTTTAATGACACTGCTTTCTGGTCTGATATGTAAGGAGTTTGGAAATTATCACTGTCCTAACAAATAAAAGACTGAACAAACTGAAAATCAACAGCTCTTCTTACATCTGTCAGAGAATTGAGGTCATTGGGCAAACCATTGCCCCCCATATTGGAGAGACAGATAGGCAGATACAGAGAGTGACACTTACTGAAGCAGAAACTCGTGGACAGACACTTTCTTGGGAGCAGCGCTGGAGTAAGAAAATCTGAACTGAAGATGATGAGTCGCTGGAGGCTCAATGTGGACTAATCTGAGAGTTAACAAATGCCAGCTTTAGGAAGGCCGCATACTTTTGTAAATTTTATTTCAAGGAGCCCTATCGGATTCTCACAGTGAAGATTGGGAAAAAAAATTCCCTTCCTGCTTCAGATGGAGGAGAAAAGTAGTCATTGTGAAATATGCATTTTTTTCTTTTTATTAAGTCCTGCCTTCAAAACAAATTATTTTTCCAGAGCATAACATATTGGAAGGAATGCAAAATGATACAACCACTTTGGAAGACATTTTGGTGGTTTCTTACAAAACTAAATATACTCTAACTATGAGCTAGCAATTGTGTTCCTACTTATTTACCAAAAGAAGTGAAAAACTTATTTCCACATGAAAATCTGCATGTGAATGTTTATAGCAGCTTTATTCACAACTGCCCAAACTTGGAAGCAACCTTTATTTATTCCTTCTATAACATTCTTCCTTTCCTTATTGTGGGGTAAATGGAAATTTTCACTCAGAATGTCCAGAATTTCCCACCTGGCCTTAATACCACAGCAGAATCTCCAGTCAATCTGGGACAAGGGGTAGAGGGAAAATGGCCATTCTTTCCTCCCCTCCGTTCCTGGTATGTAATCAGTCTAGTGTTTGCCAGTAACCTAGAATGCACCCATGGAGTTCCTGCCCAAAGGGGTGGTGGGGAAGGACGGCATGAGCCATGACCAGAGGAGATGGATGGAGCCAGGCCTGGCTAGCGATCCCAAGCAAGCTGTAAGAAATAAAATCCTTTCTCCAAACCTGCCTTTTTCCCTTGACCTACTTGGGTTTCATCGGCTTCATAAGGGGCTCGCCTAAGCCAGGAACACCCTTCCCCACTGTGCCCCTCCCCGCCCCCCTGGAGCTCCACTTCTGTAGATCTGAGAGTCTGATCAATATCCTTCTGTTTTTCTCTGAAGACTTCCTTTAATATTTTTTGAAGGGCAATAAATTCAGTTTTTGTTTTTCTGATAGTCTTATTATTTACTTTTTTTCTAGTTAATATCATCTGTAATAAAAAAATACAGATTTTCTTTTGATGAGAGCTTTTAAGATGTACTCTCTTGGCAACTTTCAAATGTACATAGTCACCATGTTGTACATTATGTCTCCATGGTTCACTTATAACTCTAAGTTTGTACCCCTTCACCCATTTCATTCATTCTCCCATCCCTGTGTGACTCTCCCACTCCCATTTCATTCTTTTTTATGGCTAGATAATATCCATTGTGTGTGTGTATTTTCTTTATCCATTCTTCTATCATTTGACATTTAGGTTGTTTTCATATCTTGGCTATTTGTTTTCTTTTAACACTTTAAATATTTCATTCTGTTCATCTTTTGTGTGCATAATTTCTAAGAAGAAGTCCAATATAATTCTTATCTTTGTCCCTCTATGGATAAGGTGTTTTTTCCACTGGCTTCTTTTAAGATTTTCTCTTCATTTTGGTTTTCTGCCGCTTGAATATTACCTGCCTACATGCAGAGTTTTGAGTATTTATTGGACTTGCTGTTTTCTGAGCTTCCTGGATCTATAGTTTGGTGCCTGTCATTAATTTAGGAAAGATATCAGCCATTATTACTTAAATTTTTTTTTCAGATCCATTCTCTTTTTCTTTTCCCTATGGTATTCCTATTACACATATGTTGCAGTTTTTGTAGTTGTCCCATGCTATTTGAATATCCTATTCTTTCTCTTTGTGTTTCAGTTCTGTTGGAAATGAATAGGAAGTTTCTATTGACATATTTTCGAGTCCACTTCTTCATTCCTTGGCCATGTCCAGTCTATCGATGAACCCATAAGAGACATTCTTCATTTTAGAGTTTGTGATTGCCCACATCCCCTTAGGGTTATCTCTTAGAATTTCCATCTCTCTGCCGACATACCCACCTATTCTTGTTAAATATTTATCATGGGAAATTATATTGCTGATTATTCTAAATGTGTGCCATATTTGCATCTTTTTTTGATACTTGTCTCTTCAGACTGTTTTTTCCCTATATTTATAATATATATTGTAATTTTTTGGTGAAAGCCAGACTTGATGTATCAGGTAATAGAAACTAAGGTAAGCAGGCCTCCAGTGTAGAGCTTTATGTTAACCTGGCTAAGAATTGGGCTATCTTTAATATTTGCTATGGCTGTAGTTTCTTGCAGTGTGCGTGTGGTTTTCGTCCTCTGTTGTTTTTGGGTTTCTCTATGAGTTCCTCCTCAGAATCTGCCTTGTAGCCCTGTCAGTTGAAATTCACTCTTACTATCCTGGAGTCCTGTAGATAACAATGATAAGGTGTGGAGGAGGAGGAACATTTTATAATCTTATGATTAATCTCAGTTTTTTAGTGTGCCTGAGTCCCTGGACTGTGACCTTCATAAACATTTCTCAGTCTTATTATTTTTCCCCTTAGGTCAAACAGAAAGATAAGCTCTCAGGTAGATAATTCTGGTAAAACAGTTTCTCTTGAACAGCAAGTCTTTGCTATGTAGAATGGTCTGGATTTATTTAAAATGTTGCTCTCCATCCTGCCTCCATGCCTGAAATATTAGAGGTTTTACCTTCAGATCATCATTATGGGAATCTGTTGAGATTCCTGGAAGTAAAATGCACGAAAGACTGGGTCCCCACAAGTTTCTCACTGGTAAAGCTAATTCATACTCTGCCTCCAGAAATTTTTCAAAATTACCAATTAAGTGTTCCTATGAGTTTATGGCTCTAATGGCTTCTGCTCCAGGTAAGCTGATGGTAGCTGTTTTTCTCTGTATTTGCCTATCTCTTCAGATTTCAGGATATTTCCCTGTGACCTCATTTATTTAACTGGTTTAAGGAAAGTCATTGATCTGCATTTTGTTCAGCTTTTTCCTTATAGTAAATGCAGAAGTGATGACTTTTTTTCTTTCTTGTCAACAAAAAAATATGACAAGCTCTTCTCATGTTAGAGTTGAAATCAGAAGCCCTATATTACATTTAAAAACACACTCTGCAAAGAATTTCCAGCTGGTAGAATCACATTAGTCAATTTGCACAGTAATGGGAATTATTAAAAGATTGAGTAGGGTGAAGTGATCTTGAGGAAATATCACTATTTGTTGAGTTAAAGCATTCCTTACAATGAAATATAAAACTGGAATTCTTTATTTTCATGAAATGTCATTTCTTGGCCTTAACTGTGTAACTATATTTCTGAAAAAAAATGGCAATGAAGACAAAAATATCAAAATGGACAGTTGATAATTATGATGTTCTTTGCAAATTACCAAAGAGATATGTATATATTTGTAATATAGCTAACTGGATTTTTTTTCTTTAATCAGTTGACCCAAAGTTTTGAAATTTATTTTCCTGGCACCGATTGAAGTACTGTGGGAGTATCTGCCTTCAAGCACATTACAACCCATTTGAGAAGCTAATATGAAACTGAGCCATTGAGAGCAACAGATTGAATTGAACAAAGAAATGATGAATGTTACTGATTAGAGATAGGTGATGAGTGCTCAAATATGGCTCCAATTTGGAAATGTGTGTGGTTTTATGAGATATATTTTATTTTCATCATTTCCCATCAGCAGCTCAAAATATTCTGATGCACAAATATTGTGTAGTTGGTGTATACACGACATGCTGAAATACTGGTATATAGCTGCACCCCTGAATCCCGTGCAGGCACTCCCCATAAACTGTTCACTCGTGCCCCTCCCCTAGGGTCCCTTGGAGCCCTCTGTAATCAAGCAACTAAAGGGTTAACAACCAGTAGAACAGGAAGCCTCTAGGATCCTGCTCTGGCCCCCAAGGCCATATGTTAAATATTTTGATTAGAGCCTTTACTCATTTTTTTTCACTTGTCTAGAAGATGCCAATATATTTGTGCACAAAAAATGAAATAGTGAGTCTCTCATTTGAATGGTGAAGAAACACAATCAGTTGACATAGCATAGACAAAGTTTGAAACTATGCTATGGTGACTATTAACTTCTCTTTGGAAATGCTGGTCAAAGTCTGAAAATTTTACTATGGTGACTGTTAACTTTTCTTTGGAAAGGCTGGTCACAGAAATTTAAGATCTTAGAATGACCAGGAATGGTGATGAAAAAGATAACAGAAAAATATCTCTCTCAAATGATGTATAAGTAGGCCTTATTTATCATTAAGAAGTTATACAGTGCTGAAGTGGATAGAGTTTCTTTGAAATTGAAGAAAAAAATCCTATTGGATTTTATTTTTATTGTATTGTGTAAACCAGGGATCAGTAAATTGCAGTCTATAGGCCAAATCCAGCGTGCACCTTGTTTTTGTAAATAAAGTTGTACTGAAACACAGGCACACCCTTTCACTCACATGTTGTGAATGACTGCTTTTGAACTCTGAAGGAAGAATTGTGTAGTTGCAACAGAGACCATATGGCCTGCAAAGCAAAAGGTATTTCCTATCTTTAGGTCATTTACAGAAAAATTTGGAGACCCCTAGTTTAAATGATAAAAACAAACTTTTTAAAGCACCAGACCTAGCAACCTTTAGTAAACAAGTCCTTTCAATATTTCAATACATTACTTATGTCAAAACAATTACCAAAGGTGTAGATATCTGTGTTTTGCATTTTTCTCTTATCAAACAAAAATTACTATGTATTGCTCTTTCAAAATTTCATTTTTTCTTTTTCTGCTTGAAAATTCACCTCCTAGTTAAATAAAATACTGGATTCAATGTCATGTCCACAGTTCCTCTTAAATTTTCACTAACAATAAAATGCATTTTATGTCATGAGATTTCTCATAAAACCTAAGTGTTGGAATAGCAGATAAAATATCAAAATACATCTAATAACCAGCTTTATCTAGCAGACTCCTGAGCTCAGATGGTCGTAGGATATTCTAGATAATGGGGTAGTATTTCAGAAATTTTCATTTTTTTCTTCTTCCTTTGGAAATAAGTACTCACTTCATGAGTTTAAATAACCTTATAAATTATCTTGAATGAAATATTTTATTATAAAAGCTAGAAGCTTACACCAAATTATACATTAATTATATTTTTATCATTTAATACAATGCCTGGCAATTTAAAATTAAGAATGTTAATACAAGTATATCCTACAAAATAATTGTGTTGTAATGCAGCAGTCCTTTCAAAAAATTAAATTTCCTATCAAATGAAAATCAGTTGGAACAACCAAATACTTAAGTGGTCTTGATTAATATTTAAGAATCTCTATGAATACATTTGCATACATGTGTATTATGAAAACACTATGTGAAATCAGCTCTGATTTGAAATAAATATTTGGGGAAGAGCATTTACATGCCTTCATTTTCATCTTATAACAAAAGAGGTAGTTTTTTGATCAGACAGAAACTCAGATTATTAGAACTATGTGATGAAATGTAAATCCACTAATTATTTTATATATCCACCAAATCTAATTTAATTATAATTTCCATGTATTTTTAATACACATCAGGTATTTGTTCAATTGTTTTAGTGTAGGGAACTTTGGTTATTAGAGAAATTAATAAAGTATGGTTTCTGCCATCAAGGAGTTTATGATCTTAGAAAGGAGATGAAGTACATATAAAAATAACAATTTGTTTATCCAGAAAATTGTTAGTCTGTACTTGCTGTGCCCTTGGCATTGTCTGTGAGCTAGGCCTGAGGGATGCAGCAGTACACAGTATAATCTTGCTTTAATAATATGTAATACAGCAAAAGCGGAGTGAAAAAGCCCCTAGGAGAAGTACCAAAACATGCTAAGATAGACTAGAACAGAAAAAAAAAAATTTGGCTGTTGAGGACAGGAGTTGGATAGAAAAACGTAATGGAAGATGAAAGCAATGAGTTACACCCAAAAGGACGGTAGGGTCAGCACAGAGGCACAGGAAGGCCATTCCAGGGAGTGAGAGGGGAGCGGGTAAGGGTGTGAAGTGCAGAAAGTCGCATATGGTTTGTTTAAGGAATAGCGATTATAGTGTGATCACTTTGGCAACCTAGTAAATAAAGTTAAGCGAATACCTTCCCCATCAACCAGTAATTCCACTTCTAGGTGTGTGCACAAGAAAATTGAATGCATATGTTCCCAAAAAGACATTGAGGATATTCATGTCAGCTTCATTAATGATAGCTCAAATTCTCAAGAGGAGACCAGCTAAACAATTTATATATAGGTAATAAAAATAAGTGAACTGATAGATGCAGCATAAACATGTGGAGTGTTTATGGATGAATCTCATAAACATGTTGAACTAAATAAGTGAGACACAAAAGAGAACAAACTGAATGATTTCATTTAACTAGAACAGACAAAACTAATCAATGATGACAGAAATCAGAATAGTTGTTGCATCAAGGTTTGGCGGTAAGTTGTCTGGAGAGGGCGAATGAGAAGACTGTCCAGGGCGATGGAATTAATATATCTTTATCCGGATGATGGTTACATGAATGGACACATTTGTTAAAATTCATGGAGAATTGATAAATTTTGCTATATGTAAATTATGCCTCAAATGTACTGCTAGTATAAAAAAGGTGAGCAACTGGTCCATTTGATGAGTTGGTCACATGGCAATCAGGTGACTTTAATATAATAATTATAATATAATAATTGTAATAAAGGGCATGAAAGCAGTTACTTATTCCTATAAGGTCTTGCTAAATATGAAGCAAAGCAGAAGACAAGATCACCTACTGAGAGGAGCATAAATTGAGGATTTAAGGAGAGAAAAGTTAGAAAGGGCTCAATATGGAATGGAATTATGACAGGCTGGTAAGATCAACTGGTTTATTTCTTATAGGGTTTTAATGGCATTCCTGACAGTTCAAACAAGCTGCCTAGACTGGTACACTCAATTGATCAGATTATAGGGAAAATGAGTCCAGTCTCTGCAAAGACTTGATTTGAAGAAAAACAAATGAGCAGATTAATAATCAAGGACTATTTGACAACAGCTTTCTTGTGTCCACTGTTAATGTTCTACCTAGATATAAATCAAGTTTCACTGCATATGGTGCTTCTTCTTCATTGATTATAGTGTGGAGTTGTGTCTTATTTCTATTTATTGTGTTTCATTCTTTTTTTTTTCCAGGGGTAGTGATTTTATAATTTAAAAATTAAAAAAATTTTTTCTTTAACTTTTTTAAAATAATTTACTTTGGTGTCATTAATCTACAATTACATGTGCAATATTATGGTGATTAAACTACCCCCTTCATCAGATTCCCCCCACCAACCCCATTACAGTCACTGCCCATCAGCGTAGTGAGATGCTGTAGAATCACTACTTGTCTTCTCTAAGTTGTACAGCCCTCCCCATGCCCCCGCAACATTACATCTGCTAATCATAATGCCCCTTTTCCCCCCTTATCCCTCCCTTCCCACCCATCTTCCACAGTCCCTTTCCCTTTGGTAACTATTAGTCCGTTGTTGGGTTCTGTGAGTCTGCTGCTGTTTTGTTCCTTCAGTTTTTTTTCTTTGTTCTTATACTCCACATACAAGTGAAATCATTTGATACTTGTCTTTTTCAGCTTGGCTTATTTCACTGAGCATAATACCCTCTAGCTCCATCCATGTTGTTGCAAATGGTAGGATTTGTTTTCTTCTTATGGCTGAATAATATTCCATTGTGTATATGTACCACTTCTTCTTAATCCATTCATCTACTGATGGACACTTAGGTTGCTTCCATTTCTTGGCTATTGTAAATAGTGCTGCGATAAACATAGGGGTGCATCTGTCTTTTTGAAACTGGGCTGCTGCATTCTTAGGGTAAATTCCTAGGAGTGGAATTCCTGGGTCAAATGGTATTTCTATTGTGAGTTTTTTGAGGAACCTCCATACTGCTTTCCACAATGGTTGAACTAATTTGCATTCCCACCAGCAGTGTAGGAGGGTTCCCCTCTCTCCACATCCTCGCCAACATTTGTTGTTGTTTGTGTTTTGGATGTTGGCCATCCTCACTGGTGTGAGGTGATATCTCATTGTGGTTTTAATTTGCATTTCTCTGATGATTAGCGATGTGGAGCATCTTTTCATGTGCCTGTTGGCCATCTGAATTTCTTCTTTAGAGAAGTGTCTATTCATGTCCTCTGCCCATTTCTTAATTGGATTATTTGCTTTTTGTTTGTTAAGGTGCATGAGTTCTTTATATATTTTGGATGTCAACTCCTTATCAGATACATCATTTATGAATATATTTTCCCATACTGTAGGATGTCTTTTTGTTCTACTGATGGTGTCCTTTGCGGTACAGAAGCTTTTCAGCTTGATATAGTCCCACTTGTTCATTTATGCTTTTGTTTCCCTTGCCAGGGAGATATGTTCATGAAGAAGTCGCTCATGTTTATGTCCAAGAGATTGTTGCCTATGTTTTTTTCTAAGAGTTTTATGATTTCATGACTTACATTCAGTTCTTTGATCCACCTTGAATTTACCTTTGTGTATAGGGTTAGACAGTAGTCTGGATTCATTCTCTTACATGTAGCTGTCCAGTTTTTCCAACACCAGCTGCTGAAGAGGCTGTCATCTCTGCATTGTATATCCAAGGCTCCTTTATCAAATATTAATTAACTGTATGTGTTTGGGTTAATGTTTGGATTTTCTATTCTGTTCCACTGGTCTGTGGGTCTGTTTTTCTGCCAATACGAAATTGTCTTGATTACTGTGGCTTTGTAGTAGAGCTTGAAGTCAGGGAGTGTAATTCCCCCTGTTTTATTCCTCCTTCTCAGGATTGCTTTGGCTATTTGGGGTATTTTGTGGTTCCATATGAATTTTTGAATTATTTGTTCCAGTTCATTGAAGAAAGCTGTTGGTATCTTGATAGGGATTGTGTTGAATCTGTAGATTGCTTTAGGTAGTATAGCCATTTTGACAATATTTATTCTTCCTAGCCAAGAGCATGGGATGAATTTCCATTTGTTAGTGTCCTCTTTAATTTCTCTTAGGATTGTCTTGTAGTTTTCAGAGTACAGGTCTTTCACTTCCTTCATTAGGTTTATTCCTAGGTATTTTATTCTTTTTGATGCAATTGTGAATGGAATTGTTTTTCTGATTTCCCTTTCTGTTAGTTCATCATTAGTGTATAGGAAAGCAACATATTTCTGTGTGTTAATTTTGTATCCTGCAACTTTGCTGAATTCAGATATTAGTTTTGGAGTGGCGTCTTTAGGGTTTTTTTATGTACAGTATCATGTCATCTGCAAATAGTGACAATTTGACTTCTTCTTCACCAATCTGGATGACTTGTATGTCTTTGTTTTGTCTGATTGCCATGGCTATGACCTCCAGTACTATGTTGAAAAACAGTGGAGAGAGTAGGCATCCCTGTCTTGTTCCCGATCCTAGATGAAAAGCTTTCAGCTTCTCGCTGTTAAGTTATGATGTTGGCTGTGGGTTTGTCATATATATAGCCTTTATGATGTTGAGGTACTTGCCATCTATACCCATTTTGTTGAGAGTTTTAATAATGAATGGATGCTGAATTTTGTCAAGTGCTTTTTCAGCATCTATGGAGATGATCATGTAGTTTTTGTTCTTCTTTTTGTTGACGTAGTGGATGATGCTGATGGATTTTCGAATGTTGTACCATCCTTGCATCCCTGGGATGAATCCCACTTGATCATGGTGTATGATCCATTTGATGTATTTTTGAATTCGGTTTGCTAATATTTTGTTGAGTATTTTTGCATCTACGTTCATCAGGGATATTGGTCTGTAATTATCTTTTTTGGTGAGGTCTTTGCCCGGTTTTGGTATTAGAGCGATTCTGGCTTCATATAATGAGTTTGGAGGTCTTCTCTCCTCTTCTATTTTTTGGAAAACTTTAAGGAGAATAGGTGTTATTTCTTCTCTATATGTCTGGTAGAATTCAGAGGTGAATCCATCTGGTCCAGGGTTTTGTTCTTGGGTAGTTTTTTGATTACCGATTCAATTTCGTTGCTGGTGATTGGTCTGTTTAGTTTTTCTGTTTCTCGCTTGGTCAGTCTTGGAAAGTTGTATTTTTCTAAGAAGTTGTCCATTTCTTCTAGGTTTTCCAGCTTGTTAGCATATAGATGTTCATAATATTCTCTTATAATTCTTTGTATTTCTGTGGGGTCTCTCGTTACTTTTCCTTTCTCATTTCTGATTCTGTTTATGTGTGTAAATTCTCTTTTTCTCTTAATGAGTCTGGCTAGGGGTTTATCTATTTTGTTTATTTTTTCAAAGAACCAGCTCTTGGTTTCATTGATTTTTTCTATTGTTTTATTCTTCTCAATTTTATTTATTTCTTCTCTGATCTGTATTATGTCCCTCCTTCTGGTGACTTTGTGCCTCATTTGTTCTTCGTTTTCCAATTTCAGTAATTGTGTCTTTAGACTATTCATTTGGGAATGTTCTTCCTTCTTTAAATAGGCCTGGATTGCAATATACTTTCCTCTTAGAACTGCCTTTGCTGCGTCCCACAGAAGTTGTGGCATTGTGCTGTTGTTGTAATTAGTCTCCATATATTCTTTGATTTCTGTTTTGATTTGGTCGTTAACCCATTGATTAATTAGGAGAATGTTGTTAAGTCTCCATGTATTTGTGAGCCTTTTTGATTTCTTTCTAAAATTTATTTCTAGTTTTATACCTTTGTGATCTGGGAAGTTGGTTGGTAGAATTTCAATATTTTTGAATTTACTGAGGTTCTTTCTGTGGGCTAGTATGTGGTCTATTCTGGAAAATGTTCCATGTGCACTTGAGAAGAATGGGTACCCTGTTGCTTTTGGGTATAGATTTCTGTAAATATCTGTTAGGTCCATTTGTTCTAGTGTGTTGTTCAGTGCCTCTGTGTCTTTCCTTATTTTCTGTCTGGTTGATCTGTCCTTTGGAGTGAGTGGCGTGTTGAAGTCTCCTAAAATGAATGCATTGCTTTCTATTTCCTCCTTTAATTCTGTTAGTATTTGTTTCACATATGCCAGCCCTCCTGTATTGGGTGCATGTATATTTATAATGGTTATATCCTCTTGTTGGATTGAACCCTTTATCATTATGTAATGTCCTTCTTTATCTCTTGCTACTTTCTTCGTTTTGAAGTCTATTTTGTCTGATACAAGTACTGCAACGCCTGCTGTTTTCTCTTTGTTGTTTGCATGAAATATCTTTTTCCATCTCTTCACTTTTAGTCTGTGTATATCTTTGGATTTGAGGTGAGTCTCTTGTAAGCAGCATATAGATGGGTCTTGCTTTTTTATCCATTCTGTTGCTCTGTGTCTTTTGATTGGTGCATTCAGTCCATTTACATTTAGGGTCATTTTCGATAGATATGTACTTATTGCCATTGGTGGCTTTAGATTCATGGTTACCAAAGGTTCAAGGGTTGCTTCTTTATATCTAACAATCTAACTTAAGTTTCTTGTTAAGTTATTGTAAACACAGTCTGATGTTTCTTTATTTCTCTCCCTTCTTATTCTTCCTCCTCCATTCTTTATATACTAGGTGTTTTATTGTTTTCCTTTAGTTAGTATTTGGATGGTCTGCTTTCTTTGTTAGATTTTATTTTCTCTGGTGACATCTTCTTAGCCTTAGGGGTGCTTCCCTCTAGAGCAGTCCGTTTAAGATATCCTGTAGTGGTGGTTTATGAGAGGCAAACTCTCTCAACTTTCATTTGTCTGGAAATTGTTTAATCCCTCTGTCATATTTCAATGATAATCATGCTTGATACAATATTCTTGGTATGAGGCCCTTCTGTTTCATTATATTAAATATATCATGGCATTCTCTTCTGGCCTGTAAGGTTTCTGTTGAGAAGTCTGATGATAGTCTGATGGGTTTTCCTTTGTAGGTGATCTTTTTTCTCTCTCTGGCTGCCTTTAATACTCTGTCCTTATATTTGATATTTGCCATTTTAATTATTACGTGTCTTGGTGTTGTCTTCCTTGGGTTCCTTGTGTTGGGAGATCTGTGGGCTTTTGTGGACTGCGAGACTATTTCCTTCCCCAACATGGGACGTTTTCAGCAATTATTTCTTCAAAGACACTTTCTATCCATTTTTCTCTCTCTTCTTCCTCTCGTACTCCTATAATGCAAATATTGCTCTATTTGGATTGGTCACACAGTTCTCTTAATATTCTTTCATTCCTGGAGATCCTTTTATCTCTCTCTGCCTCAGCTTCTCTGTATTCCTGTTCTCTGATTTCTATTCCATTAACAGTCTCTTGCATCTCGTCCAGTCTGCTGCTAAGCCCGTTGATGGCTTGTCTCATTTCTGCATTGTCTTTCCTGACTTCTCTCACTTCCTCCCTCAGCTCTTGCATATTTCTCTGTAGATCCATCAGCATGGTTATGACTTTTATTCTGAATTCTTTTTCAGGAAGATTGTGCATTTCCATCCCTTCAGACTCCCTCTCTGGGGTTGTCTCATTGATCTTATCTGGACCATATTCCTCTGTCTTTTCATGACTATAGAAGTGGTCGCTGGTAGGTCGCACATATGTCAGCTGGGCTCTTTAAGACTTTAAAAAGAAAAGAAAAAAAAAGAAAGAAAAGGAAAAGAAAGAGAAGAAAAAGAAAAAACAAAACAAAACAAAGAAAAGAAAAGAAAACAACAATAACAGGAAAAATAACGCGTACCGGGAGTAGATTCTGTGGGGATGCTGTAGGTGGCTCTGTTGCTACACTATTCCGCAGTCGCGGCCTCGCCGCTCCGCAGGGCCCTTTATAGCTCTGGCCAAGGTGGGAACGAATGGGAGGCCTTTGGTCTCTGTGGGAAGTCTAAGTGTGGCCACCCTTTCCCAGTCGCCAGCTAGGGGGTCCGAAAGGCCCCAGGATTCCCAGGCTGCTGGGCTGAGTGTGCCGGGGCGATCCGGTTCCTCCACTAGGCTCCTGTCTTTTTAAGACCACTGAAAAAAATGTGTGCTTTTCTTTTTTTTTTTTTTCTTCCTGGGAGCCGGGTGCAAGGACCCAGGTGCGTTCCCTGCTCAGATCCTGCACCCCCTGTCTCTCCAATCTCCGCTACACTGCGTGATGTGTGTCAGTGCTCCTGGCGCAGATCACCAGGGCTGGTTATTTCGTGGCCCTGTACTTCCACTCCCTCCTGGCTCTGAATCCTCTCCTCCCACTGGTGTGCTGGGGTGGGGGAGTGCTAGGTTCCCGCCAGGTCGCATCTCCATATCTTACCCGCCTCACGGGGTGCCAAGTCCTCTCAGGTACAGATGCAGGCTGAGGGCTGCCCTGTATCTTCTGGTCTCTTTTTAGGAATAGTTGTACTTGTTGTATTTTCATAAATACATATGGTTTTGGGAGGAGATTTCCTCCGCTCTGCTCACGCCACCATCTTCCTGGAAGTTCCTTGTGTTTCATTCTTTTAATGCTGGTTTCAAAGGGGACAGTAGAACAGAAATGACTTACCTCCATTTTAATCAGAAATCTCCAGAAGTACCTTTTTATAAAATAGCATTTCCTCAGTTCAGGGAGCAAAAGCATGTTGGAGATATTTGTGATGTCAATTCCTGCTCAGCATTACTTGTGGAAGATGTTCCTCATGAGTACTCTTTAAGATGCTTAGGAATCACCTGGAATGCGGACTTTGGAGCTTTGGAGCCGGAGAGATGTGGTGGCCTTTGGTAAGTTCTCCATTTCAATTGATCTGTAGAATGGTTATATTCAATGGTTACCTGGAGGATTGCTTTGAAAACTAGAAATGATGTATGTAAATGGCTACCACAGTACCTGGAATAATGATCAGAACACAACAAATTATCAACTGTAATTTATTATTTTTCAAAACAGTCACATTTCTTTATTTTAACCTGACATTTCTAAATAAACAAAACAAATCATTACATTTTAAAAACACCTATCCTGGAATTTAAATAGAATTGTGTAAATTTTATTGAAAAGTACAACTACAATGAAGTAAAGATCTTATTCTTATTCCATATTAATAGACACATAGGAATATTATGGTAATTCTTTGTCTAGAAAATTTGGAAAATAACCTGTACTAGTAAACCAATTTTCCAAATAGGTAAAGTGTATAACTTTAACATTCATTTTTTTAATGACTGATTGAAGGATAGTTGATATACAATCTTATATTGGTTTCAAGTATATCATACAGAGGTTCAGCAGCTACACATATTCTTAAGTCTACACCCCAAATAGTGCAATTTACTATCTGTCAACATATAAAGATGTTACAGAATCATTGGCTATACTCTCCATCGTGCTATAATCCCTGTGATGAACTTAAATTATGATTGTTTGTGCCCCTTTGCCCCCTCACCCTCCCCACCCATCCTCCCCAACCCCTCCCCCATGGTAACCACCAGTCACTTCTCAGTGTCTGTGCATCTACTGCTATTTTGTTCATTTTGTTTTGTTTTGTTTTTAGATTCCACATGTAAGTAAATAATATGGAATCTGTCTTTCTCTGCCTGGCTAGTTTCACTGAGCATAATACCTTCTAGGTCCATCCATGTTGTTGCAAGTGGCAGGGTTTCTTTTTTCTTCATGACTGAATAGTATTCCATTGTGTATATATACCACATCTTCTTTATCCTTTCATCTATTGATGGACACTTAGGTTGCTTCCATATGTTGGCTATTGTAAATGATGTGGCAATAAACATAGGGGTGCATATATCTTTTCAAATCATGAATTTTGTTTTCTTCAGATAAATTCCCAGAAGTGGAATTACTGGGACATATGCATTGATTTACTTTCCCACCAACAGTGTAGGAGGGTTCTCCTTTCTCCACATCCTCACCAATACTTGTCATTTCTTGTCTTTTGGATAGTGGCCATTCTAACTGATGTGAGAAGTTATCTCGTTGTGGTTTTGATTTGCATTTCCCTGATGATTAGCAATGTGGAGAGTCTTTTCATGTGCCTGTGGGCCATCTGTATGTCCTCTTTGGAAAACTGTTCAGGTCCTCTGCCCATTTTTCAATTGAGTTATTTGTTTTTTTGGTGTTGAGGCATATGAGTTCTTTATATGTTCTGGATGTGAACCCCTTATCAGATAAATAATTAACAAATATAGTCTCCCACACTGTAGGTTGCCTTTTTGTTCTGTTGATGGTGTCCTTTGCTGTGCAGAAGCTTTTTAGTTTGATGTAGTCCCACTTATTCATTTTTAATTTTGTTTCCCTTGCCAAGAAGATGTGTCTGGAAAAATTGCTGATGCCTATGTTTTCCTCTAAGAATTTTATGGTTTCAAGTCTTACATTTAGGTCTTTAACCCATTTTGAGTTTACTTTTGTGCATGGAGTTAGTAATCCAGTTTCATTCTCTTGCATGTAGCTGTCCAATTTTACCAACACCAGTTATTGAAGAGGCTTTATTTTCCCCATTGTATATTCTTGGCTCCTTTATATATGTTAATTGACCGTGTATGCTTGGGTTTATATCTGAGCCCTCTATTCTGTTCTATAGGTCTGTTCATGTGCCAGTACCATACTGTTTTGATTACCATAGTTTTGTAGTGTAACTTAAAGTCAGGCAGTATAATACTCCCAGCATTTTTCTTCTTTCCCAGCATTGCTTTGGCATTCAGGGTCTTTTGAGTTTCCACATGAATTTTATGATTATTTTCTAGTTCATTGAAAAGTGTCATTGATATTTTGATAGGGATTGCACTGAATCTGCAAACTGCTTTGGGGAGGATGGCCATTTTGACAATATTAATTCTTCCTATCCATGAGCATGGGATAGATTTCTACTTATTTGTGTCTTCTTTAATTTCTCTCATGAGTGTCTCATAGTTTTCAGAGTACAGGTCTTTCACGTCCTTGATTAGGTTTATTCCTAGGTGTTTTATTCATTTTGTTGCAATTTTAAATGTAGTTGTTTTCCTGATTTCTCCTTCTGCTAGTTCATCATTAGTATACAGGAAAAAAACAGATTTGTGTATATTAACTTTGTAACCTGAAACTTTGCTGAACCCAGTTATTAGTTCTAATATTTTTTTGGTGGTGTCTTTAGGGTTTCCTATGTATAATATCATGTCATCTGAAAATAATGACATTTTAACTTCTTCCTTACCAATATGGATGCCTTTTATATCTTCATCTTGTCTGATTTCTGTAGCTAGGGCCTCCAGTACTATACTGAGCAAAGGTGGTGAGAGTGGACACCCTTTTCTTGTTCCTGATTTTAGAGGAAAAGTTTCAGTTTTTTGCTATTGAGTATCATGTTAGCTATGGGTTTGACATATAAGGCCTTTATTATGGTAAGGTACATATATTTTATACCCATTTTTTGAGAGTTTTTTAATCATAAATGGATGTTAAATTTTGTCAAATGCTTTTTCAGCATCTATTGAGATGATCATGTAGTTTTCTTTTGTTAACGTGGTGTATGATGTTGATTGATTTATGAATATTGTACCCTCCTTTGCACCCCTGGAATAAGTCCCATTTGGTTGTAATGAATGATCCTTTTGATGAAATTTTGAATTCAGTTTGCTAATATTTTCTTGAGGATTTTTGCATGTATGTTCAGGGATATTGGTTTAAATTTTCTTTTTTTATGCATCATTGGTTTTATTAATAGAATGATGTTGACCTCATAGAATGAGTTTGGAAGTATTCCCCCTCTTCTACTTTTTGGAATACTTTGAGAAGGATGGATATTAGCTCTTCTTTAAATGTTTGGTAGAATTAAACTGTGAGGCCATTTGGTCTTGGCCTTGTTTGTTGGGTGTTTTTTGATTACTAGTTCAATTTCATTACTGATAATTGGTCTCTTCAGATTTTTTGAATCTTCCTTGGGCAGTTTTGGAAGGTAGTATTTTCATAGAAAATTGTCCATTTTTTCTAGGTTGTCCATGTTATTGGCATATAATTTATCATAGAATTTTCTAATAATTATATTTCTGTGGTATCATTCGTGTGTTCCTTTTTTGTTTATGATTTTATTTGTGTAAACTTTTTTTTCTTGGTAAATCTAGCTAAGGGTTTGTGTATTTGAGTTATCTTCTCAAAAAAAAAAAACAGCTCTTGGTTTCATTGATTTTTTTCTATTGTTTTATTCTTTCCTATTTTATTTATTTCTGCTCTGATCTTGATTATGTCTCTTCCTCTACCAACTTTGGATTTCACTTGTTCTTCTTTTGTTTCTTTGGTTGTGAATTTAGATTATTTACTTGGGATTATTCTTTTTTCTTGAGGTAGGCCTGTGTTGCTATGAAGAATCACTTTTGTGGCATCACAGAAATTTTGGACTTTGTATTTTTGTTTTCGCTTTTCTCCATGTATGCTTGATTTCTACTTTGATTTGTTCATTCATGCATTGACTATTTAGAAGCATGTTGTTTACCCTCCAAGTGTTTGTGGGCTATTTGTTTTCTTTAATTTTTAAATTTTGCTATAATTAATGTACAATTACATGAACAATATTATGGGTACTAGACTCCCCCTTATTATCAAGTCCGCACCACATACCCCATTACAGTTACTGTCCATCAGCATAGTAAGATGCTATAGAATCACTACTTGTCGTCTCTGTGTTATACTGCATTCCCGTGTCCCTCCCACCACATTATATGTGCTAATCATAATGCCCCTTTTCCCCCCTTATCCCTCCCTTCTCACTCATCCTCCCTAATCCCTTTCCCTTTTTGGTAACTGTTAGTCCGTTCTTGGGTTCTGCGAGTCTGCTGTTGTTTTGTTCCTTCAGTTTTCTCTTTGTTCTTAAACTCCACAGATGAGTGAAATCATTTGATACGTGTCTTTCTCCACCTGGCTTATTTCACTGAGCATAATACCCTCTATCTCCATCCATGTTGTTGCAAATGTAGGATTTGTTTTCTTCTTATGGGTGAATAATATTCCATTGTGTATATGTACTACATCTTCTTTATCCATTCATCTACTGATGGACACTTAGGTTGTTTCCATTTCTTGGCTATAGTAAATAGTGCTGCATTAAACATAGGGGTGCATATGTCTTTTTCAAACTGGGCTGCTGCATTCTTAGGGTAAATTCCTAGGAGTGGGATTCCTCGGTCAAATGGTATTTCTATTTTTAGTTTTTTGAGGAACCTCCATACTGCTTTCCACAATGGTTGAACTAATTTACATTCCCACCGGCAGTGTAGGAGGGTTCCCCTTTCTCCACATCCTTGCCAACATTTGTTTTTGTTTGTCTTTTGGATGGTGGCAATCATAACTGGTGTGAGGTGATATCTCATTGTGGTTTTAATTTGCATTTCTCTGATGATTAGGGATCTGGAGCATCTTTTCATGTGCCTGTTCGCCCATCTGAATTTCTTCTTTGGAGAAGTGTCTGTTCAGCTCCTCTGTCCATTTTTTAATTGGCTTATTTGCTTTTTGTTTGCTGAGGTGCTGAGCTCTTTATATAATTTGGATGTCAATCCCTTATCAGATGTGTCATTTATGAATATGAATCCCATACTGTCTTTTTGTTCTACTGATGGTGTCCTTTGCTGTACAGAAGCTTTTTAGCTGGATATAGTCCCACTGTTCATTTTTTATTTTGTTTCCGTTGCCTGGGGAGATATGTTCATGAAGAAGTTGCTCATGTTTATATCCAAGAGATTTTTGCCTTTGTTTTTTTCTAAGAGTTATATGGTTTCATTAAGGTCTTTGATCCATTTGAGTTTACTTTTGTGTATGGGGTTAGACAATAATCCAGTTTCATTCTCTTACATGTAGCTGTCCAGTTTTGCCAACACCAGCTGTTGAAGAGGCTGTCATCTCCCCATTATATATCCATGGCTCCTTTATCCTATATTAAATGACCATATATGGTTGGGTTTATATCTGGGATCTCTAGTCTGTTCCATTGGTCTATGGGTCTGTTCTTGTGCCTGTACCAAATTGTCTTGGTTACTGTTTTTGTAGTAGAGCTTGAAGTCAAGGAATGTAATTCCCCATGTTTATTCTTCCTTCTCAGGTTTGCTTTGGCTACTCAAGGTCTTTTGTGGTTCATATGAAATTTAGAACTATTTGCTC
The DNA here is from genome assembly GCA_029783875.1 of Phataginus tricuspis. NCBI lineage: Eukaryota > Metazoa > Chordata > Mammalia > Pholidota > Manidae > Phataginus > Phataginus tricuspis. Next base: position 4,259,747 of record JAQQAC010002701.1, on the reverse strand, counting down.
TAGTTGATTGAAGAATACTTTTGGTATTTTGATAGGGGTTGCATTGAATCTGTATATTGATTTTGGCAGGATGGCCTTTTTGACAATATTAATTCTTCATTTCCATGAGCACTGGATGTGTTTCCATTTATTGGTATTTTTTAAAATTTCTCTCATGAGTGTCTTGTAGTTTTCAGAGTATAGGTCTTTCACTTCTTTGGTTAAGTTTATTCCTAGGTATTTTATTCTTTTTGATGCAATTGTGAATGGAATTGTTTTCCTGATTTCTTTTTCTGCTAGTTCAGCGTTAGTGTATAGGAATGCAACAGATTTCTGTGTATTAATTTTGTATCCTGCAACTTTGCTGAATTCAGATGTTAGATCTAGTAGTTTTGTAGTGGATTCATTAGGGTTTTTAATATATAGTATCATATAATCTGTAAACAGGGACAGTTTGACTTCTTCCTTACCAATCTGGATGCCTTTTATTTCTTTGTGTTGTCTGATGGCCGTGGTTAGGACCTCCAGAACTATGTTGAATAAAAGTGGGGAGAGTGGACATTCTTGTCTTGTTTCAGAACTTAAAGGAAAAGCTTTTAGCTTCTCGCTGTATGATGTTGGCTGTTGGTTTGTCATATATGGCCTTCATTATGTTGAGGTACTTGCCCTCTATACCCATTTTGTTGAGAGTTTTTATCATGAATGGATGTTGAATTTTGTCAAATGCTTTTTCAGCATCTATGGAGATGATCATGTAGTTTTTGTCCTTCTTTTTGTTGATGTGGTGGATGATGTTGATGGATTTTCGAATGTTGTACCATCCTTACATCCCTGGGATGAATCCCACTTGATCATGATGGATGATCTTTTTGATGTATTTTGAATTCCATTTGATAATATTTTATTGAGTATTTTTGCATCTATGTTCATCAGGGATATTGGTCTGTAATTTTCTTTTTTTTTGTGGTGTCTTTGTCTGGTTTTGGTATTAGAGTCATGTTGGCTTCATAGAATGAGTTTCGGTATATTCCCTTCTCTTCTACTTTTTGGAAAACTTTAAGGAGGATGGGTATTAGGTCTTCACTAAATGTTTGATAAAATTCAGCAGTGAAACCATCTGGTACAGGTGTTTTGTTCTTAGGTAGTTTTTTGATTACCAATTTGATTTCCTTCCTGGTAATTGGTCTATTCAGATTTTCTGTTTCTTCCTGGGTCAGCCTTGGAAGGTTGTATTTTTCTAGAAAGTTGTCCATTTCTTCGAGGTTATCCAGTTTGTTACCATATAATTTTCATAATATTCTCTCATAATTCTTTATATTTCTGTGCTGTCTGTAGTGATTTTTACTTTCTCATTTTTGATTCTGTTTATATGTGTAGACTTTTTTCCTTGATAAATCTGTCTCGGGGTTTATCTATTTTGTTTATTTTCTCAAAGAACCAGTTCCTGCTTTCATTAATCTTTATATTGTTTTATTCTTGATTTTATTTATTTCTGCTCTAATCTTTATTATGACCCTCCTTTACTGACTTTGGGCCTCATTTATTCTTCCTTTTCTAGTTTCGTTAATTGTGAGTTTTGACTGTTCATATGGGATTGTTCTTCTTTCCTGAGGTGCACCTGTATTGTAGTACACATCCCTCTTAGCACGGCCTTCACTGCATCCCACAGATTTTGTGGTGTTGATTTATTGTTGTCATTTGTCTGCATATATTGCTTGCTCTCTGTTTTTATTTGGTCATTGATCCACTGATTATTTAGGAGCATGTTATTAAGCCTCCATGTGTTTTTCTTTGAGCAATTTATTTCTAGTTTCATACCTTTGTGATCTGAAAAGCTGATTGGTACAATTTCAATCTTTTTGAATTTACTTTTTTTGGCCTAGTATGTGATCTATTCTTGGAAATGTTCCATGTGCCTTTGAGAAGAATGTGATTCCTGTTGCTTTTGGATGAAGTGTTCTGTAGATGTCCGTTAGGTCCATCTGTTCTAATATGTTGTTCAGTGCCTTTGTCTCTTTACTTATTTGTGTCTGGTAGATCTGTCCTTTGGGGTGAGTGGTGTGTTGAAGTCTCCCAAAATGAATGCATTGCATTCTATTTCACCCTTTAATTCTGTTAGTATTTGTTTCACATATGTAAGTGATCCTGTGTTGGGTGCATAGATATTTATAATAGTTATATCCTCTTGTTGAACTGACACCTTTATCATTATGTAATGTCCTTCTTTGTCTCTTGTGACTTTCTTTGTTTTGAAGCCTAATTTGTCTGAAACACGTACTGCAACTCATGCTTTTTTCTCCCTATTAGTAGCATGAAATATTTTTTTCCATCCCTTTACTTTCAGTCTTTGGGTTTGAAGTGAGTCTCTTGTAGGCAGCACACAGATGGGTCTTATTTTCTTTTTATCCATTCAGTGACTCTATGTCTTTTGATTGGCGCATTCAGACCATTTACATTTAAGGTGATTACTGATAGGTATGTATTTTTTGCCATTGCAGGCTTTAGATTTGTGTTTACCAAAGGTTCAAGGGTAATTCCCTTTCTATCTAACAGTCTAATTTAACTCACTTCATATGCTATTACAAACACAACTTAAAGGTTCTTTTTTTTCCTCCTTTTTCTTCCTCCTCCATTCTTTGTATGTTAGGTATCATATTCTGTTTTCTTCGTCTATCCCTTGATTGACTTTGAGGGTAGTTGATTTGATTTTGCATCTGCTTAGTAATTAATTGTTCTACTTTGCTGTGGTTTTATTTCCCCTCGTGACATCTATTTAGCCTTAGGAATACTTCCATTTATAGCAGTCCCTCCAAAATGCACTGTAGAGGTGGTTTTTGGGAGGTAAATTCTCTCAGCTTTTGCTCATCTGAAAATTGTTTAATTCCCTCCTTCAAATTTAAATGATAACCTTGCTGCCTAGAGTATTCTTGGTTCAAGGCCCTTCTGCTTCATTGCATTAAATATATCATGCCATGCCCTTCTAACCTGTAAGGTTTCTGTTGAAAATCTGATGATAGCCTGATGGGTTTTCATTTGTATGTAATCTCTTTTCTCTCTCTAGCTGCTTTTGAAAGTCTGTCTTTATCCTTGATCTTTGCCATTTTAATTATTATATGTCTTGATGTTGTCTTCCTTGGGTCCCTTGTGTTGGGAGATCTGTGCACCTCTGTGGCTTGAGAGACTATCTCCTTCCCCAGATTGGGAAAGTTTTCAGCAATTACCTCCTCAATAACACTTTCTTTCCCTTTTTCTGTCTCTTCTTCTTCTGGTACTCCTATAATGCGAATATTGTTCCGTTTGGATTGGTCACACAGTTCTCTCAACATTCTTTCATTCTTAGAGATTCTTTTTTCTCTCTGTGCCTCAGCTAATTTGTATTCCTCTTCTCTAATTTCTATTCCATTTACCGTCTCTTCTACTACATCTAATCTGCTTTTAAATATCTCCATTGTATATTTCATTTCAGATATGGAATTTCTTAATGTTGGAATCTGTCTTAAATTCGTCCCTGAGTTCTTGAATATTTTTCTGTACTTCCATGAGCATGTTTATGATTTTTATTTTAAACTCTCTTTCAGGAATATTTGTGAGTTCAGTTTCATTTGGCTCTTTTTCTGGGTTTGTGAGATTTTGGTCTGAACCAGGTTCCTTTAATGTTTCATAATTCTATGTGGTCCCCTCTATTGCCCAGAAGCTCTAGTCTTTTGAGCTGCTCAGTCCCTAGAATGAAATTGAAGGTCGTAGGGGAGCAGCAATGGTGCCTGGGGGGAGGAAAAAGCTGTTTACTGATTCCCGGCTTCAGTGCCTGTCTCTAGTATCAGAGCCAGTGGGCCAAGCACACAGGTTTAAGCCTCTGTGCTTGGCGTCTCTAGCTGTTGTAGGTGGGGCCTCCCTCTGGCTGGCCTGACACCAGTGCAGTGACTTCCGGTTTGTGAGCAAGTGCCGGCAGGCCAAGAGGAAGGCGCAGCAGGCTGCATGTCACAGTGGGGGGGCCTCAGATCTGAGTAGGCATCCGTGGGGATGGAGCACCTGAAGCTCCTCAAATTCCCAACCTGCTGGGCAGAGTGTGCCCAGACAACCTTGTCCACCTATCCCTTCTTCCGCATGGTAAGCTCCATGCAAACCTTGCCCCTTCAACAGCCCTCTTACTGCTAGGAAGCCTCTCAGACCGCCTGCCTTTCCTTTGTCCCAGAGCAGCCGGATGTAGATCCCTGTCACCCACAAATAGCCAGAATCTCAGTCTCTCAAGTGCTCCACCTGTCCCAGCTCCCCAACCCCACCAACCTCCAGAGCACCACACAACGTAGGTTTGTGCTCCAAAGCAGACCTTCAGGGCTGGGTGTTCAGCAGTCTTAGGCTTCCACCCCCTCCTCGCTCCATTTCTCCTCTTCCTGCCGGTGAGCTGGGGTGGGAGAAGGGCTTGGGTCCCACCAGATAAGGCTTTCCTATGTTTCCGTTTCGTGAGGTCTGCTCTGTTCATGAGGTCTGTATGCAGTCTGGTGCAGCCTTCTTTCCTTTTGCTGTTTTAGGGCTAGTTGTCTTAACTATATTTTTACACTATATGTGATTTTGGGAGGAATTCTCTGTCTCACCTCTCACGCTGTCATTTTGAATCCTTGAACTGTTATTTGTTTTCTTTGTGTAATTTATTTCTAGTTTCATACCATTGTGGTCTGAGAAGTTACTTGATGTAATTTCAAACTTTTTGAATTTGTTGGGGTTCTTTATGTAGCCTAGTATGTGATCTGTTCTGGAAAATGTTCCATGGGGACTTGAGAAAATGCTGCTTTTTTATGGAATGTTATGCAGATATTTGTTAAGTCCATCTGATCTAATGCATTGTTCAGTCCCTATGTTTCCTTATTTATTTTCTGTCTGGATGATCTGTTCATTGATGAAAGTGAGGTGTTAAAATCCCCTAATATGATTGAGTTGCAGTCTACTTCTCCCTTTAGTTCTTCTAGTATTTACTTGACCTATTTAGGTGCTGCTGTGTTGAGTGTATAGATGTTTATAGTTGTTATATCCTCTTGTAGTACTGATCCCTTTATTGTTATATGATGTCCTTTTTTGTCTCTTGTTACTTTTTGTATTTTGAAATGTATTTTATTTGATCTAAATTCTATTACTCCTGCTCTTTTCTCCCTATTTGCATGAAATATCTTTTTCCATTCCTTCACTTTCAGTCTCTGTAGGTCTTTGGGTCTGAAATGAGTCTCTTTTAGGCAGCATAGAGATGGTTCTGTTTCTTTATCCATTCTATGTCTTTATGTCACACTGTGTCTTTTGGTTGGTACACTTAATCCATTTATATTTAAGGTAGGTTATTGACTGCTATGTACTTATTACCATTTTGTTAATTGTTTTATGGTGGTTTTTATAGTTCCTCTCTGTTCCTTTATTCCTCACTTATACTTTTCTTATTTGATAGTTTTCTTTTGTTTTGTGATTGAATTTCTTTTTTAATTTTTTTGTATCTGTTATAGACTTTATGTTTGTGGTATCATAAGGTTCGTAGATTGCTTCCTGACTATTTGAGTCTATATTAAGTTCATGGTAACTTTATTTCAAACAATCTAAAAGTACTTCTTTTTTCTTCTTCCTCTACACTTTATATATTAGATGTCATTATCTGCAGCACTTGTGTGGTGCTGGGATGCTTGGTGGGCAGTCATGTGGTGGATGGTTGCATGGTGGTTGGGCAAGGAGGCAGTGGTGGGATGTGCAGCACGGGGCTTGGCCGCCTGGTTGGAGGAAGTAGTGCTTGGAGCTTGCTCCTGCAGGGGCCTCCCAGTTGAGCTGAGGTAAGGTCCAGAAAGCTGGGATGTCCTTCCTCTGCCTTCCAGGCAGCAAATCTGATGTTGCTGGGCCAACCAGGCTGGGTGGGTGGGCAGATGCACAGAGAAATGCCCCACAGCTGAGCTGCCAGCAAGGGGAATGGAATGTTTGGGGATCCCATGAGCACTGGATCTGTTGGGATGAGAGAGGGCTGGAGAAGTGTCATCCACCTGTGCTTTCTTCTGTGAAGAGAGCTCCATCCAACCTTCAACCCTCTAGCACCCTTCCTGCTGCTGGTAAATCTTTCAAACTGCTGCCTCTGTTTTGTATCTCAGAAGGATCTCATGTGCCTGTCCTCCACAAGAAGCAGGAGTCTCAGCCTCCCAGAGTGCTCCAACTCTCCCTGGTGTCCAGTCTTGCTAATCACCAAAACCCAATGCAATGTGGACCCTTATTACCAGAATAAATTTCCATAGCCATGTGTTCAGAGTTCCTGAGCACTCATCCCCTCTACACTCCATTCGTCTGCCTGTGGTTTGTGGGCTGGGGTGGGGGAAGGGCTGGGGTCCTGATTAATTGTAGCTCTGTCCTTTGCCCTTCTCTATGTGCTCTTCTCTTCACCAGGCATGGCTTGTTCTGCAGTCTGTCTTCAGGTTGTTTTCAGGGTTAGTTATATTTTCTGTAGTTGTTTCCATAGTGTGTGAGTTGGAGGTTTCCACCTTGCCTTCCTACTCCACTATTTTTTTTCCATCCCTGGAAACTATCTCTCCTTCATTTCTGAATGATAACTTTGCTGGGTAGAGTATTCTTGGTTGTAGGTTTTTTTTTTCTTCTTTCCTTTCAGCACTCTGAATATATGTTGCCACTCCCTTCTGGTCTGTAAAGTTTCTTCTGAAAAATCTGCTAATAACATTAGAGGGTTTACTTTATATGTATCTCATTGATTTTCTCTTGCTACTTTTAAGATTCACTTTACTTTTAATCTTTGACATTTTAATTATGTTCTTGGTGTGAATCTTGTTTGGGGCTCTCTGTGCTTCTTGGATTTGGATATCTGTTTCCTTCCCCAGGTTAGGGAATTTTTCAGCTATTATTTCTTCAAATAATTTTTCCACCACTTTGACTCTCTTGGATTCCTATAATACAAATACTAGTATGTTTAATGTTGTTCCAGAGTTCCTTAACCTATCCTCATTTTATTTTTATTCTTTTTGATTTATGCTTTTCAGCTTGAGTGCTTTCCTTTATTCTGTCTTCCAAATCACTGATCTGTTCTGTGTCCTCTAATTTGCTGTTGATTCCCTTTAGTGTATTTTTCATTTCATTTATTGTATTCTTTAGCTCTGATTGGTTCTATTTACAATTTTTTTAATCTATCTGTTGAAGTCCTCCCAGAGTCCTCCCTCTTCTCCCAAGTCTGGTAAGGATATTTGAACTCTTTATCAAGTAGATATTGTTAACTCTGTTTCATTTAGTTCTTCTAGAGTTTTGTTTTTTCTTTCACTTAAAGCATATTCCTCTATCTCCTCATTTTGTTTGACTTTCTGTGTTTGTTTCTATGAATTAGGCAAAATGACTGTATCTCCTAGTCTTGAAGGAATGGCCTGTGTAGAAACATCGTCTGGGTAGACTGCAGGTGCTTGGAGGTTTTGACTGTCTGTCTGGAGGCAAGATGGGCATTGGCAGGGGTAGTCAGAGTGAGTGCTGCACTGGTGCTGCCTGGTGGGAATTCTGGACTTTTGGCAGGTGCTTCTGGGAATGGGTGGAGACAAAGGGGCTACCTGGATGTATGTCTAGATCTGGCATGGGCCTCCGGACCCAGATTTCATCCACTCTGGCAATGTGTGTGGGGGATAGTAAACAATAGTGCTCCTTACCACCTCTGATCTTGGAGAGAGTTCTAGCAGATCCCTTGCCATTTGGTGGGTGTTATAGATGAAAACTTGCTTTCTTTACTTGTATCATAGCTGTCTTTTAAATTGAAGTTTTTTTTTCTGTGCCCCAAGGCAATTGAATCTGTTCATGGATCCCTCACTGATGTATCTCCATATGGCAGGTTGCTGCAGTGGGCATGTGGTTGCTGCTGTTATAGTATCACCATCTCTCCTGATTTGTTAAGGGGTCTCCCTATCCTCCATTGTGCAGAAGCTGTTCACTCAGCCCTCAGTTCTTCGTCAGGAGGAACTGCTCTGTATGTAGGTGTAGATTTGGTGCGTACAGGGAGGAGGTGGATTCAGGCTCTTTGTATGCACCATCTTGCACCTCTCCCTATCACTGTTATATTTTAACACATGTCAGGTAGAAATAAAAGCCGCTGTACATAAAATAGTACCATATATTTGTGCTCAAATATATCTGTGACAACCACCATAAAAATATAGTGCAAATGCAACATACTAGCCACAAGAATAGTTTTAGTGTGTTTTAAACTTTCAAGAATGTAGTTTATTTCTATGTCTAATAAGATGACAGTGTCATCACTCAAAATGCAGGGCATCAATGAGGAGAATTTCATTTATTTACTTAATTCTGATGGACAAGAAAATGTGATCAGTGATTTATGATTGATGGAAATTGAGAGAGATTACCTTGTCGACCTTGAGTTAGCATTAGCGGAGTAGAGGAGAGCAGGCATAGGCACACATTTCCTAAATTGAGCCAGTTGTTTCCACTGATCCTTTTATGTGACAGGAACCATATTAGTTGCTGGGGATTCAGTTTTGAACAAGACAGAAAATCAAGCCCCTTGCTCCTGGAGCCCACAATCTTATAGGTGAGACAGTGGCTACCTGGATTGTAGGAATGCATGGCATCCAGGAGTAAGTGACATTTAAGCTAGAACGCAAATTTAAAACTTCAGAAAAAGAGGGATTTGACAGCTTTGTCAGAAACTCATAATGAGAGCATAAATCAAGAGGATTAAGCCTGTGTATATAAATGCTGAGGGTTTCCTATGTACTGGGCACTTTGCTGAGTGTTTTATATCAATTAACTCATTTACTCTTCATAACAATGCTCTGCAGTATGTCTGATCATTCATATTTTGTAGGCGAGAAAACAGGCTGTGAGAGGATGAGTAACTTACCTAAGTAACAGCCAATAAAGTGCAAGAGCCAGGACAGGAGGCACATCTGTGTGCCCCGGTGATGGTCATGACTAGTATGTAGACAGAGAGACATCTAAAGAAATAAATACTTGCATCAGAGTCAGTCTGTTGAGCTCAGAATTTTTAAAGGGCATGTATAAAACTAGAAAGGGGTAAGGTACAAGGACCAACACTTTGAAGTAGCATGGGCTTTTATGGATAGTCTGATCTAAAAATACTTTAAGAAAGCCTCATTAACAGAATAAACTGAAGTTTATGGAAAATATTAGAATGTCCAGGTACTACTAGAATGTTATTCTTCCAGAAAGGAGACTCCATGAGGGCAGAGTCTTTTGACATTTTTAATCAGTGCTGTATTCACCTAGAATGGTGCCTGGCGTGTAGCAGGAACTCACAGCTGGCACGACAATTTTAGTTTCAACTCAGCCAGGAGAATCAATAATTCTTTCCTAATCACCTTGTGGACAAGATGGAGAAATGTGATCTAACAACTAAAATTAGAGATTGGACATACAAATGGACAGAGTTCTCTACATTTGTCCAACAAGGACCTCTGGGCCCTACACTGGTCAACTTCTCAAATGTTTTCCATAAAGAAACACAAACGTTCCTGGCAGCCACTTCTTTGCACCGGAATTCAGTGTATAGAATATAGCTTGAAATGAGCGCTTGAAGAGCACTGGTAAGCTTTGAAAGTCCCTCCTTCTACTATCCAGTTGTTTATAAAGAATCATTTGCTGCAGTGGGATAAATATATAGAAGGCATGCTTATAAAATACCCATACATATTGGAGGGAGAAATCAGCCTAATATTATATTGAAAGAATGAGGAATCAGAAATATCACAATAGCCTAGTAGGTTGGTCTGAAACCAATAAAGATTTTTGAAAACATAAGAGAGAAAATTTGTTTTGACATTATTTTATGTGAACTTTTGGGATTTAGTTGACTGTAAACTCTTTAAGAGCCTCTTATTGGAAACAGCTGTTAAAATTAATGTAATATTTTAAAAAATATCGAACACAAAAGAGATTGATGAGTGCAGGTACTAGACCCATTATGTTACAGGCCGCAGGGGTCCCATCATGGTGCTGAGCGCCCTGCTTTGGGAAGGACATTTACACACCAAGAGTAGTAAGTCCCAGCCCCACAAGGAGTCACTATAGCTGTGGTTTGGACCTGTCACATCTTGCCTGGATTGTTCCTCAGTCTTATTTACATCTTTCTGTCTAAAGTTTTGCCTCCTTCACTCCATTACTTTGAAAAAAGACTGTTTTTAGAGCAGTTTTAAGTTCTCAGTAAAATTGAGCAGAAAGTATAGAGCCTCCTGCCCCCACACATGCATACCCTCCCCCACTTTCAACATCCTCCCCCAGAGCGGTGTGTTTGTTACGGTTGATGAACCAACATCGGCACATCATTATCATCTAAAGCCCACAGTGTCCGTTAGGATTCCCTCTTGATGTACATTCTGTGGATTTGGACAAATAGGTAATGATATACGTCCACTGTTACGATGTCATACAGAAAGTTTTTCTCTAAAAATCCCCTGTGTTCCACCTACTATCCCTGTCTCTTCTAATCCCTGACAACCACTGAAATTTTTACCGTCTCCATAATTTTGTCTTTTGTAGAACCAATCCATTTTTCACCCTATGGCCAGAGTCCTCTTTTTAAAATGATAATCTTCTCATTCACACCCCTGGCTCTCCATTGTTCTCAGTGTCAGGTTTACACACTGCCTATCTGGTAGTGACCGAGGCACTCCAGCTCTCTCCTTTCATCTAGATGTTCTGATGCAGGTCATTATTATAACAAATAATAAGCTTAGCTCAAGTGGGAGTAAGAACCACAAAGGCGATAAGACAGTAACGATCAGAGTTTGGAGCATGGAAACACGGACTCTTTCTGAGGTATCGAGATTTGGGCTGAGAGGTAAATGACCAGGCGTTAGCCATTAGAAGGTGAGCCCTCCTCCAGGCACAGGGAACAGCAGGTGCAAAGGTCCTGGAGAGGCACCAATCTGGGCAGGTTTAAAGAACAGAAAGAGGCCAGTATTCTGGAGAGTGGGCATTAGGGGAAGCACTTTGATATTTGATGAGCACTTTGAATAACATATATGGAAAAAGGAAAAGGAACTAGTATTTATTCAGGCTTTTTATTACGTTACTGGCTTACATTTTGAATATTTTAGAAGTTTCCCTTGCACCAGATGAAGAGGCTAGAGGATCATAGAAGTTAAGTGCCTTGCTCAGGTTCTCACAGCATCAGTAGAATTGAGATCTGGACTCGGCTGTGTCTGATTTCCCACCTGTATGTAATTTCCTTGGTAAAGAATGCAGGGTGTTTATCTTTGCTGATGAGCTTATCCATGAGTGTCCTTTATCCATTTTTATTTGCATAGTAGTTATCTTTTTTTTAAATGTGTGATATCATTCTGCTTTTGAAAGTCAACTACAAGGAGTCATGAACCATTTCAATCTTACATTCTCCACTGTACTTAGCCATGTTTAAATATAAACCCATCAGGACTGAGTTTCGGTGATAAATAAAGGAGTTAATGTGCCTCTTAGCAGAACCTCTCATGATAAGAGAACAATTTAGGACTTTAGAGATAATGGCTCATTATATGTAATTCTAGAGTTTATAGTCTAGTTTTCCTTGTTGACTATGCCAAGGAGTTTGGCAGTATGTGTCAAACAAAGCAGAAGTCTTACATTTTAAAGAGATTTCCATATTCCTTAGAGAAAATAACCCCATTTACCTTTTTAAGTAAAAGAAGTAATGCATAAAATATACTGAGATACGGTGGTTCAACTGTAGGATATCAAAGACATGGAGGTCTGTGAGGTTATCCCAATATAAGCATGCACAAAAAATGATGTGATAAACACTAGTACACCTTATAAATTTCTGAGATGGCAATTGGGCCTTGGCTAGAGAGGAATTAAAATGCAAAGTTGAACCTTCAGGTTGGAATATCCCATGTATCCCTCTCTAAAGAAAATCATCTATTAAGCTTTCTTATTTGGTAACAATAATTATTATAATTCAGATATAGTACTTGGAGCATGTACTTTCCTCTTGAATGAAACCTCCTATGCTTCCATTTCATTTAATAAAGAATACAGTGTATCTTTCTGGTGGGCAGGAATAATTTAGAGTTGTTGTATGTTTAATTATGTAGGATCAGTTTCTGCCTGAGCTGAGGTGGCCTCGATTCCTGCAGAAGTGTCCGGGTGGACTTTGGAAAGGTAGAGCAGAAATTTTGACAGGAAAAATGAGCTGTGCAGTGATGAAGTGAACTTTCTGCATTGGAAGTTTGCTGACTAGCTGTGGACTATGTTGTGTGAACATATAATTAAAAGAACCACAGTAAAAGTACTGTAGGAAAAAGAGTAGTAAAGCTATAAAAAGCAGTGAAGATAATAGGCAGACTACAAGGCTAAAGGCTAATATAGCAAATGGCTCAGGTAGCACAGAAGTGCAGACACGATGGAAGGATGAAATATGTAAGTCGAGTGCAAGAAGTCTATCCACAGTGTCAGATAGCTATGGAGACCAGCTTGAATTCACAGAGAGAGCCTAAGAACAAAGCCAAGAACAATGGAGAGGGAAACTGGGAGATAGACTGAAGATGGGCAGTAATGGAAGCACAGGGCAGAGCAGCCTCCCCGATGGGATAACAGAGTGGGGATGCAGAATAAAGGGGAAGACAGGTGTGTGACTAGTTTCTGATTTCTCATCTTTGAACTCGTTTTGTTTTTGGTACAGATCTTGCAACAGAAGAAGAAATTTCCATGCTTCTGTTTAAAAATGTGGTTTCAAAGGGTAAGCCTTGAAAAACAAATGAAAGACTGGTTGTTTTGAAACCGGTCACTCCGTATACGGTCAGTGTAGTGATAGCTTGTAACCTATCTTGAATTTTCTGCTTTGTTTTTTTCTTTAGCAAGGCCTTCTGCATTTTGTTGGATGGTGTATTGTCAGGCTGCAGAGTGCAGCAGCGAACAGACTGACTTTTGATTTGAGTGCAGTGGCTTTGTTACTTAAAGCAACAAGGCGTTATTAGTTAGTCAGACTGATAGATTGTGAGAGAGGGTGAGGTGGGAAGTGGTTTGTGTTTGGGAGCTGATTGCTCTCCAATAGTTATTTCTTTTCTCAAGTTTTTTGCTGTTGTTGTTTTTCTTCTGTGGTAATAACCACAAAACATGCAATCTGTCGGCGTCTCATTTCATCACATTGCAGATTTTAAGTGCTCCTGTAGCCTCATATATAAATCACTCATGCTTTTGTATGGCACTTACTGTCTTCAAATTCAACGTAAGCTGCTGCATGACAACCTAATTGACAAGCCTGCATTATCCTGGCAAATGACTGCAATAGATATTGGCGTGCTCTGCTCTTCCATTCTCATGCCTGCACACTGCCGGTCATTCAGCTGTTCTGACAGGGAGGTACCACAAACAGAAACGGTAATCACCATTGTTCATATCCAGGAACAAACTTAGGGAGATTCTTGGGCTTGTTCTTGAGTAGGCCAAATGCCAATCTGATGAAAGTATTGATTGTGTGGGATTTATTTCGGCAAGAATGGGTGTCATGCTGTTTTCTGTAGCTTTGTAGTCATATGTTTTGCTGTGTCCAGGTGTGCTTTCCCTCTTGTTTTCCCACTTTTCCTTATGCCTGGCATCACACACAGAGGTGTGCCTTCCCCTGTTCTCTCACGATGGATTATCCATTGCTGTGATGGATTAAGGGCCACTGTACAAGAGGGATCAGGTTGGGAGGGCAATAAAGACATATTTTTCTTCCAAAGAATGCAACCTTAGGTTTTTAGATTTTCCTAGCATTTTCCTCTTTTTCAGCTCTAGCAGTGTAGCAAAATGTTATTTCAATAACCAGCTCTAGAGTTGCTTTCAAGGAGACACCTATTATGCTTAAGGATATTACCAAGGTAAGTTACTGTGGGGGCAGAAGATAAAGTCTCAAGGTTATGATCTGGAAAATGTATAACAATGAGATGGTGAATGGCTCTGCCAAAAGTGATAAGAGCAATTTGAGGAAGAGGAGGAGGTTGGAGGAAAGCGGGAGCATGGTCACACTATGAACTCTTATCAGAAAAGAGACTTGGGAAAACTACGTAGAAGGATGGTCAAAATGAAGAATAGCGTTTACTATTTGACTTTAAATTAGTGGCAGTGATGTGATATACATTCTTTACATTACTTGAAGGTTTTAGTCAAAATCTGCTCTGTATGCAACCTTGTGTTGTGGCATTTTGGGGAGCAAAGAGATTGGGGGTGTCCAATACAAGGTGATTTAGTGAGCAAAAAGGATGCCATGTACTGTGTGGCAAGATGTCTCAAAAATGGAATGAATTGAGGGAGTCCAGAAAATTGGAGCCACATGTAACTAGAAGAAAAGTGAAGAATCTTCCTAGAAAGACTGCAGGGTCACTGACTTTCCCATAGCTAGAGAAATGGGTATTCCAGTTTATTCATTGGAACTCAAAGGCAAAGTGACCTTGACTGACATCTCAGACTTTCAGTTGTACTTCCTGACCCATTGTGTCTATTGTAGGTCACTTCACATAATAATCCCTGTTCTATTTACCCTCTATTATGGTTCAAAGGTATGTGGGGACACAGAACACAGAATTGGGTGGGGCTGCTAGCAGGGAGGCTAGGTGGAGTGTAAATATGAGTGTGTTTGGTAAACTGAGGCTGGCAAAGTCTGGTTATATGAAGAACTGTTTATATGAAGAAGCCTCAGCAGTGAGACTTCCTCCTCATGGAAGAAAATCAGGCAAAGTTAATCCCGGGACAAGTCCTCAGAAGTGAGGTATGAGGGGCATTTCCAAGTGCAGTCACATGTTCCCTTGCCCTGGTTCCTGTAAGTCCCATCTGATCTCCTGGAAAAGAGAGGGATCTGTGAGTAAACACAGCACACATTCTCAAAGATATTAGGGAAAAATGCCAGTGAATACTAAAAGGTATTAACTCCTAAAGTAATGCAGCATTCAAAGTCAGAGAAAGACAGTCTTACTGAGTTCAATGGAGAACCCCTCTGTGAGGCCTTCGGGGTACCAGGACAGCAGCCTCAGGGGTGGTGGCACTGACTGAAAGAGTAAAGAGTCATAATAATAACACTAATGGAGAGCTAGTCCAGTGTCACACCCTGAGATTTATTTGGAATTCATTTAATCCTCACAGATCACCCTATGTGGCAAATATGATTTATATTTCACAATTACCATTCACAAGTAAGAGAGGATCACATAGCTAGGAAGTTGCAGAGCATTTTAAACCCAACCAATCTGGCGCTAGAGCTCTCAATCACTATGCTATGTTCTCCTCTAGGCACCTTGCTTGGTGACCCATACTGAACAAAGTACTATGGTGCAGGGTCAGGGGAAGGATGGGAAGCCTAGAGAAAAGGATTCGATTACCATGTCCTGTGGTAACCAGGCCCGTAAGCACATATACAGCATGGCCTGGAACCCTGCAGAGGGGCCATGAAGGATCTGAGCTTTATCATGTAGGAGGAAGAGGTTATGTACTCATTCAGCAAACACTAATTGACCACCTACCTTCACAGTGCACAGCATTATTTTCTTTCCAGTTTGACTGAGAAATAATTTATACAAATTACTGTATAAGTTTAAGGTGAATAACACGATCATTTGATTTGCAAGTATTGCAAAATGATTACCATAATAGGTTCAGGTAATATCCATCTACTCATGTAGATTCAATAAAAAGAAAAGAAAAAGGAAAAAAAAGGGAAAAAATTTTCTTCTTGTGATAAGAACTCTTAGGATTTACTCTCTTAACAACTTCTATACCTTTCATAGAACAGTGTTAGCGATAATTATCATGTGGTGCATTGTATCCATAGTACTTATTTATTTTATAACTGGAAGTTTGCATCTTCTGACAGCCTCCCTCCAATTCTCCCTCCCCCCAACTCTCCAACTTGGGTAACCATGTGTTTGAACTCTTTTTCTATGAATTTTTTTCATTCCACATATAAATTAGATTGTACAGTATTTGTTTTTCTCAGTCTGACTTATTTTACTTAGTATAATGCTTTCAAGATCCATCCATGTTGTCACAAATGATAGGATTTCCTCACTTTATATAGACAATAATATTCCATTGTATATATATGCCATAACTTTATCCATTCAGCCATCCATGGTCACTTAGGTTGTTTCCAGGTCTTGACATTTACAAATAATGCTGCTTTAAATAGATAAAATAGAGAAGAACAAAAGAAAAAAACAATGAAACAAATACCTGGTCCTCTGAGAAAATACAAAGAATAGATAGAACCCTAGCCAGACTTATAAGAAAAAAAAGAGAGAGTACACAAATAAATAAAATCAGAAATGAAGAAGGAATAGTCACAGTGGATACCATGGAAATGCAAAGAATTATTAGAGAATATTTTGAATATGAAAAAATATATGCTAATAAATTGGACAACCTAGAAGAAATGGAAAAATTCCTAGAAAAATATAACCTTCCAAGACTGATCTTGGAAGAAACAGAAAATCTGAACAGACTAATTATGAGCAATGAAATAGAACTGGTAATCAAATAACTCCCCAAAAAACAAAATGCCAGGACCAAATGGCTTCACAGCTGAATTCTACCAAACATTCAAAGAAGAGCTAATATCCATCTTTCTTAAAGCATTTAGAAGAGGAGGGAGCACTTCTAAACTCATTCTATGAGGCCAGTACACCAAAACCAGGCAACACACCACAAAAAAAGAAAATTGTAGACCAATATCCTTGATGAACATAGATGCAAAAATCATCAACAAAATATTAGTAAACTGAATTAAAAAGTACACCAAAAGGACCGTCTATCACAATCAGGTGGAATTTATTCCAGGGATGCAAGGATGGTACAATATTCATAAATCAGTCAACATCATACACCACATTAACAAAAAGAAGGATAAATGCCACATGATCATCTCAATAGATGCTGAAAAAGCATTTGACAAAATTCAACATCCATTTATGACAAAAACTCTTAAACAAAATGGGTGTAGAGGGTATGTACCTCAACATAATAAAGGCCATATTAAACATAATAAAACCCACAACTAACATTATGCTCAATGGTGAAAACTGAAATTTTTCCTCTAAGATCAGGAACAAGACAAGGATGTCCACTCTCACCCCTTTTGTTCAACATAGTACTGGATATCCTAGCCATGGCAATCAGACAACATAGGGATAAAAGGCATCCAAATTGGTAAGCATGAAGTTAAAATGTCACTATTTGCAGATGACGTGATATTATACATAGTAAACCCTAAAAACTCTACCAAAAAAAATATTAGAACTAATAACTGAATTCAACAAAGTTGCAGGATACAAAATTAATACGCAGAAGTATATTGCATTTCAATATCCTAACAACAAATTAGTAGAAAGAGAAATCAGGAAAATAATTCCATTTACAATTGCAAAAAAATGAATAAAATACCTAGGCATAAACCTAAGCAAGGAGGTGAAAGACCTGTATTCTGAAAACTATAAGACATTCATGAGAGAAATTAAAGAAGACACCAAAATGGAAATCTATCCCATGGTCATGGATAAGAAGAATTAATATTGTCAAAATGGCCATTCTGCACAAAGCAATTTACAGATTAAGTTCAATCCATATCAAAATAAAGATGGTATTTTTCAATGATCTAGAACAAATAGTTCTGAAATTCATATGGAACCACAAAAGACCCTGACAGCCAAAGCAATCCTGAGAAAGAAGAGCAAAGCCGGGGGATTACACTTCCTGACCTCAATCTCTACTACAAAGCTATGGTAATCAGAACAGTATGGTACTGACACAAGAACAGACCCATAGATTAATGGAACAGAAGAGAGAACACAGATATGAACCTACTCATATATTAATTAATATACAATTAATATACAATAAAGGAGCCATGAATATGCAATGGGGTAAATAAACCCTTTTGGTAACTTTTGTTGGTAAAACTGGACAGCAACATGCAAGAGAATGAAACTGAATTGCTGTCTAGCAAGAGAATTAAACTGAATTGCTGTCTAACCCCATACACAAAGGTAAACTCAAAATGGATCAAAGACCTGAATGTAAGTCATGAAACCATAAAACTCTTAGAAGAAAACATAGGCAAAAATCTCTTGAACATAAGTATGAGCAATTTTTTCCTGGACACATCTCCTCAGGCAAAGGAAACAAAATAGAAAATGGACAAGTGGGACTACATCAAACTAAAAAGCTTCTGTACAGCAAAGGACACCATCTGTAAAACAAAAATGCAACCTAGAGTATGGGAAAATACATTAAAAAACTCATACCTCAACACCCAAAAAATAGCCCAATTAAAAAAATGGGTGGAGGACCTGAACAGACATTTCTCCAAAGAAGAAATACAGATGGCAACAGGCACATGAAAAGATGATTCACATTGTTAATTATAAGGGAAATGTAAATCAATACCACAATGAAGTATCATCTCACACCAGTCAGAATGGCCACTATCCAAATGACAAGAAATAACAAGTACTGATAAGGATGTGGAGAAATGGGGAACCTCCTACACTGTTGGTGGGAATGTAAATTGATGCAGCCACTAAGGAAAGCAGTATGAAGATTCCTCAAAAAACTAAAAATAGAAATACCATATGACCCAGTAACTGAACTTCTAGGAATTTACCCAAAGAAAACAAAATCTCTAAACCAAAAAGATATATGAACCTATTAATTTCTGCATTATTTACAATAACCAAGATATGGAAGCAACATAAGAGTCTATGAATAGATGAGTGGATAAAGAAGATTTGGTGCCTATACACATTGGACTATTATTCAGCCAAAAAAAGAAAGAAATCTTGCCATTTGTGACAACATGGATGGACCTGAATGGTATTATCCTTAGTGAAATAAGCCATGCGGAGGAAGACAAATACCATATGATTTCACTTATTTGTGAAATCTAAAAAGAAAATGAAACAAAATGAACAAAACAGTGGTAGACTCAGAGACACTGAGAAGTGACTGGTGGTTACCAGGGGGGAGGGGTTGTGGTGGGTGAGTGGGGAGGGGGAGGGGTAAAGTTGCACAAAAATCTCAATCATGATGAGTTGGTCACGAGGGTGGAAGTGAAGCATGGAGAATTTAGCCAATGATTCTGTAACATCTTTTTATTTTGACAGAGAGTAAGTACACTAGTTTGGGTGAAGGTTTGAGAATGTATATAGCTGTTGAACCACTGTGTTGTACACTTGGAAACAATATAATACCCCATATCAACTATACTTCAATTAAAAAGAGAAGCTTACAAAGGTAGATGAAGAATAAGAGCTAAATGTTGTTTTAAAAGTTTATACATGCTCAAATAGAAATAAAACCCTATAATAGACAATATCAAATTTCTAACAGTAGTTCTCTGAGAGAATTATGATCAATTTTTATTTTCTTTTTTGGCTAGTATAATACCAGGTTTCACATATAGATGTTTTACTTTTGTAAAGTAAAGAAAAACTTTGATATAAGCAGTAGCATTCAAACATGCCTAAAACCTGACATTGATATTTTATGCTAACTTGCTTAATTTTTCCCTGCCTAATTTGTAATCACTTCTTGGAGAAGGGTAGTTCTTGTGATGTCAGAATTCAAACATATGGTAATAAATGGACACTGACCATTTCCCAAGTGACTTGTGGGGTGATCTCTACTAGTATGGGAGAAGGTGTGAAATAGAGGGGTTGATATGATTTCAGAGGTGTAGAACCTAATCTAGGGATTGGGGGGCCAAACTCACAGGGGGATGCCTTTGCAAAAATCATCAGACTTTTTATATTTTTCTATTGAAATGGCACTTCTTCAAGTACTTAACACACATCGACTAAGCATGTACTATTACCAGGAACTATTCTCGTATATGGCCCCTCCCTGCTCTCCTGAAATTTGTATTTCAGCAGAACAAGTAGAACAGGCAAGTGCATAGTAGTAAGTGTTATGAAGAAAATAGCAGGGAGCTCTGAACTAAGAGTCAGAGAGAACCTCAGTTAGTGGGCGACATTCGAGGAGAGACTAAAATGATATTGAAGAACAAATCATGTGAGGATCTCAAGGGAGACTGTTTTAGGAAGAAGAAACATTGCAAGCACATTGGCTCTGAGGCATGAATAAACTAGGGCTGTTTGAGGAAAAGCAGAAAGGCTGGTGTAAGAAAGACCAGGGATCCGGCGGAAGAACGGGAGGAGGTTAGAGAGGGAAGAAGGAAAGGGCGGTTCACGCAGGGCCTGTTAGTCTTGCCAAGGAGCTTGATTTTTTCCCCCCTAACAATGAGATGGCTTTATGCAAAGTAGTGATAATCCGACTTACTCCTAAAAAAAAAGTTAGCCTGACAGCCATGATCACTCTTATTTTTCCTTTAGCTTGCAGATACCATCCTATACTCAGGACAAAGAAAGAGCCAAAGAAACTCTCTACCGTTCTTTGAAAACTCTACCTATTAAATTCAACTATGGGAAATTAAAAACTTTATCAACCCTATTTAGGGGTTTTCTTACACTGAAATAAGATGGTTTGTAGTGAAAGCTAGGCTCTCTCTGAGTGATTTCAGGAATGGAATTTCTTTTATCTCTCGGGGTGGTCTGTGATGGTCGGTTTGTGTTAAAGTGCCTCCAATTCACACTACTTTTTTTTTCCCTTGAAGAGAACAGAGTTAAGACTCAGTAAATAACAATTTCATTTTAAAGTGGAAAAGCAGATCTGTTTAGGGGCAGTCATTACTTAAAAACTGTACCACAAAGTTGGACAATAAAATAGTCTCTATTTTCATAAATTCATTAGTGAAGTTCAGGCTCCCCAACAAGTAGGTACACAGATCAAAGGGGAATTGGATTCTAGGAACTATACAGCTGTTGTCGCTACTTAAGATCCCTTCAGATGTGATTAAAAAACATTTAGTTTTATAATTATTTTGAGAAATAAAATCATTTAGGTTTGCCTGAGTTTTTCAGTTTGTTTTCTTTATGGATAAAAACAAGTATTCATAATTGAGCCTTGGCATCTTATGTTAGCTAGTTACCTTAATAAACTAGTCCTGTCATACCTTTATCCTGATGCGTAACCCTTAGACAGTAAGAAAAAACCCCTAGACATCTAACCCTTAGACATTAAGTCATATATATACGGCTAGCTTAAATAGGCGAGTTTTGGACCGCTCTTTTTGTATCAAGAATAAAGTGAGTCTAGGGAAAAATATTCCACTGCCCTGAGAGTTTATTAAATACTAATTTAAAGGTCTGTGGCATCTTTAGGAAATTAAATCTTCTGGTTGTAAAACTTTCCACTTTCACTTTGCTGTGTGTGGTTTAGAACACAAGGAGCTGACTGTTCCCATTTCTTTATATATCAGGTTTTAATTGTCTAGATCAGCATGGGCAAATAGATTTCATTCCATGTGCCAACACTTACCCACCGTTGGAGTTGCTGCAAATGATATATTGGAGAGGATGCTGTGTGTTTGTTCCTGATCCGTGGGAGAGCGTACAGTGTTGTGTGAACAGCATCCCCCAAGGGCCAAGGCATCAGGCAGGAGGCGTAGGGCCAAGCACTTGCTAGCCCCAGTTTAGCTCTTACTGAAGACTTATGTGTTTTCAGGTTGTGTGTGACTTGTGAACAGATTGTCTGTTATTAGGACCATCGCTTGCATTTTAGAAATTGGTATTGGCAATGTGGTATAGTCCAAGCAGCATTGTAGTGACAATTTGAAAGCCTTTATTACAGTGTTGAACTGAAGAAGTGATAGTGGGCATTCTTATCTTAGTCCTGATCTTCAAGCAAAAGTTCCTGACATTGCTGTGGTCTTTTTAAGATACTGCAGTAGACAGAATAATGCTCAACCTTGCCTTCCCCTCTTCCCCTCCTTAGGATGTCCACTTCCAAATCCCTGGAACCTGTGAATATGTTAGTTTAAATACAAAAGAGGAATTAAGGTTGCTAACCAGATAACCTTGAGATGGGGAGATTATCCTGGATTATCTGGATAGGCTCAAGATAATCACAAGGTTATAAGAGGAAGAGGAAGGTAGAAGAGAGATAACAAGAGAAGTCAGCATAAGACCAACCTCTGTTGCTGGCTTTGAAGATGGAGGAATGGGTCCCAAGCAAGAAATGTGGGCAGCCTTTAGAAGCCTGGAAAGGCAAGGAAGCAGATTCCGCCCTAGAACACGCAGATGGAGAAGCCCTGCTGGTTTTTTATTCTAGCCCAGTGAGGCCCACATCGGACTTCCAACTGTAAGGTTACAAATTTGTGTTGCTTTATGTCACTAGATTTGTGGTAATTTGTTATAGTAGTGGTAGGAAGGGAAATAGACATGAGTGGGGTGGAGAGAGAATTAAGGCCAGTAAAGCCCACTAAAAGTGACTCAAAAAGTTAACCAGTTAAAACTAGGGACTCATGGAGTTAATGAGTTAATCAGTTGAAGCTCCAAAGGCCAGGAGTAACTTGGAATGTCCAAATATTCCCCAGATAAAGAAAAGTATCTGCATGCAGCCCATGTCTTCATTGTGTCAATTAGATTATGCCATTTTAAGATTTACTTTAGCCTGCTAACAGGCCCAGCGTATTCTTTAACTTACCTATATGCTGTTTTTTCCTCCTCCAGCTCCTAATCAAGTAATTTGCAACTTGGACAGGAGATAAGCATCATGATAAATGTAGCAAACAAGCCCAGCTATAAACTGCATAGTAAAAACAGGGAAGATTCCATCTTAAAACTAAAATTGCATTTTAAAACCCAAGATGTTAAGAAGTAAGATTCTTAAAACACTCTTTAGCAAACAGACAATAACTAAGCCCACCTTGGGGGCAGGGCAAGTAGTGATTGGTCTGTTCCCAGAGGGAAGCTGCTATTCTGGGAAGGAATCAGAGCAGCGAATTTCTTGTGTTGATTTTGCACAATTACCTAAAGGACGGATAATAGAAGAGGCTAAGGTCTCCCATCAAAGATAAACAGTTTGGGACCACTTGACAAGTCCACATCCCTAGCCCTTTGTCACATTCCTGAAAAATGGGGGAAACCCCCAACCTTTCAGCACGCACCTCTCTCTGAGGCGGCTCCCACTTTCTAAGTGCATAGCCTTTGTGGGTAAAGTGGGGTTCCTATGGCCAGGATCCTCACTGAACTTAAATGTAACTGGCCTGTTGCTATGCTACCGCTTCCACACCCTTAGGCAATAAGCCATTATTGTGTTAATGTAAGGAGTTCCGCCCAGTGCTCTGCTGGAGACTGGGTGGTGGGGCTGGAAGGCTGTAGGGGAGCGGAGGCTGGAGTGGTGGCAGTGCCGAGGGACTGACCTGTCACCTGGAAATAAAGTTGGGTATAACCTTTTCACCCCAAGAACCCTTTGCTGTAAATTTCTTTGGTCACAGTGAATCTATAGCGAACTTGCCTGGAGCTGAAACTCATTTGCAAGACAGCCTTAAAGGAAACTTTTTCCGCATCTTTCAGTGCGCCTCTTCTCCGAGGTAGCCCACACTCCCCTTTCCCTGAGCGTGCACCTTTTTGCTTTAAATAAATTTCTCTCTTTCAATTTATAATGTTTTGTCTCTCTTCGTTACTTTTCTTCATCATTCTAATCCTCTGATTTAAGACCTTCACTCCCTCTGCCCTATTTCAGACAAGTAAGGAGGGGCCGCGGAGAGCTCAGATCTCGGTTTGCAGATAACATTGCCTGGGTGATCCTGATAGAAGTTGATGGTCGTGATCTATAGCTGTAAACCTGAAAATCTCTGTCTCTAGGAAGTTCACAGAACATAATCTCACCCCATCCAGTACTCTATGGCCCCCTCAATACCTGGAGTGGCAGGGATTCCGTTCCCACACCATGCAGATCCAAGGAGACACTGGACGCCAAGTGACACTGGCTTAAGGAGTTAGCAGGGGATGTGCCCCATGCTTAGTCGCAGTTTAATGAACTTCCTTTATTATTCTGATCCGTCATTCCCGGACCCTCTCCCTTTAATAAGTTCCTTCCTCACCTTGTATTCTGACTTCCCTGTGTCTCCAAACTGATTCCCCACCCCAACGTATCCTTCCTAAGGTCACCCGCATTTTCTCTCTCTTTAAGTATGTAACTTGAAATAAAACTTCTACTCTGCTTCACTACTGTGTCTCTGCCCTTCAGTTCTTCGTTGGCGTGGGGACGAGGACCGAGGAGACTAAACGATGCCTCCCTAACACATACCTATTAAAAGTCATGCCTCACTCCCTCCGTTCGCCAACCCCTGGCAACCACTTTGTGTCTCTATGGATCTGTATATTCTGTATATTTCATATGAATGGAACCATACAATATGTGATTTCCTGTGACTGGCTTCTTTCACTCAGCCTAGTATTTTCAAATTTCACTCATGCTGTAGTATGAATCAGTATGTCATTCCTTTTTATGAGTGTATCATTGAATAGATTTTATTTATTCATTCCAAGACATGTGGGTTGTTTTCGCTTTTTGCTATTATGCATAATTCTTGCTATGAACATTATGTACAAGTTTTTGTGTAGACATATGTTTTCAGTTCTTTTAGGCATATACCTAAGAGTGGAATTGCTGGTTCATATGGTAACTCTATGTTCAATCATTTGAGGAACTACCAAACTGTTTCCAATTTTGTACCATTTTCCATTACCACCAGCCATGTTTGAAGGTTCCTATTTCTCCATATTATTATAAACACTTGTATTGTCTGTCATTTTGATTATAGCCATCCTAAACTAGGTGGGAAGTGCCACTTCATTTTGGTTTTGCTTTTGATTCTCTGATAACTAATAATATTGGTCAGCTTTTCATGTGTTTTTTGGCTATTTGTATATCTTTTTAAGAGAAATGTCTATTAGTATCCTTTTGTCCATTTTTAAATTTGGTTATATTTTTTGTTGAGTGGTAAGTGTTCTTTCTATATTCTTTTTTTTCCACAATTTTTAAAAATTTTGCTATCATTAATGGACAGTTACATGAACAACATTATGATTACTAGACTCCCTCTATTATCAGGTCCCCACCACATACCCCATTACAGTCACTGTCCATCAGCGTAGTGAGATGCTATAGAATCACTACTTGTCTTCTCTGTGTTATACTGCCTTCCCCATGCCCCCCCACCACATTATGTCTGCTAATCGTGATACCTCTTTTCCCCCCTTGTCCCTCCTTTCCCACCCATCCTCCCCAGTCCCTTTCCTTTTGGTAACTGTTAGTCCATTCTTGGGTTCTGTGAGTCTGCTGCTGTTTTCTTCCTTCAGTTTTGCTTTGTTCTTAAACTCCACAGATGAGTGAAATCATTTGAAACTTGTCTTCCTCTGCCTGGCTTACTTCACTGAGCATAATACCCTCTAGTTCGATCCATGTTATTGCAAATGGTAGGATTTGTTTTCTTCTTATGGCTGAATAATATTCCTTTGTGTATATGTATCACCTCTTCTTTATCCATTCATCTACTGATGGACACTTAGGTTGCTTCCATTTCTTGGCTATTGTAAATAGTGCTGCAATAAACATAGGGGTTCATGTCTTTTTCAAACTGGGCTGCTGTTTTTTTTTTCATTAGGGTATTATTGATATACACTCTTATGAAGGTTTCATATGAAAAAACAATGTGGTTACTACATTTACCCATATTATCAAGTCCCCACCCTTACCCCAATGCAGTCACTGTCCTTCAGTGTAGTAAGATGCCAGAGATTCACTATTTGCCTTCTCTGTGCTACACTGTTTCCCCATGACTCCCCACACCATGTGTGTACTAAACATAATACCCCTCAGTCCCCTTCTCCCTCCCTCCTCACCTGCCCTCCCCCACTGCTCCCCTCCCCTTTGGTAACCACTAGTTCCTTTTTGGAGTCTCTGAGTCTGCTGCTATTTTGTTCCTTAAGTTTTGCTTCGTTGTTACACTCCATAAATGAGGGAAATCATTTGGCACTTGTCTTTCTCTGCCTAGCTTGAAAGCATAATATCCTCCAGCTCCATCCATGTTGTTGTAAATGGTAGGATTTGTTTCTTTTCTATGGCTAATAGTATTCCATTGTGTATATGTACCACCTCTTCTTTATCCATTCATCTACTGATGGACAAACACTTAGGTTGCTTCCATATCTTGGCTATTGTAAAAAGTGCTGCAATAAACATAGGGGTGCACATGTCTTTTTGAATCTGAGAAGTTGTATTCTTTGAGTAAATTCCAAGGAGTGGGATTCCTGGGTCAAATTGTATTTCTGTTTTTGGTTTTTTGAGGAACCTCCATATTGCTTTCCACAATGGTTGAACTAGCTTACATTCCTACCAGCAGTGTAGGAGGGTACCCCTTTCTCCACATCCTCACCAGCATTTGTTGTTCTTAGTCTTTTGGATGCTGGCCATCCTTACTGGTGTGAGGTGGTATCTCATTGTGGTTTTAATTTGCATTTCCCTGATGATTAGAAATGTGGAGCATCTCTTCATGTGCCTGTTGGTCATCTGAATTTCTTCTTTGGAGGACTGTCTCTTCATATCCTCTGCCCATTTTTTAATTGGATTATTTGCTTTTTGGGTGTTGAGGCATGTGAGTTCTTTATATATTTTCGATGTTAACCCCTTGTTGATATGTCATTTACAAATATAGTCTCCCATACTGTAGGATGCCTTTTCGTTCTGTTGATGGTGTCGTTTTCTGTACAGAAACTTTTTAGTTTGATGTAGTCCCATGAGTTCATTTTTGCTTTTGTTTCCCTTGCTCAAGGAGATGCATTCAGGAGAAGTTGCTCATGCTTATATTCAGGAGATTTTTGCCTATGTTGTCTTATAAGTGTTTTATGGTTTCATGATGTACATTCAGGTCTTTGATCTATTTAGAGTTTACTTTTGTGTATGGGGTTAAAGAATAATCCAGTTTCATTCTCTTGCATGTAGCTGTCCATTTTTGCCAACACCAGTTGTTGAAGAGGCTGTCATTTCCCCATTTCATATCCATGGCTCCTTTATCATATATTAATTGACCACATATGCTTGGGTTTTTATCTGAGCTCTCAATTCTGTTCCATTGATCTATGGGTCTGTTCTTGTGCCAGTACCAAATTGTCTGGTTACTGTGACTTTGTAGTAAAGCTTGAAGTTGGGGAGCATAATCCCCCCAACTTTATTCTTCCTTCTCAGGATTGCTTTGGCTATTCGGGGTCTTTTGTGGTTACATATGAATTTAAGAACTATTTGTTCTAGTGTGCTGAAGAATGCTGTTGGTATTTTGATAAGGATTGCATTGAATCTGTAGATTGCTTTAGGCAGGATGGCCATTTTGACAATATTAAGTATCCTTATCCATGAGCATGGGATGTGTTTCCATTTATTTGTATCTTCTTTAATTTCTCTCATGTGTGTCCTATGGTTTTCAGAGTATAGGTCTTTCACCTTCTTGGTTAGGTTTATTCCTGGGTATTTTATTCCTTTTGATGCAATTGTAAATGGTCCTGAGTTATCTTTCTGCTAGTTCATCATTAGTATATAGGAATGCAACAGATTTCTGTGTATTAATTTTGTATCCTGCAATTTTGCTGAATTTAGGTATTAGTTCTTGTAGTTTTGGGGTGGTTTCTTTAGGATTTTTTATGTACAATATCATGTCATCTGCAAACAGTTAACAGTTTAACTTCTTCCTTACCAATCTGGATGCCTTTACTTTTTGTGTTGTCTGATTTCCATGGCTAGGACTTCCAGTACTATGTTGAATAAAAGTGAGTAGAGTGGGCATCCTTGTCTTGTTCCTGATCTTAGAGGAAAAGCTTTCAGCTTTTTGCTGTTAAATGTAATGTTGGTTGTGGGTTTGTCAGATATGGCCTTTATTATGTTGAAGTACTTTTCTTCTATACCCATTTTGTTGAGGATTTTTATCATGAATGGCTGTTGAATTTTGTCAAATGCTTTTTTGGCATCTACGGAGATGATCATGTGATTTTTGTTCTTGTTTTTTTTGATATGGTGTATGATGTTGATGGATTTTTTAATAATGAATCATCCCTGGGGATGCATTTCTTTTTATCTACATCTTTTATCTTTTAACAATGTTTTGTAGAGTTCAGGGTATAGGTATTGCACTTTAAAAATTTATTCATGAGTATTTATTCTTGGTGATTGTACTGTAAATGGAATTATTTTCTTATAGAGTTGATTTTTTTATATTGATCTTGAATCCTGTAACATCGCTAAACTCTTTAGTTAGCCTTTTTGCCATTTTGGAAAAAAATCCATAAATTCAATTTTTGTATTTATTTCTTAGGGTTTTCTACATATAAGACCATATTATCTGCAAGTAGAGATAATTTTACTTTTATTTTTCCAGTCTGCATGCCTTTTATTTCATTTTCTTGCCTACTTACCATGATTAGATCCTCCAGTACAATGTTATAAGTGTGTGAGGTGACATCCTGTTCTTGTTCCTGATCTCAGGGGGAAATTTTAAGTCTCCCATCACTAAGTATGATGTTAGTTGTGAGATTTTGTAGATGTTGTATATCAAATTTAGATAGTTTCCTTCTATTCTTAGTTTTTTGAATATTTTTATTTTGTAAGGGAGTGGGATTTTGTCAAGTGCTGCTTCTGCATCTATTGAGATGATTGTGTCCTTTAATCTATTCAAAAGGTTTAATAAGATTAATATTCCTGAGGTAAATAAATCTCTTTTGATATGCTATACAGGCATACCTCATTTTATTGTGCTTTGCTTTATTGCTCTTACAGATACTTCATTTTTTTTTTTTTTTTTTACAAATTGCAGGTTTGTGACAACACGTGCATGGAGCATGTCTATTGGCACTGTTTTTCTAACATTAGCTCACTTCTTGTCTGTGTAATATTTTGGTAATTCTTGAAATATTTCACACTTTTTCATCATTATTGTATTTGTTGTGGTGATTTGCAATCAGTGATTATGTCTCACTTTAAGTTCAGATGGAAGCTAGCATTTGTTAGCAATAAAGAATTTTAAAATTAGGGTATGTACATTTCACAATCAATAAACATGACCTTTATAGGTACTGTGAAAGCAAAAAAAAATATTTGACTTGCTTTATTGTGATATTTGCTTTACTGAAGTGATCTGGAACCAAATTTGCACTGTCTCTAAGGTATGCCTGTGTATACCTCCCATATGTATCTCCATTTTTTTCCCCTAGTATTTTGTTGAGAAATTTTGCATGTACATTCATAAGGGATATGGGATATTTCTTTCCTTTTGCTATTTTTGTCTGATTTTTGTATCAGGACACTGCTTCATAGAATGAATGGTGAATTATTCCTTCATCTACTCTTTTGGAGACATTTTTGAAGAACTGGTAATAATTCATCTTCAAACGTATGGTAGAATTCAGTAGTGTAAGTATCTCATCCTTGACTTTTCTTTGTGGGAAGTTTTTGTTCATTAATCCAGTCTCTCACTTGTTTTATATCTATTCAGATTTTCTATATTTCCTTCAGTTTTGGTTAATGCATCTGTTTTAAGAAATTTGTCCATTTCATCTAGGGTATTTAATTTGTTGGTAAATATAAGTAAAATTACTCATAGTATTCCCTAACAATCGTTTTATTTTTTCAAAATCACTAATGTCTCCTCTTTCATTCTTGATTTTAGTAATTTGAATCTCTTTTTTTCTTTGTTAATACAGCTAAATATTTGTCAATTTCATTTTATCTTTTCAAATAACCAATGTTGGTTTCATGAATTTTCTCTATTATTTTCCTATTCTCTATTTTTTTTCTGCTCTAATCGTTATTATCTACTTCCTTCTACTTGATTCAGGTTTAGTTTTCTCTTCTTTTTCTAGTTCTTTAAGGTAGAAATTTAAGTTATTGCTTTGAGATCTTATTTATTTATTTACAAGTGTCATTAATATACAATGTCAAATATACATCACATTGGTTCAACAGTCCCCGTGTTCAACTTATATTGTGATTGTGAATTATTGTGCCTCTTTATCCCTCTCCCTCTCCACCCCCTGCACCCATTCCCAACCCCTCCCCCTTGGTAATTACTAGTAACTTCTCAGTGTCCATGAGTCTGCTGCTGTTTTGTTCCTTCTGTTTTGCTTTGTTTTTATATTCCACAAATAAGTGAAATCATATGGTATTGGTCTTTCTCCATCTGGCTTATTTCCCTGAGCATAATACCCTCTAGATTCATCCATGTTGTTGCAAATGGCAGGATTTCTTTTCTTTCTATGGCTGAATAATATTCGATTGTGTGTATATATCACATCTACTGCTTTATCTGCATCCTATGTGCTTTAGTATGTTGCACTTTCACTTGTCTCAAAGTATTTTACATTTTTTCTTCTAATTTCTTCTTTGGCTCATTTTTTTAGAAGTGTGTTACTTAATTTTCATATAATTACGAATTTTACAAATGTTCTTTTCTCATTCATTCCTAATTTCATTCATTGTTGGTTGGAGAACATAGTTTGTATGATATCAATCCCTATTAATTTATTAAAACTTGTTTTACAGTCTAACATATGATCTACCTTGAAGAATGTTTTATGTGCACTTATGAAGAATGTGTATTCTACTGTTGTTGGGTGGAGTATATTATAGGTGTCTGCTAGAATTTTGTTTATAGTGTTGTTCAACCTTCTATTTCCTCATTGATCTTCTATTTGTTTTATAAACACATGAATTTTTATAAACACTTTGTAATTTTTTTTGTACTTATTTTGGCTTAAAAATACATGGTCTTGAGGGTTTAAGTTGGGGATTTTAGACGCTGTGTTTCAGAGCAAAGTTACACATCATTAATACTGGAAGCCCAGAAGACCTGGCACTACTTCACTCACTGTTGAAGGTCTTGCTCAGTATGGGAGGAATCTTACAATTTACCATTTTAACCCTCATCCAAGACTTAATTTTTCAATAGCAGTGCTGAACTAGGCAGCAACTTCTGGCAACCAGTCCAGTTTGGGCTGAGAGTCAGCCTCTTCTACTTCTTCTGGACTTTCTCTGGACTGTGGTGCAGGTTTTTGTTTTTGTGAAATGGCATCTTTTGAAACATCTCCTAGCAATGTCTCAAAACAATGTGTCCTTTCCAAGGTTTAGTTACTCTTTTGTAGAAGGTTTTTCAGACGTCTAGTCAGCCATAAGCCAAGAGTGAATCTTATTTACTCTTTAACTGACTGAGGCTGCCCTTTCCACTGAGAGGCTGTCTTTCTCTTATATATACTCTTCTTATTGAAGACGACTCCATTACTTAATGTTCTTGATCCCATAACCTGGAGTCTGTTTTCTACTTTTTTTCTATTTGTTACCCTTTCTCTTCAATGTCTTCAATCTCTCCCTTACTGGAGGCTCCTTCCTCTCAGTTTATTAACATTCTCAGTGGCTACCAATTCCAGAAAAGCAAGCAACTCACCTTCCTTCTCTTGTCTTTATGTTTCACACTCTCTTCCCACCCTTCTGAATCTCTTCCCTCATAACCACTATGCTGTCATCCTGTCTTCCTGGTCCCCTTTGAACCTATACTTCTCTAAACAGTCAACACTGAGAACCTCCACTTGTCCACTTCCTGTTCATGTCTCAACTCATGGCAATTTGCTGTCTGCTCCCAACTACCTTCACTAACGTTACCAATGGCTTTGTAGTTTCTACAACAGTCAGAGTTTCTAGTTCTTATCTCACTTGACCTCTCTCTAGCATTTACCACTGCTGACCACTCCTTCCTGGAAGCTTGGTCTTCTCTTGGACTTTCATGTATCACTTTCCACTTGTTTTCCTGTTTCCTTCTGATCTCTCCTATTTGACAACTTCTCTTCTTTTGCCCAGTGTTTGAAGTGTTGTTCCCCAAGCTTTTTACCTTGGTTCTCTTTCATCCGCAAACACCAAATGCTGACTACCCTAATCTATTCTGCCATATCATCTTCCTTTCCTAAAATTTAAGACCAGCATATCCAACTTTGCCAACCATATCCACCTGGCTATCCCATGGACATCTCTTTTCAAATTTGCCCCAAATTAAACATATTTGTTCAGTAAATAGTGGGTATCTACTATATGTCCAAGACACAGATATTCCTGCATTCATGGAGCCTATGTTCACCATTTATTATTTCACAAAGAAAATTTCTTTTTGTTCTGTATGTCTTGTCAGAGAGATGGATCATCATTACCTCTTGACTCAACCAACCCACAACCCCAGACTTTTCCTTGGAACACATATTATCTCTAAACTCATACTTCTCATTTGTTCTTGAATCTTTATATTTCTATCTCCTTTTGATTTTTTTCTCCTATTCATTAGGTCATGGCTGTGGTTCAGATCCTTAGTTCTTGCTAGAATGAAAATAGCACCTGTTGACTGGCTTTCCTTTTTATTCTCCCCACTCCTTTGCAATCCTCTGAAGTGTAACCAGTCGAACACTATGACTTATATCAGACCCTTCAGAGGCTTTCTGTTGCCTTGGATTGTTATATAATCTGCGTTCATTTCTTGGTTGCTACTATCTTCCTCCATCCTTACCTCTCACATATCCAGCATATTCCCTCTTGCGTAGGTAACAAGCCTATTGAGGAATTATTTCTTGTTGAAGTGTAAATATGAATTATTTAATTTTTTCTTATAATATACCTGCTCAAGATTCCTTTTCCCACAGAATTATCATTCTTCAAAAATTTTATCAAGACTCCACAACTTTCTGGTCACCTTTATTAGAATAAACCAAATTTAGTACCTAAGAAGAAGTGTGGTTTATTAAAAAAAATTTTTTTTTTGCCTCAAAATCGGTTCAAAGTTTGCTTCAAGTCAGCTGGTGAAAAGTGTTATGGTCTGGCTCTGGGACATCTCCTCTCAATATCTCTCTATGTACTAGCTGCTTTAATGTTGGGGTTGGAAAGAGGGATTGGAGAAGCAGGTGTTAATCTGATTAGTTTGATGCTAGTAACCGTTGCTGATGTGGATTCCATGTAGGTTTCACCTGGTCCCTCTGCCTCTGCAAAAATCCCCTAGAGGAGCAGACATGTCCCTTATTCTGGTATTGCCACTACTATTTTCTCAAAAACTTTCTCTGGGTTGGAAATACCGTTGCTTAGTTTTATGGCTGGCTTCATAACCTCTGTCCCTCCCTTAATCTCCATTTTCCTCATGTAGAGCTAACAAACTCCTAAGGTTCTCTTTTATACCCTCCCAATTTTGTGAAGGTTTTGCCCTCCAAAATCCTCCCAGATATAGTATGCCACAGCGCCTTCAGGCCTTACCAGCACAGATTACTCCCACAGGTATGTTGTCTCTAGAAAACTCTAGACCAGAATTCAGCTTTCATCTTTTTGTTCAAGTACTCTGTCAAATTTGACTCTGTCTTTATCTGTCAATTTGAGGAAGTGACTAGGGTCTCATCTGGACCTTTGTGGGTTCTAATAAGACTTCGATGTTCTCTCCCATAACTTCAGATTAGGAATGTTCTTGACTGTGGAAAGTGAGGAGACCAGAAATAGACATAAAGAATTTCAGGGATCATGTTGAGAAGCTGCAAGTACAGCCACTGCCTTGTAGTACCTTGAACTTCTTAAGTCTGACTATGCTTCATCCTGCTACAACTCCGGCAGGACTCAAGTTTGACCATTTGGAAAAAGCAGTCATTTAGAGTCCTGCATGTGCTATGCCAGCTGTGTGTCGTTTTTAGAATGTGGCTTTAGTTCTCTAATTTGAGAAGGCATTTTATTCAGTTTCCAGTTGGTCAGCATTCCTAAGAGACAATTCATCAGAGGTTATTTACAGGGCAAGTTCCATTGGGAGAGGGAGATGCCATGATTCCAAAGCATTATGAATACAGTCTTTTCAAAGGGAAATAGCTTAGTTTCGACTTTAGATCAGTTTCAATGTGTTCTGCTGCACAGCTGCTAGATTCCATAGTTAAGATTTTTTTTTATATTTCTAAGGAATTCTCAAAGTATTGTGAATTATTTTAGAGATGTTTGGAATGAAGCATTCATTATTCTAGAAACTTGCTTGGTAGAAACTATTTTGTATTCTGATGAAAGATTCTAGGTCCCAAGTGGATAAACCTTTCATCTAGGGTAAATTAAAGCAAAAGAAAAATTTCATCCCTGTTATCTCAGATGCTGGTTTTAACACTTAGGTGTATATTCACACTTTTAACACAGAACTAAATTTGATAAAAATGAACTTTTTTATACTCCACTTCTTATTGAGACAAAATTTTCAGAGTGAAATGCATGGATCTTAATTATACATAAAATTTGATGAGTTCTGATAAATGTGGGTGAAACTGCAATATTTCCAGACTCACTCCCCTGGCTTTAGTGCATCTGCATATCAATAGGTGTTTCCAAGGGGTGGAGAGGATTGTTCCATTTATATATAAATAGGTACTCACAAGGGCATGTAAGGGCTTATCTGGACTGGAGAGGTTGAGTGAAGCTCTCTTCTGCTGCAGCTAGGTCGAGAGAGATGGGACGACGGCTTGTAAGAAATAAACGAGTTTCTTAACTTTATTTCTCCCTTTAACTGATTTCAGTTTCAAAGATATTTTGCCCTGGGATTCCCCCCCAGAGTTACAATGTACATTCTGTGTAACCTAACTACAATAAAGATATACAACACTCGATGTAATGCACTGTAGACACTCTAGACCATTATTTTCCTTTTATGAGTGTTGGTTGTTTGGCCCCGTAGACAGTTCAGTTTCTTGTCACCTTGACCTTAGGTATGCTTGTTCTTATGTTTTGTTATAACACATCTCTGGTGTTAAAAACAAAATTGATCACAGAAATTTAAAGATCTAATTGGCTTTATTCAGTAATTTATGAATCAAACAGCATCCCATCTACCAAATAGAAGGGAGCTCAAAAGAATTGCACATAATGGAAGGTTTTTACAGGCAGAAATGGAGCAGAATAAATTTTTAACAAAAGAAAAGAAAGGATAGTTTCAGGCAAGGTCACCTTCCTTTGTGGGGAAATGGCAGGTGGTCTTATCATGCAGATTACCTCACTACAGCTGATTAGGAAATTCCAGACTGATTGGTTTAAAATTCCACTCTTGGGAGAGGCTTAAATTGCAATTACTACATACTGTGTCTTGGTGGGGCTTAACATAAGTGACTCCATTTTGGGCCTGCTGTTTATAACACTGAAAACCTAATGTTTCTGAAGCCCCTCTAATTTTTTAGGACTCAAAGTCCAAGTTTTGTTTCCTCCAGTTGTTTACAGTAAATAAATTATTGCTCAGTTCTTTCAGACATCCAGCTGTTTCTTTCTTCTGACCTCCTTGGGATAACTCTTAATTGTGTACAATTCTTAAAGCCAAGAACCTAAAGAGAATTTATATATAGATTTGGGGGGCTTATCTCTCTATTTTTGGATTTCACCCTTGGATTCTTGCCACTGTGGGAGCCTTATCACTACCACCACTTCTCTATCCAATAATGCTGTGATTTTCTGCTTGACTTCTTTCCACCCTGCATCAGCTAGGCTGGGAAGTGCCCCAGCAGAAAAGCCCTCACCTAATGAATGTAGTTTTTTTTGCTTTTAAGGGTCTAAACTTCTACAGTTTCCACCCACTTACGGTTGCTCTCTGTTGCTTTCAATAGATTTTTTTTTTAATATTTCTTTTTACAAAATGTAATTGTTATCTTTCCTAGACTTAGTAAAAATAAAATATTTTACCATTACTAAAAACTTGACTTTTCAAAATGAATGTTTTGTACTGTACACACAGTGAAGTATGATATTTGGGAAATAATCAGATCAACATTTACAAATATGTTTCCCTTTCTCTCTGGCCTCATTTTATTTCCCCTTTCCCAGGAGATTTATGTTTAATACTTGTTTCCAGCATGTTTCAGCATTTGAGCCTGAAGTTGTTTTTCCTCCCATGTTCCCAGCCTTTGTTTAGTGCTTTTCCTGGTCACAATACTCTAAATTGTGATAATCAGTTTACTTGTTCATATACACCTTTGACTCTCTGAGATCATGAGAGCTTTACTTTCTTATATCTAGTTCATTACTTGGGTTAAAGTAGGCACTGAACACACAAATGTATTGATAAATGAAAAATGAATGGAAAATTAAAAGGGAAATATTTAAAATGAAAATTTGAAACATATTTTTTGACACTTTTATTTTTACCAAGGTTTTAAATTAATTAATTGAATGTTTATTTATTTATTTTTAATTGAAGTATATTTGACATACAATGTTAGATTTGTTTTAGGTGTACAACATAGTGATTTGATATTTATATAGATTATGAAATGCTCACCATCATATGTGTAGTTAACAATTATCACCAAATAAAGTTATTACACTATTATGCTGTACTTTTCATGCCTGTGACCTGTTTATTTTATAAAGGAAGTTTGGACCTTTTAATCCACCTCACCTATTTCACTCATCCCCTAACCCCCTACCCTCTGGCAACCACCAGTTTGTTCTCTGTATTTGAGTCTGTTTCTATTTTGTTTTGTTTGTTCATTTGTTTTGCTTTTTAGATTTCACCTGTAAGTGAAATCATATGGTACTTGTCTTTCTCTGTCTGACTTATTTCACTTATCATAATACCCTCTAGGTCCATCCATGTTGTTGTAAATGGTTAGATTTCATCTTTTTTTTATGATTGAATACTATTCCTGTGTGTGTGTGTGTGTGTGTATTTATATACTACAACTTTATTCATTCATCTATGGATGGACACTTCTCCTGTGAGTTGCCATGACTGCTGCAGGCATGTAGGTAGGTGGGGTTGGCTCCTCCCTCTGGGACAGGAGTATATTTGGAGGGGGGTCTTCCAGGGTGGATCCTTAGGGGAACACCGGGTGAGGGGTAGTGGTCCTGGCAAGGTAGATGGAAAGTTCCCACCAACGTCAAGGCCAGGTAGGCTGAAGGAGGGCAAGAAAAGTGGTACCTGCTAGTACTGCTGTTCCTGGGGAAATTTCCCACAGATCCCTGCCCCTCTGGCACATGCCCTAAAATTAGTCAATAAATCTTCATGTAAGACCAGGTGCTTTTCAAACTGCTACCTCTGTGCTTAGTCTTGGAGCAAATGAAATTATGTAGGGGCCCTTTAGGAGTGCATCTTGGTTACCTATAGCCCTTCAGCTCTCCTGGAATTAAGCTTTACTGATTTTCAAAGCCCCCAGAGTTAAGCTCTGCTCACTTTCAGAACCACGCTTTATAGGAGCTTCTTTTCCAGGTGCAGATCCCCAGGGTGGGAGGTGTCTGATGTGGGTCTTGAACCCTTGCCCTTCAGGGAGGACCTCTGTGCTTTTGATATCCATGCCACTTGTAGGTCTTTGCATTGCGGGTTTGGTTTCCCAACCAGACCACATCTCTGCCCCTCACACCCTTCTTGACATTGCTTTTTCTTTGTATCTTTATAGAAAAGAGCTGTTTGCTAGTCTTCAGGTTGTTTTCAGGGAGGTTGCTCTATCTGTAGTTTCAGTTTCGTGTGCCCCAGAGGAAGGTGAACTCCAGATCTTCCTACTGTAAATGTCTTAATTTTGTCATAAGTTATCTGTACTTTGGGTTTGGTCATTTCAACATTAAGCAAATGTTTACATGAAAAAATATATAATTTTATATACTTGGAAAGGCAGAGAAAGGCCCTAGTTCATGGCTTTTGATAGTTTGAAGTTCAGAAGTGGGTCAACAGGGAATGGTGACTAACTTCTGAATTCATTTGCTCTAACTTCTCTTAACCTCTAATTCAGGACAGGTTCTGTAAGAATATTAAGGAATTAATGTATTCCAGAAGAATGGGTGACAGACAGTGGTTTTATGCCACTTTAGTCATATCAGTTACATTTTAATATATGATGGAAATTCCAAGTCTTGCCAAATAAAAAACCTGACCCAGTCAGTTATGCAGAAAATTCTAATAACATGACATATCAGGCTACTTTTAATAAATTATATGCTTTTTCTTTTTGAAATAAAGGTAGTTGAGATAGTGAAAAGAAATTTTTGGACAAGCTCTAGACCTATTTGTTCATCCATAAACTGAAAGGGATTGAATTAAGTTATTTTGCATTCTTATATATTACTATAACATTAACTGATAAGTCTACTTATTCCCCCTTTTATTTATTCCTCAATGCACAAACATTTTTATAATATATACTACATACCAAGCATGGTACTAGGCCTTATATACATATAGATGACTAAGACATGGTCTCTCCCTTCAAAGATCTCACAGAAAACTATAATATACTTTGAAATATGTAAATATTGACATATAAACAAAGTGCTACAAGAATCCAAGGAAAGAATGTTTAAGTATGCTTGAAACGAGGTAGAGAGCATACCTAGGAGGAAGTGACCCATGAATTACAACTTAAAAACAAGATCAAATCAAAGATCTTTCTAAAAATAAGGTAGTGGAGTTGAAAATATAAGGAAGAAATGGAGTGGAGATGAGAGAAAGGCCTTTGATAATGAATATAACTAATCCTGAAAGAGCAAGAGGAAAGAGGGCTGCGCCAGACTGCATACACCTAGAGAAAAGAACAGACCTCATGGAATAGGGTAATGTACCAAAGCCATGGCCTGGCAGAACCCAAGCCCTTCTCCCATGTCAGCTCACTGGCGGGAGGAAGAGAAATGGAGTGGGGAGGGAGTGGAGGCCCAGGACTGCAGAACACCTTGCTCTGGAGATCTACTATGGGAGCACAAACCTACATTGCATGGTGCTCTGCTGATTAGGGGGGTTGGAAAACTAAGACAGGCAGAATACCTGAAGAGACTGAAATACCAGCCACTTGTGGAAAACAGGGATCCATATCCGGCTGCTCTGGGACAAACGAAAGGTGGGCAGTCTGAGAGACTTCCTAAAAGTGGGAGGGCTGCTGAAGGAGCAAGGATTTCACAGGGCTTACTGCTAAGGAGAAAGCACAGGTAGACAAAATTGTCCAGGTGCACTCTGCACAGCAGGTTGGGAACTTTCACCATCTTCAGGCACTCCAGCGCCATGGCTGGCTATGCAGCTCCAAGCTACCCCCCCGCCCTTGACATGTAGCCTGCTGTACCTTCTTCCCGGCGAGCCTGCACCTGGCTTGCAAACTGGCAAACCCTGCTGTGGTGTCAGGCCAGCCAGAGGGACGCCCCACCTACAGCAGCTACAAATGCAAAGTATAGAGGCTTATACCTGTGTGCTCAGCCCACTGTTTCTGGCAGTGGAATCAGGATAGCAGCTGGGAAGCAGGAAACAGCTCTTTCCTCCCCCCAGGCACCAACACGGCTCCCCTGTGACCCCCAACATTGCTCCAGGGACTGAGCAGCTCCAGAGAGTAGAGCTTCTGGGCACTAGAGAGTGCCACATACAAATATGAAATGTCAACGGAACCTGGTTCAAAGTAAAATCATATATACATCAGAGAAAGAGTCAAATGAAACTGACCTGATGAATCTTCCTGAAAGAAAGTTAAAAATAAAAATCATAAACATGCTCATGAGGTACAGAAAATTATCCAAGAACTCAGGAATGAATTCTGTTCAGAGATCCAATTGTTGAAGAGCACAATGGACGGTATTAAAAGCAGATTAGATATGGTGGAGGAGAAAATAAATAAAATAGAAATTAGAGAAGAGGAATACAAAGAAGATGAGGTACAGGGAGAAAAAAGGATCTCAAGGAATGAAAGAATGTTGAGAGAACAGTTTGACCAATCCAAACAGAACAATATTCATATTATAGGGGTACCAGAAGGAGAGAGAGAAAGAGGGATAAAAAGTGTCTTTGAGGAGGTGATAGCAGAAAAATTCCCCAGTCTGGGGAAGGAGATAGTTTCTCAGGCCATGGAGGTGCACAGATCTGCCAACACAAGGGACCCAAGGAAGACAACACCAAGACATATAGTAATTAAAATGGCAAAGATCAAGGATAAGGACAGACTATTAAAAGCAGTCAGAGAGGGAAAGAAAGATCATATACAAAGGAAAACCCATCAAGCTATCATCAGAATTCTCAGCAGAAACCTTACAGGCCAGAAGGGAGTGGCATGATATATTTAATGCAATGAAGCAGAATGGTCTTGAACCAAGAATACTTTATCTGGCAAGATTATCATTTAAATTTGAAGGAGAGATTAAAAAATTTCCACATAAGCAAAAGCTGAGAGAATTTATCTCCCACAAACCATCTCTACAGTGTATTTTGGAGGGACTACTATAGATGGAAGTGTTCCTAAGGTGTAATAGCTGTCACCAGAGGTAATAAAACCACAGTAAAGAAAGTAGAACAGTTAATTACTAAGCAAATGCAAAACTAAATTAAATATCCCCAAAGTCAGTCAAGGATTAGACAAAGAGTACAGGATATGATACCTAATATATAAAGAATGGAGGAGGAAGAAAAAGGAGGAGAGAAAAGAACCTTTAGCTTGTGTTTGTAATAGCATACTAAGTGAGTTAAATTAGACTTTTAGATAGTAAGGAAGTTAACCTTGAACCTTTGGTAACCACGAATCTAAAGCCTGCAATGGCAATAAGTACAAACCTATCAATAATCACCCTAAATGTAAATGGTCTGAATGCACCAATCGAAAGACATAGAGTCACTGAATGGATAAAAACAAGACCCATCTATATGCTGCCTATAAGAGACTCACTTTAAACCCAAAGACATACACAGACTAAAAGTGAAGGGATGGAAAAAGATATCTCATGCAACTAATAGGGAGAAAAAAGCAGGAGTTGCAGTACTTGTATCAGACAAAATAGACTTCAAAACAAAGAAAGTCACAAGAGACAAAGAAGGACATTACATAATGATAAAAGGGCCAATCCAACAAGAAGATATAATCATTATAAATATCTATGCACCCAACACAGGATCACTTACATATGTGAAACAAATACTAACAGAATTAAAAGGGAAAATGGAATGCAATGCATTCATTCTAGGAGACTTCAACACTCCATTCACTCTGAAGGACAGATCAACCAGACAGAAAATAAGTAAAAAGACAGAGGCACTGAACAACACATTAGAGCAGGTGGACCTAACAGACATCAACAGAACTCTATACCCAATCGCAGCAGAATACACATTCTTCTCAAGTTCACATGGAACATTTTCAAGAATAGATCATATACTAGGTCACATAAAGAGCCTCAGTAAATTCAAAAAGATTGAAATTGTACCAACCAGTGTCTCAAACCACAAAGGAATGAAACTAGAAATAAATTATGCAAAGAAAATGAAAAATCCCACAAACACATGGAGGCTTCACAACATATTCCTAAATAACCAGTGGATTAGTGACCAAATAAAAACAGAGATCAAGCAATATATGGATACAAACAACAACAATAATTCAACATTCAAAATGTGTGGGACACAGTGAAAGCCATGCTAAGAGGAAAGTATATTGCAATACAGGCCTACCTCAGGAAAGAACAATGCCATATGAACAGTCTAAACTCACAATTAACAAAACTAGAAAAAGAAGAACAAATGAGGCTGAAAGCAGAAGAAGGAGAGGGACATAATAATGATTAGAGCAGAAATAAATAAAATCAAGAAGAATAAAACAATAGAAAGAATCAATGAAACCAACAGCTGGTTCTTCAAGAAAATAAACAAAATAAACCCCTAGCTAGACTTCTCAAGAAAAAAAAAGAGTCTACTACATAAACAGAATCAGAAATTAGAAAGGAAAACTCACTACAGACACCACAGAAATACAAAGAATTATTAGAGAATACTATGAAAAGTTATATGCTAACAAACTGGATAAGCTAGAAGAAATGGACAACTTTCTAGAAAAGGCTGATCCAGAAAGAAACAGAAAATCTGAACAGGCCAATTACCAGCAATGAAATTGAATTGGTAATCAAAAAACTACCTGAGAACAAATTCCATGGGCCAGGTGGCTTCACCACTGAATTTTATCAAACATTTTGTGAAGACCTAATACCCATCCTCCTTAAAGTTTTCCAAGAAGTAGAAGAGGGAATACTTCCAAATTCATTGTATGAATCCAGCATCAGTACAATACTCAAACCAGGCAAAGACATCACAAAAAATGATAATTACAGACCGATAATGCTGATGAACATATATGCAAAAAATACTTAACAAAATATTAGCAAACAAAGCTCAAAAATATCATCCATCATGTAGGATTTATTCTGGGGATGGATGGATGGTACAATATTCAAAAATCCATCAACATCATCATCCAACACATCAACAAAAAAAAAACCACATGATCATCTCCATAGATGCTGAAAAAGCATTTGACAAATTTCAACATCCATTCATGATAAAAACTCTCAACAAAATGGGTACAGAGGGCAAGTACCTCAACATAATAAAGGCCATATATGACAAACCCATAGCCAACATCATACTTAACAGTGAGAAGCTGAAAGCCTGTCCTATAAGATTGGGAACAACACAGGGATGCCCACTCTTTCCACTTTTATTCAACGTAGTTCTGGAGATCCTCGCCACAGCAATTAGACAACACAAAGAAATAAAGGGCATCCAGATTGGTAAGGATGAAGTCAACCTGTCGTGTTTACAGATGACATGATATTGTACTTAAAAAAAATCCTAAAGAATCTACTACAAAACTACTAGATCTAATATCTGAATTCAGCAAAGTTGTAGGATACAAAATTAATACACAGAAATATGTTGCATTCCTATACACTAATGATGAACCAGCAGAAAGAGAAACCGGAAAAACAATTCCATTCACGATTGCACCCAAAAGAATAAAATACCTAGGAATAAACCTAACCAAGGAAAGGAAGACCTATACTTTGAAAACTACAAGACACTCATGAGAGAAATTAAAGAAGATACCAATAAGTGGAAATACATCCTGTGTTCATGGATAGGAAGAATTAATATTATCAAAATGGCCATCTGCCTAAAGAATCTACAGATTCAATGTAATGCTTATCAAAATACCAAAAGCATTCTTCAAAGACCTAGAGAAAATAGTTCCAAAATTCATATGGAACCATAGAAGACCCTGAATAGCCAAAGCAATCCTGAGAAGGAAGAATAAAGCTGGGGGGACTACACACCCCAACTTCAAGCTCTATTACAAAGTCACAGTAATCAAGACAATTTGGTACTGGCACAAGAACAGAACCATAGACCAATGGAACAGACTAGAGAGCCCTGATATAAACCCAACCATATATGGTCAATTAGTATATGATAAAGGACCTGTGAACATACAATGGGGACACGACAGCCTCTTCAACAGTTGGTGTTGGCAAAACTGGACAGTTACATGCAAGAGAATGAAACTGGATTATTGTTTAATCCCATACACAAAAGTAGACTCGAAATGGATCAAAGACCTGAATGTCATGAAACCATAAAACTCTTAGAAGACAACATAGGCAGAAATCTCCTGAATATTAACATGAGCCACTTCTTCCTGAATGCATCGCCTCAAGCAAGGGAAACAAAGCAAAATGAAAACATGGGACTACATCAAACTAAAAAGCTTCTGTACGGCAAAGGACACCATCAGCAGAACAAAAGTCATTCTACAGTATGAGAGAATATATTTGTGAAAGAAATATCTGACAAGGGGTTAGCATCCAAAATATATAAAGAACTCACACACCTCAACACCCAAAAAGCAAATAACCCAATTAAAAATTGATCAGAGGATATGAACAGACACTTCTCCAAAGAAAAAATTCAGATGGCCAACAGGCACATGAAAAGATGCTCCACATCACTAATCATCAAAGAAATGCAAATTAAAACCACATGAGATATCAACTCACACCAGTTAGGATGGCCACCATCCAAAAGACAAACAAGAAATGTTGGCAAGGATGTGGAGAAAGGGGAACCCTCCCACACTGCTGGTGGGAATGTAAGCTAGTTCAACCATTGTGGAAAGCAATATGGAGGTTCCTCAAAAAACTAAAAATAGAAATACCATTTGACCCGGGAATCCCACTCTTTGGAATTT
This sequence comes from Phataginus tricuspis, assembly GCA_029783875.1. Classification (NCBI taxonomy): domain Eukaryota; kingdom Metazoa; phylum Chordata; class Mammalia; order Pholidota; family Manidae; genus Phataginus; species Phataginus tricuspis. Next base: position 4,215,885 of record JAQQAC010002701.1, on the reverse strand, counting down.
ACCCAAAGAATACAACTTCTCAGATTCAAAAAGGCATATGCACCCCTCTGTTTATGGCAGCACTTTTTACAATAGCCAAGATATGGAAGCAACCTACGTGTCCCTCAGTAGATGAATGGATAAAGAATAGGTGGTACATATACACAATGGAATACTATTCAGCCATAAGAAACAAATCCTTCCACTTGCAACAACACTGATGGAGCTGGAGGATATTATGCTCAGTGAAATAAGCCAGGCAGAGAAAGACAAGTACCAAGTGATTTCCCTCATTTGTGGAGTATAACAACGAAGCAAAACTGTAGGAACAAAACAGTAGCAGACTCACAGACTCCAAGAGGGACTAGTGGTTACCAAAGGAGAGGGGTGTAGGAGGGTGGCTGGGGAGGGAGGGAGAAGGGGATTGAGGGGTATTATGTTTAGTACACATTTTGTGGATTGTCATGGGGAAGACAGTGTAGCACAGAGAAGGCAAATAGTGAATCTGTGGCCTCTTACTACACTGATGGACAGTGACTGCATTGGGGTATAAGTGGGGACTTGGTAATATGGGTAAATGTAGTTACCACATTGTTTTTTCATGTGAAACCTTCATAAGAGTGTATATCATTAATATCTTAATTAAAAAATGTGTTCATAGAACAAAAAAAAGAAACGCATAGAGGTAATATCTTAGAAGATCAAATTGGAATAAGGCTGACATAAATATAAATCAACATGCTGAAATGTGAAATTAAAGTCCTTGGTGATTATTAGTATGTCTAGTGCTTTAGTGCAATATATGCCTTGGGCAATGTGTATCATTTTATGGTAGTAAAATGTAGTACTATTAACTCTTCCTGATTACCAATGGTTTAAAGATTAGTAATTAACCAAGCCATGTCATGCAGCTATGCAATTTAAAAGATATGGCCTGTGGACAGGTTTTATTTGGCCTGCATAATCATTTGAAAATTTTTTTGAGTTTGAATATATTTATCAGCTTGCAACAGCTTCCATACCTCTTTATTGCCCCATGTGTGGTACTTCACACATTTAGGTTTTCTTGTTGACCCATAAAGGTATATTAGTGTGCAATCTTTAATCTAGAGGCTGTTTTTATGATCATTTGAAAAACCTTTCCAATAAAATGACACAGTATGAATAAACAATTGGATTAAAGTTGATTTCAGATTTAAAAATTTGATTAAAGATGATTTGAGTCTGGGAAAATTCTGTTAGTTTGGGCAGTATAAAAAACAGTGTTGGTTTGAATGGTGGGTTATTGGGCATTAGTTCAAATTATCCAGGCAGAAGGGTTTAAATTACAAGTGCCTAGAAATTAGCTGGGACACATGCCTCAGCAGTGACCTTGGGATCACAGTTACTAAAGTTGGTAGATTGTTATGTTGCACAGTATCATGCTTACAGGAGGGAAAATGATGATAATAAAACAACACAAGAGAGTTATTTGAAGAGGACAGTTTGCCTTGATAGAAGCAGAACAAAAAGCCCTCTAAGATTTGAGTAAGGGAGCTCTTGGAGCAGAATCTCTGGAGGGGCATTGGTTGTGATTCCAACAGTCCCAATGCTAATTCCAGAATTGTACCTTCCCCTTAATTTTTGTCATTCTGTCTCCTGCATTGATAGCCTAGCTCAGCCCCTGGGACTATGCTTCTCTCCGTGGAAAACTCTGACCCCTATTTAGATGTAATTTCTTTGTTTTCTTCTTCAGCACACCTGAGACATACAGAAGCATTAACAAGTAACTCCTTCATATTAAGGAATATCAATATATATATAAAACTTCTGCAGTGCAGTCTTGTTTAAAATTTTCCGGTGGGGCTTCTGATCCTTAGTAACTACAATTACCTCTAAAGGCTCACACAATCCTCGCAGTGCTCTGCCTTGCTCCCCTTCTCACCTGCGTCTGTACGGACACCCAGTCTCTGTCCTAGTCAGGTGCCCTCTGTGGAGCAATCATTTTGTTGAACTGAATTTCAAGAACTTCTTTAATGACCTGTCTGGTGTGATCTAGACTTTCGTAAAATACTTTCCTTTAAATCATAAAGTTGATTTCTTTACCATCTTCAGACTATTGACTCTCTTTTGAGAAAATCTTCTTCTTTTTCAGTAGATTTGCAGCCCTGATAGTTGATATTTACATCCATCAATGACAGACTCTTAGGCTTTAGATTATTAGCCACACCCACTTTTGAAACTTTCTGTAGCTCCAGAAAAAAGGTGGTTCCCCACAGGAATCTGAAGAAACTGAAAGAGGAGAAGGGGAAAGGCAGGTTGCGTTAAAGAGGTTTACTTCTCACATCTCACTCAGGTTCACCAGCCAGTCCTTGATCCATCCATCCCCGGTGGCCAGGGTGCCTGCTCACCCCTCTGCCCGCCCCTTCCTGCAGAAAATTCATGGGCATGTCCCTGGTGACTGGCAGGTGTCAGACCAATTAGGTACCAGGAATGATGGGGAGGAGACAATGGCTGTTTTCTTTCCACCCCTTACCCGGGAGGGACTGGAGGCTCTGCCATTGTAAACATCCATTTGTATGTAAATGGACTAAGACCAGGCATAAAATTCTGGATGAAAACTCCCATTTATCCCACACTTTCTAAGATTTATTCATGGGATAGAATTGGAATAGGACTTTACTCATTTCAGTCTTACCGTAGCTCCTAATCATATTACAGTTGCCTGTGTTGTATATTGTCATTACTGTAGCCCAATTAATAGTGCTTGGTAAGCCAATGTGATAGTGTCCAAGTTCTGGCTGGCACAAAGATCTGGCTTGGTCATATGAAATGACCAAAGCAGTTGAAGTGAGGTATTCCACCTAAACCATTATTGAAGCTGTTGGTACCGGCTGTATTCTACTGTTTCTGCAGTGGCTGCTGGTGACTTCCGACCACTGATGTGTTAATGATGTGTATGGGTGTGTGTCCTCATGTGTGTGCAGGGAGGAACTAATAGCTGAAAAAATTGTTACACTGAGTATTAACAAACAGTATCTGATAGTGTCCTTGCCTGCCATGTGTCCCATTATAAATAATTCGGTCAGTAAACTACCTAAAAGGTGTTTCTGATAACATGAGAGACATTTTTTAGTAAGTGTAACATGACTTTTACATTCAAATGAATATTGTGGTTATTCACTGGAAAAAAAAAAGAATTATGATGTTGCCTTTTCAGAAACTTTTTTAGAAAGCTTTTTATGGATATTGCCTTCGGAGCCTTTAGCAAATGTTTTTGCATGTTCTCAATAGTGACATTTTTAAAATCATTTATGGATGAGTTTGAGTTTCAGAAATGGCCAAGAGTTACTTGGCGTCAGCTCTGGTAAGTAAGGTGGCTCATCATGCTAGGCGTTATAGTTTTGTAGAAGGAAGTAAAACTGGGTATGATGATAAATAATGAGATTTTTTTTTAAAAAGGTAACTCAAGCTGGCTGCCCCAGATCTTCCTCTTTTTGTCTGCATAGCTGAAGAAGGCATGTTTGGGTGAGTATCAGCGTGATATTAGAAATGCCTGAAAAGCCTTAGACAATTTGTTTTCCAACCAGAGGTTTTAACTTTAAACTCTCTCACAAAAAAAGGTGAACAAAACCTCTTTTCTTTCCAAGGTGCTTTACTTGTAACTACTACCACGAGATATTTTGTGAAAGGAGGCACAATGTTCTTTTTGCTCACTTTTTTATCTTCCATACCTATAATCTGCATGGCACATAGTGGTATATTCAATAATGTTTGTTGAGTTAGCAAAATATAAACACATTGACTTTTCTCTCCAATAAACATAGGCCCTACTGTTGATGAAATCAGTGCCAGCAAGAGATCTTTTAGATAATTTAAAATTGTCACTGCCAAGTAAGTTCATACTATTAAATATAGATTATTTTGGCTGATATTATATACCTTTTTATTTATTTATTTATTTATTTATTTATTTATTTATTTATTTATTTATTTATTTATATTAAGGTATTATTTATATACACTCTTATGAAGATTTCACATGAAAAAACAACGTGGTTACTACATTTACCCATATTATCAAGTCCCCACCCATACCCCAATTCAGTCACTGTCCATCAGTGTAGTAAGATGACAGATTCACTATTTGCCTTCTCTGTGCTACACTGTTTTTCCCGTGATTCACCACACTATGTGTACTAAACATAATACCCCACCATCCCCTATTTTGGATGTTAACCTCTTGTCAGATATGTCATTTACAAATATATTCTCCCATACTGTAGGATGCCTTTTTGTTCTGTTGATGGTGTCGTTTTCTGTACAGAGGAGATGTGTTCAGGAAGAAGTCACCCATGCTTATATTCAGGAGGTTTTTGCCTATGTTGTCTTCTAAGAGTTTTATGGTTTCATGACTTACATTCAGGTCCTTGATCCATTTTGAGTTTACTTTTGTGTATGGGCTTAAACAATAATCAGGTTTCATTCTCTTCCATGTAGCTGTCCAGTTTTGCCAACACCAGCTGTTGAAGAGGCTGTCATTTCCCCATTGTATGTCCATGGCTCCTTTATCATATATTAATTGACCATATATGGTTGGGTTTATATCTGGGCTCTCTAGTCTGTTCCATTGGTCTATGGGTCTGTTCTTGTGCCAGTACCAAATTGTCTGGAGTATTGTGACTTTGTAGTAAAGCTTGAAGTTGGGGAGCATAATTCCCCCAGCTTTATTCTTCCTTCTCAGGATTGCTTTGCCTAGTTGGGGTCTTTTGTAGTTCCATATGAATTTTAGAATGATTTTCTCTAGTTCATTGAAAAATGCTGTTGGTATTTTGATAGGAATTGCATTGAATCTGTAGATTGCTTTAGGCAGGATGGCCATTTTGGCAATATTAGTTCTTCCTATCCATGAGCATGGGATGTGTTTCCATTTATTAGTATCTTCTTTAATTTCTCTCATGAGTGTCTTGTCGTTTTCAGAGTATCAGTCTTTCAATTCCTTGGTTAGGTTTATTCCTAGGTATTTCATTCTTTTTGATGCAATTGTGAGTGGAATTGTTTTCCTGATTTCTCTCTCTGCTAGGTCATTGTTAGTGTATAGGATTGCCACAGATTTCTGCATATTAATTTTGTATCCTGCAACTTTGGTGAATTCAGATATTAGATCTGGTAGTTTTGGGGTGGATTCTTTAGGGTTTTTATGTACAATATCATGTCATCTGCAAACAGGGACAGTATAACTTCTTCCTTGCCAATCTGGATGCTTTTTATTTCTTTGTGTTTTCTGATTGCCGTGGCTAGGACCTCCAGTACTATGTTGAATAGAAGTGGGGAGAGTGGGCATCCTTGTCTTGTTCCCGATCTTAAAGGAAAAGCTTTCAGCCTCTTGCTGTTAAGTGTAATGTTGACTATAGGTTTGTCATATATGGCCTTTATTATGTTGAGGTACTTGCCCTCTACACCCATTTTGTTGAGTTTTTATCATGAATGGATGTTGAATTTTGTCATATGCTTTTTCAGCATCTATGGAGATGATCATGTGGTTTTTGTTCTTCTTTTTGTTGATGTGGTGGATGATGATGATGGGTTTCTGAATGTTGTACCATCCTTGGATCCCTGGAATAAATTCTACTTGACATATTTTTGAATTATGTTTGCTAAGATTTTGTTGAGTATTTTTGCATCTATGTTCATCAGGGATATTGGTCTGTAATTTTCTTTTTTTGTGGTGTCTTTGCCTGGTTTTGGTATTAGAGTGATGCTGGCCTCATAGAATGAGTTTGGAAGTATTCCCTCTTATTCTACTCTTTGGAAAACTTTATGGAGGATGGGCATTAGGTCTTCACTAAATGTTTGATAAAATTCAGTGGTGAAGCCACCTGGTCCAGGAAATTTGTTCTTAGGTAGTTTTTTGATTACCAATTCAATTTCATTGCTGGTAATTGGTCTGTTCAGATTTTTGGCTTCTTCCTGGGTCAGTCTTAGAATGTTGTACTTTTTAAGAAAGTTGTCCATTTCTTCTAGGTTATCCAGTTTGTTAGTATATAGTTTTTCATAGTATTCTCTAATAATTGTTTGTATTTCTGTGGGTGTCCATAGTGATTTTTCCTTTCTAATTTCTGATTCTGTTTATGTGTGTACACTTTCTTTTTTTCTTGATAAGTCTTGGTAAGGGTTTATCTATTTTGTTTATTTTCCAAAGAACTAGCTCCTAGTTTCATTGATTCTTTCTATTGTTTTGTTCTCAATTTTATTTATTTCTGCTTTGATCTTTATTATGTCCCTCCTCCTAATGACTTTGGGCCTCATTTGTTTTTCTTTTTCTAGTTTAATTTACTATGAGTTTAGAGTGTTCATTTGGGATTTCTTGAGGTAAGCCTGTATTGCAGTATACTTCCCTTTTAGCATGGCTTTCACTGCATCCCACAGGTTTTGAATGGTTGAGTTGTTGTTTTCATTTATCTCCATATATTGCTTGATCTCTGTTTTTATTTGGTTATTGATACATTGATTATTTAGGAGCATGTGTTGTTAAGCATCCATGTGTTTGTGGGATTTTTTTTTTTTTTGTAATTTATTTCTAGTTTTATACCTCTGTGGTCTGAGAAGATGGTCGGCACAATTTCAATCCTTCTGAATTTCCTGAGACTCTTTTTGTGTCCTCGTATGTTGATCTATTCTTGAAAATGTTCCATGTGCACTTGAGAAGAATATGTATCCTGCTGCTTTTGGGTGAAGTGTTCTGTAAATGTCTGTTAGGTCCATCTGTTCTAATGTGTTGTTCAGTGCCTCTGTCTCCTTACTTATTTTCTGTCTTGTTGATGTGTCCTTTGGAGTGAGTGGCGTGTTGAGGTCTCCTAAAATGAGTGCATTGCATTTTATTTCCCCCTTTAATTCTGTTAGTATTTGTTTCACATATGTAGGTGGTCCTGTGTTGTGTGCATGGATATTTATAATAGTTATACGCTCTTGTTGGACTGACTCCTTTATCATTATGTACATTATGTAATGTTCTTCTTTGTCTCTTGTTACTTTCTTTGTTTTGAAGTCTATTTTTTCTGAAACAAGTACTGCAAGTCCTGTTTTTTCCTCCTGATTATTTGCATGAAATAACTTTTTACATCCCTTCACTTTTAGTCTGTGTATGTCTTTGGGTTTGAAGTGAGTCACTTGTAGGCAGTGTATAGATGGGTCTTTTTTTTTTTTTTAATCTATTCTGTAACTCTATGTCTTTTGACTGGTGCATTCAGTCCATTTACATTAGGGTGATTACTGATAGGTATGTACTTGTTGCCATTGCAGGCTTTAGATTCTTGGTTACCAAAGGTCAAAGGTAGCTTCCTTATTATCTTACAATTCTGGTGCCTGCCAGGAGGAAAGAGCTCTTTCCTGGTTGTTGGCTGCAGTGCCTGCCTCCACTGCCAGGGCCAGTTTGCCAAGTGCACTGGGAGAAGCTACAGCCCTGCAGCTGTCATAGGCGGGGCCGCCCTCTGGCCAGCCTGGGGCGATGCTGGGGATTTGCTAACTAGTGCCAGCCGGGAGGAAGGAGTGATAGGCTGCATATCATTGTGTGGAGCCTTGATGTGTGTTGCCAGGCAGGGGATTGAATCACCTGAAACTCCTGAAAAGTTCCCAACCTGCTGGGCTGTGTGTTCCAGGATGATTTTATCCTCCTGTCTTTTCTCCTGAGTAACAAGCTCTGTGTAATCCTTGCCCCTTTAATGACCCTCTCACTATTTAGAAGCCTTTCAAATTGCCCACCTTTCTTTTGCCCTAGAGCTGCCAGTTGTGGGAACCTGTCCTCCACAGCAGCTGGAATCTCAGTCTCTCTGAGTATTCTGCCTGTCTTTTCTTTCCAACTCCACTAATCTCCAGAGCAGCATATAATGTGGGTTCATACTCCTGGAGTTGATATCCAGGGGTGGGTATCCAGCAGTCCTGGGCTTCTACTCCCTCCCCACTCCATTTCTCTTCCTCCCACCTGTGAGCTGGGATGGGGGCAGGGCTTGGGTTTCACTGGATCATGGCTTCACTACTTCACCCTCTCCTGTGAGGTCTTCTCTTTTCCCCAGATGTAGGCCGTCTGTTGCAGTTTTTCTTTCGGGTCGCTCCTTTAGGATTATTTGTATTTGCCGTATTTTTGTATTATATGTGGTTTTGGGAGGAGGTTTCTTCCTCACTTTTTACACCACCTTTTTTTCTCTCCCAACACCGTTTTTTCAGCTCTAAGTTTATTGGGAAAAAGGCAGAGGTAGGGAAAAGCCTGTGTGTTCAAGTGAGTAGAAAAGAAGTCAAGTGCCAGTATGAGTGGTTTTGTTATTAGTATGACTGTGCAAGTCTCTGTATTACTATGCCTTCCTGCCAGCTGCCATTTCTCTGAGGCATTAGGATGTAGACTTAAAAAGGCTTCTCTCTGTAAATCCTACTTAAGCAGTAATCAGTGCTTTTTATTTAAAAAAATTGAAAGTTTCAATTAACTTTTTGAAAGTAAGGTCATCTTTGAGATGTAAATAATATGTTAAGATTGTGCTGGACCTAAAAAGCTAAGTACATTAACTTGGAATGTGCTGAGCTAGTGGTAAATTGATATCCATCCTACAGTTGCCAGAGGAGGATTTTTGTCTAGTCTTCAAGCAGAAGAGAAAATGCAAGGGAGTTTGGGTCAATTAATTGCCTGCCGGGTTACTGCCCTATCCATTTTGGGCACGGAAAGCTGGAGAGGGCTGACTGGTTTACTCTGTAAGTAGCTTCTTGCTGAGGGAGCTCAGTTTCAAAATCCTAGAAACCATATGTGTTAGTTTAATCAGAGTTTGGCCCCAAGGAGAATTAAAATGAAAGGAAATTCCACAATTAGAAGGTGTGGAAATGGAAAGCCGACTAAATCAAGTCCTTAGAGAGCCAGTGTGGGTTGGTGAGATTACATTCTTAGGATGTATTATATGCCAAGGTTTTAATTTCCAGATTTTTTTTCACTTGAGAGCTTCTGTGTCTGGCTTCCAGAGGAAGGGAGGCCTGTCTCAGGCTTTTCTTCCCTTGTAAGGGCCTCACCTTTGTGTTCTTACCTACAACTGAAAAAGGGGAGAGCCCGAAGTTTGCAAGAGGTCTGAATAGAGGTTTGTAGCAAAGGCCTGGACAAGAAACCTAGTTGTCAAGTAGGTTTTGTTTTCCTTCTTTCCAGTATTTATTTCCTATTCTGTAAGGTTGTCTTATTACTAAAAAAATCAGAATAAAAAAGAGAAGAAAGTCACATGAAGAGTCATAGGAGCCACTAGTTATAGTTATTTAACTATTATAACGATAGTTATTTGGTATCTTCGTGTGAGGAACCTCTGCTAAAATAACCTTTATTCGTTATGAATTGTTCATCATTATTTAACAATGACATGTAGCCATACATAGGGAAGTGGCTCAATCAGATGGAATGGGAAAGAGCCTGGCTATATTCCCAGTGGTGATGGAGAGATTGAAACTGAGTTTAGTTCTTAGGGATAAATAAGTCTTTAGTTTTAAGAAACCCAGCATTAACATATGGTAATTCTATTTTTGATTTTTTGAGGAAACTTCATAATGTTTTCCATAATAACTGTACCAATTTACACTCTCACCAACAGTATACAAAGGTCCCTTTTCTCCACTTTCTTGCCAACACTTGTTATCTTTTGTCTCTTTGATAAAAGCTTCTCTAACAGGTATGAGGTGGTAATTCATTGTTGTTTTGATTTGTAAGACTTGTCACATACCTGTTGGCCATTTGTATGGCTTCTCTTGAGAAATGTCTATTAGGATCCTTTGCCCATTTTTAATCAGGTTATTTGTATTTTTGTTATTGAGTTGTTTGAGTTCCTTACGTATTTTGGATATGAACCCTTTGCCAGATATATGGTTTGGAAATATTTTCTCCCAATCTATAGGTTGATTTTTCACTCTGTTGATTTTTTCCTTTACTGAGCAGAGGAGTTTGATTTTGTTGTAGTCCTACTTGTCTATTTTTGCTTTCGTTGCCTGTGTTTTCGGTGTCATATCCAAAAAATCATTGCCAAGGCCAATGTGAAGAAGATTTTTCCATGTTTTCTTCTAATAGTTTTATGGTTTTGGGTCTTACATTTAAGTTTTTAATACATTTTGACTTGATTTTTGTATATGGTGAGATAAGTGTCCAGTCTCACTCTCTGCATGTGGTTCTCCAGTTTTCCCAAAGAGATGAATTGTCCTTTCCCCATTGTCTGTTTTTGGCACCCTTATCAAAGTTCAGTTGGCCATAAATGGGCAAATTTATTTATGGGTTCCTTATTCTGTTCCATTTTCTGCCAGCACCATAGGGTTTTGTTCCCACTTCTGAGTATATGCCCAATGAGAATGAAGCCAGGCTCTTGAGGTGATGGCTGTACTCCCATCATCGCAGCATTATTAACAATACCACGATAAGCAAATGACCTAATGTCTGTCACTGGGTGAATGGATAAGAATATATAGACGGTGGAATATTGTTCAGCCTTAACCAAGAAGGAAATCTTGCGATTTGTGACAATATGGATGAAACTGGAGAACACTAAGTGAAATAAGCCAGTACAGGAAAGATGAATAACACATAATCTCACCCATATGCAGAATCTAAGCCAAATTCATAGAAGCACAGAATAGACCAGTGGCTACCATGGTGGGGGTTGGGGTACACAAGGAGATGTTGATCAAGAATACAAAGTTTCAGTTGCACCAAATGAGTAAATTCTGGAGATACGATGTACAGCACTGTGACTATAGTTAACAGTACTGAGTTATAGGCTTGAAATTCACTAAGTGGGTAGATAGTAATTGTTCACACACACAAAAAAAGAAAATGGTAACTATGTGAGATGATGGATATGTTAATTTGCTTTTGTTAATAATTGTGGTGATCATTTCACAATTTGTACATCAAGTAATACACCTTAAATATGTGCAATTTTTATATCATACCTAAATAAAGCTGAAAAAAAAAAACCAATTAAGAAAACAGAAACTCAGCACTAACAACTTTAATGTGGAAGAAGCACATAATAAAAAAATGAAGACAGCACAGAAACAGCAGCTAGTAGATGGTCTAGCAATGAGTATTATTCACATATACATTGGCTACCTCTATCTTTTTTAGGAACTCTATTCCAGTACTCATTTCCTTTACTATTCCTTCCCTACCCTCCCACAAATATAGGGATAGCTCTTCAATTCACAAATGGTTTGGAGTGTACAATTTTCTATGTACTGGTGATAAAGAGATAAAATAATCTGTACCTCAAGGTATTTAAATAATCCAGGTAGGTAATATACATGTAAACTAATTTTATAAAGTATTTTAAGTATAATAATATAAGTATATTCAGGGGTAGAGATAGCATTGAGGCAAAAAATGCTTAAAGCCTTGTGAGGTGTGTGAGATGTCAAGAATGAGATGTTTGTAGTGCATTAGGAAGAGGACTGTCAAGGCATAACCAGCCGACTGATTACTGTGCTATTTTTGGCATGATTTTCTTTATTTATCAAAAAGGGTATTTCAGTCTAATTTTATTCTATTCATTTTTTAGACATAGGCCTGTCAGACAAAATTCAAAATCAATGATAATGTATTTTAACCAGTACAGTAATTAGAACACACACTTTTAAATAAGAGTGTCAGTGATAAAAATAAGTTCTTTTTGACACAATAAATAAAAACCAGTACTTGCTTATACTTTTCTCTTTTGATCTACAATCAGAATGTGTTTTAGAAAAAAATGCTCTGATGTATGATAAAACTCATTTTATTAGAGGATTTAACCAGGACTTGGCTTAGTTTGTTCAAGCTAAGCTCCTTTGAATTCTCACTTCTGTGCAGTACTCTGGCTGCTGCACAAGCAGGCATTTATCTGAGACTGGTGCAGTGAGCTAAAATGGTTATTAGATTACCTTAAATCAAAACTATGCAATATTCACATTGAAATAAGAAGAATTAGAAGTGAATTCTTCTTTTTCCTTTTATTCAGTAATAACTTCAGTTTCAATTATATTATTCAAAGGCTCCTTGGAGCTTTCATAAATTATTCATTTGCAAAGATCTAGCTATTTCAAGCCACATCCCCCAAAACAGAATGAGTAAAATGGTTTTATTTTGTCGAAGCATTGATAAATACCCTTTGCCTTACTTCTGCAACTAATTTAGATATCAGCTTAAGGAATGCCTATTTCCCGCTATCAGGTTATCTCACCTAATAGTTCCCCTTCCTAGAACAACTTGAGAATGAGCGTTTTCTCCTTCTGATTATCACACTAATTTCAAAACTGAGAGAAAAATCAACTGCATCTCTGGGAATTTCAGCAATTCTTAATCTTCCTATGCAAGTCAGCCTTTTCCTTAACATTTGTGATCATATGTCTTTCAGGAGAAGCAATAGTTGTTTTCTTTTTGTGTCTTTCTACAGAGTTTCCAACAGTATTATGCTTCTCCTCTGAGACACTTGTTCATGTATTTTTGTTATAGTTTGGAAGATTACATTCATTAGGAACATTTCTAAGTAAAATATTTTCTGGGTAGATTTCCTTTAGTTTAAAGCATCTCTCCGTGTTGGACACAAGTGCTCAGCTGATAATTAATGATCCATAATTATGCTTTGGAAAAACCACATATGCAAAGGCACTCAGCTAGTCATACCTACAATTGTTATTTAATTCTACAAAGCTTATATTCCATAATCTCTTTGAAAGATTAACTCAGTGATGGAAAGATTGATTCTCTTCCTGAGAACAAGTGTTATTTAGTACAAATGTGCTATTTAGTGCAATATTATCAAGCTTTGTTGGGTTTCAAGTTCTGAGTCATTTATCCTTTTCCTATCCTTCCCCTTTATGTGGAAAGTCCTTTGATGGCCGGTTCTACTTCTGACTGACCTTGTGGTAAATGTGACTTGGAAACAGCTGGGGGTGGAGCTCAGACCCAGGACTAACACTTCCATAAGAATGGCTTGAGAGCAGCCCAATAGGAAAAGGTAGTGGGTTGAAAAAGTCGTGGGAACTGAAGCCAGAGAGCAAAGTAAGGAGGAGTGACTGAGAGGTAAGAAAAAACAGCAAATGCAGATGGACCAATTTTGCACAAAATTTGATAATAAGGTTAAGACAACAGAGTAGATTAGAATGAAGAAAGGTTATTTAAAACTAGAGCAGATTTGAGCATGTTTATCTAAACGAAGAAGTAAAAATGGAGAGATTGATGATACAAAAGAGAAAGAATAGTTGTTAAAATTTTTTGGAGGAGATAGAGGGGAGAGGTGAAGAGCACCGTGGTCAGGCCAGCAATAGACGGAGGGAGAGCGGCTCCTGAGAGACTGAAACGAGCTGAGAAAGAATTATGAAGATACAGATCACGGTGGTTAAATTTATGTGTCAACTTGGCTTGGCTATCATACCCAATTGTTTGGTCAAACACCGGTCCAGATTTTGCTGTGAAGGGACTCTTTTAGGTGTTACTAACATTTAAATTGCAGAGTCTGAGTAAAACAGATTACCCTCCATAGAGTGGATGGACCTCATCCAGTCAGCTGTAGGCCTTAAGAGCAAGACTGAAGTTCCCTAAGAAAGAAGGAATTCTGCCTCAAACTGATTTTGAGCTCCAGCTGCAGCATCAACTCTTTCCCAAGTCTCCAGCCTGTTGGCTTGCCCTACAAATTTTTCCAGCTCCACAGTTGTGTGAGCCAGTTCCTTAAAATAAGTGTCTTTCTCTCTGTATGTATTCACCTTAGTGGTCTGGTTCTCTGGAGAACCCTCACCAACTCATAGATTCAGGGTGGAGTGGAAGGGTTTTGCAGATGCTTAGGTTATTGATGTCAATCTTTTTGGTAAAATGGGAGATTAAGATATGTAATGGAAGTGAGGAGTAGGAAGGGTTTCCAAAGAATTTTTAGGTGTGTATTGGAGACTGAATTCTTCCAGAATAGGAAGCCTATTTTATTTATTTTGTATTCTAAAATCATAGCACAATAGTTATCATTATAAAAATGCCCAACAAATGCCTGTTGTTTGTCAACAAGCTGAACAAAAAGGCTGTGAAGTGTTCAGCTAGTACTAGATACTATGAATTCATGGTAAATAAATTGTCATAGTTCTGTAAATTTTTGCATTAACACTGGTTCTCCAGAAGCTGGATTGGAAAAAGTGAACCCGGCGAATTAGCCCACTGAGAACTATTGAGGGTCAAGAATTAAGAATAGCCAGTATGGTAGTATGAAAATGAACTATATATTGGGAAAATGATGGACTATGAGGCCCACACTGGACAGAAAAGTAAAAAGAGATTTTGGGAATTAAATAACTGCCAAAGGATTAAATGCCTTAATGAAGAATGGGAGAAGTAAGGTGGAGAGATGGGAAGAAAGCAAGTGTTTGTCTGTGTTTTATAATTCTCAGGATTATGGCGGCAGAATAGTTTTGAGTGGCCAAAGTAGGGGGTTGATAGAGATTGGGGTCATTTAAAGAACATAATTTTATTTTTGCCACAATACATATTTTAATTACTTAGTATGCAATAAAAAAAGGTTTTAACAAATAGAAACATAGTAATTGCACAGCTTTTCCTACTTTAATTATGAAAAATTATCTAGAATGTCAAGTTACCTCATTAGGTGCTGGGTCTTTCTAGACCATAAGCATAGTGTTAAGTATGCAGAGCACTGAACTTGGAATTAGAAGATCTTTTTATAAGCCTAAGCTTTTCTATTTGCTAGAAGAGTGAACTTGGGCAATTCACATAACCTCATTAAGGTTTTTCCTTACAAAAGGTAAATGATAGTAATACTTTTAGGATTATTGTAAAGATTTGATGGAACACACAATGGTTTTTTTCAACTGTAAAGTTTAAATATTAGACAATGTTTTATGAACATTAATTAGACATGGTACTATTCTTTGAGCAACATTCTGCTTGAAAAATATATTTAAGGATTTGTTTTCAATTTGACACTGACATAATTAAATTAAAACATCTAAATTATGTTGATTACTTTTATTATATTTAATGATTACAAAAATTTGACAGAACACTATCTGTTGTTCAATCCAATGAAAACCAAGATAAAAACTTAAAATGCACTGTAATATACCATAAATGTGATTTTCCCTTGTTTTCAAAGGGACAATTCTTACCATTCTTATTGTTTTCATCCCTAAGAGCAAAGGTAGAGTAGATTTGTGTGTGTGTGTGTTCAATTTACTTACAATAAAATAAAATCCTAGACGTAGAAGAATGACTATAAATTGTATATACTCAGATGACAGCTAAAGGTAACCAAAGGATTCATTTCATGCCAAGAAAAGATAAGCATGTAATTACATAATTTACACAATTTTTTCACTAAATATTGATATATTTTTTATAGTTCACATTTTAAGTTCTGAGAACTAGGCTCTTAATGAAATTCTTAGGCAGATGTTAAATAGTATTAATTTACAAATCTTAACATGAGTGTTAAACTCCTGTGTAATCAATACAATATTTAGTATAAAATATTTGAACAGTTTACATCCATAATTTTCTGCACCTGAAGTGATATTTAATGCATTGTACAAGACATGTCATGACGCTATTGAACAGGGAAACCTTTTCTTCACTTTGAACTCTATGGTGGAAGAAACTCTTCCTGTCGATATAGCTTTAAATGATCATCTTTGCTCCAGGCTTCCTTATCACAGAAAGCAGCAGAATCCATGCCTTGGCAGGAGGCAAGAAAGAGAACATATGCACAGAACATCCAGGTTGGAGAGCGAGTTTGTGATTCTTGCAGCCATTCCTGAGAGTAGATAGGATGTCAGCTGAGCTACTGCAACAGAAAACCCCAAAGTTCAGGGGTTTAACTGAAATAGAACCTTATTTCTCTGTCACATAACAGAGAGTGAAGTAGGTGGGCAGGCCAGGGTAGGCATCATGCCCTGATCAATGAAACCATCTAAAGATTCTGGATGGTGGGACAGCTTTGCTGTCACCATGTGACTTCTTTCTCTAGATCTAAATCAGTTTTTTAAGTGTCCCATTTCCCAGCCATTGAGAGAGTGAAAGAGGAAATGAAAGGCAAACCCCTTTCTCCTTGTGGATGAGACAGAGAGGCTGCTCCTATTACTGTCTTTCACACCCCTTGTCCAGAACTTAACAAGGTCACACTCAACTGCAAGAATGGTTGGGCAATGTAATTTCTAGCTGGAAAAACTTATGTCCTAAATTTGGTGATGTCATCTTTTCCTTCTCTCTCCCACTATCTGATTGTAATCTCTAAGAGAGTTCTGGTAGTTTGACTTTCAAATGATTTCCATTATTTTCCACACTCCAAACAACACTCTACATTCCATGCCTGGCCTACTACAATGACCTTCTAACTGGTCTGCTTGCTTCCGCTCTTGCCTCACTGTTGTTCCTCACATAATAGCCACTGAATTTTAAATATATAAACCAAATCTCATCACTCTTCTTTTTAAGGTCTTTGATGTCTTCGTTTCTGCAAAATAAAGTCCAAACTCCTCAGAAGCCAAAGGATGGGCGACAAGGCTCTTGTCTGTCCCCCCAGCCACTATGTCCCAGCTACGGTGGCCTTCACCATTTTCTAGAACACAGTGACCCCTTCCCAGCCTCAGGCCTTTAAGCCTCCACTGTTCCTGGTCCTGGAGAGTTTCCCCCAGGATCTCTGCATGGCTGGCTCACCCTCACACCCTGGCCTTCAACACTAATGCCATCTGTTCTGAGAACCTTCTTGACTGTCTTTTCTAAGGAGCATGTCTTGTTCCCAGTTACTACTTATCACATTTATTTCCTTCATAGCACTTTGAGATTTGAGAAACAGAGGAAAATGTTAAGTGAAGAGAGAGGCAGAGATTGGAGTCATGCAGCCACAAGTCAAGAAATACCAGAGCCCCCAGGAGCCAGAAGAGGCAAGGAAGTGTTCTCTCTTGGAGCCTTTGGGTTGTGTGCGGCCCTGCTCTCACTTTAATTCAGATTTGTGGCCTCTAGAACTGTGACGGAATGACTTCTGTTGTTTCAGGTCACCCAAATAACTCTTTACTGTAAGTATGTCCCAGATATTGCATGGAGTACACTAAAAAATTGTCATTCATCTGAAATTTGAATTTAACTGGGCATTCTGCATCTCATTTGCTAAATCTGGCAATCGTACTCTAATCCCAAGAATATGTGAAAATGAAGAATTGGCTGGAATGATATAGATTCTGCCAAGTGAGAACTGGCATAAAGTATTTTTAAAAAGTCAATTAAGTACTAAAAGAAAATGAAATTGGAGTCATGGGAGTTTTAAATATGCTAGAAAATCCTGAAATTTTGCCCAGGAAAGTAACTAGGCAATACGCTTGGAAATACTCAAGATTTTTCATGTTTTAAATCTGACCTAAAACTATCTTAAAAATGGCTAATATGTTTCTTGGAACAGTAAAAAAATAACTAAATTCCATCTTATCTTGATTTAATTTTTAAAAAAATCTGTGGGGAATCAAGAGTTTATTGGGGACTGCCTCTTATTTCTATTACTCAAAGTTTATTAGATTCAGCTTGAAAATAGGTAGATTAAAACACTGGAATTAAAGAAATCAGACTGAAAACAGCATTTGAAGAAGCAGACTAAAAGACGGTCTTCCGCAGGGTCTGTGGCTGAGGAGTGAGCGAGGAACTCGTTCGTTTGCAGGCCCGTTTTTTCTTCACGTACCTCAGAACAACTAATGCGACCCGTGAGGCAAAATTCTGGCTTCCTCTTTGCAAATTTTGTATTTCTAATGATCACCTCCTTTTTTCCCCTAGTGAGTTTTTAAGCTCAAATATCATACGGGCTATTAAATAAGTAATTAAGTAATAAGTAATTAAACCCATTTCAGGATCAGTTGAACAAGCAAATGGGATGGGGAAGGGGTGGAGGGAATGAGAGCGAGAGAGAAAGAAAAACAGAGCAATAAAATTCCCCAAATCTGTACTTTATTTAATGAAAGACTAAGTGAATTGGGTGGACTTCATGTCTCTTACAAATAAGAACTAGGTGCCTGTGGTGGGCAATCAGGTAAAAAGAACCTGGTGCAGAAATTTTCCTCTATTAGCTTTATTTCTGACTTACCTGTATTGAATGATACACAGCTGACGAATGGGGTAGAGGGGTGCAGACCCTGTGCAGTTAGAATCCACGTCTAACTTTTAACTGTCCCTAAATTTAACTACTAATAGCCTACTATTCATTTTATGGTATCAAATGATAAAATGGACTAATATCTACATATATTTTATGCATTCATAACATACCTTTTTCTTAAAAAGTTTTTGATATTTCTAGGCTACTTGGTTTGTCTGTGGGTTTCTTCAAAGTGTTGCATATCTCCAAAATTTTTTCCAGTATGTTTATTAAACCAAGTTTGTGTATAAGTGGACCTATGCAGTTCAGACCCATATTGTTTAAGCATCAACCTGAGCAAAAGACAACCTCGTCTTCCCCTTTGCAGTTGAAGGATTTTGCACTCTGGAGGAAGAAAAGAGCAATAGAGAAGGAGAGAAGGAAAGATGGATGCCGGTTTCTCTGAGAAAACACCGAATGGCAGGCCATGCTGGTGCTGCGATGCCCACGGAGACTCCCAGAGCCCCGGGATAGGAGGCCATGGTGTTTCTCTGGAGGCTTTGGCAGCAGCGTTCAGGGCTGGGGTCCAGGGCTGGGGTCCTGGCCACGGAGCTCATGGAGGCAAGGCCGAGGCCAAGGAGCGGATCTCTGACACCAAACTGGGCTGCCTGGTCAGGGGCATGCAGGTCAGCTCACTGGAGGAGATTTATCTCTTCTCCATGCCCATCATTGACTTTTCTCACTGGGCAACCTGTAGGATGAAGTTTTGAAGATTATGCCCCTGTAAAAGCAGACCCTGGCTGACCAGCAGACGAGGATGAAGGCACCTGTCACAGTCAGGGACCACGACGGACATGCTGGTCTGGTGCCGCGAGAAGGTCGCCACTCAGCCACGGTGCCATCATTCTGGCTAAGCTCTTTTTCGCAGCTGGCTTTCTGGAGGACCATGATGGCAGCCCCCATTTCCCTTGCAAATGGACTGCCTCTGCGGCTCTGGGCTGTGCACCTCACCCCTGCCTCCAGGGGCGCTGGCATCCTCTGAGGCCCTTGTGCCCAAGAAACCGGTGATGGTGGCTGGCACTGATGACCGCCACACCTCCGCCAGGGGCCGCGCGGCCACCCCGGGGGACTTCCCTGGGCCCACCTGTGGTGCCATCACCAGGACCTGTAGCTTTCTCACCCTTGACCTCTGGAAGGAGTTACGTTCACCAAGTCTCCCTATCAGGGATTCACTGGCCATCTTATAAAGAACCGCAGCAGAGTCTCCATGCAGGGCCCAGGCTACATCCGTCATCACAAAATAGTTTTTATTCAAGAAAAATAAGGTGAAGTAACTCTGTTTAAAAATAAAAAATAGAGGAATAGAAAAAGAACAAACCAAGTCCAAAATTAGTAGACAGGAAACAATAAGGATAATTTTAAAGAGGAGTTTATGTTCTAGTAGGGAGGAGAGACAACACAGAACACGCTAAGGCTATTTGAGAATGCGGCTGGGGCATCTCCGTCTGGGACTTTTAACTTTATCCTGAAACAAATTGGGCACATATTCTAAAGGAACTAGTGAAATCCTGAGGATATTAAAATAATCATACTGATGAACAGCTACCCTTTATCAGGTGTCTCTTATATGCCAGGCACTGTGCATATGTTATGCTAACCCTACAACCACCTTATGAAGGAGTGACTCTTATTCTAGTCTTACAGGCGAGAACACTCAGGGTCAGAGGGTTTGAAGAACCATCTAGGCTAGTGCAGTGACTGAACTAAAAAGCAAACTCTTGATGCCATCATTTCCTTTTGGCCCCGCTGCCTGTGTGTTAAAAAATACGTATATTAATATTTGTTCTGTAGTGTGTCCCACTTAATGTGTTGATGATGTAATAGTTAAATTTCAATCATGTAACTAGTTTCTTGATGAGAGCAGAAGCTGATAGACTGATTATAGTGCCTCTGCTCTCTGCTAAAGCCACATACTCTCTGTGATGATGTTCAAAGCCAGTTTTCACTGAAAATCCCCAAGCTGAAAAGCAGTTATCCCAGAATGCAGTGTTTTGACTCAGCACACACACCTAAAACATCATATTTAGTACCCATTAGGATAAATTAATCTGACTAACATGATAACATGATTTTTGATATTTATGTGTCCTTTTATTACATCTTCCTTGTCATTAGGAGATGGCCCCTAACTGGCAACTTTCATGCAGAATGACTGTGGGTGCGACGGGGCAGCCGTTCTGAAGTGTGCTGCAGTGTAGTCTTCCTCAGACGCCGGTGTGCTTTCTGATGCCCTGGGAATATTGTGAATGTGTATCTGAGCTGGAGCTGATACTCTGTATTTCTCAAAGGAGATGATGGGGCTTCTGACCACAGACCACAGTTTGAATAGCAAGAACTTAGAGTGGGTATAGGCCATCCATCTGGTTTAGAACCTGCCTCGAACCCATCGTGCCATATGACTTGACGAATATGTTAGAAATAATTATTGAGTGCCTGCAGGGTTACGGAGCCTGCACAACACAGAAGATAGATATATGAAAAAGTACACTCCCTACATGTTTTAGATGCACACAGTGTGTGTGGGAGTGGTGGGGAAAGAGAAGTGGATATTATTCTTTTTATTCTTGTTTGCATTGTGTCACAAGTTACAATAGTAATTTAAAAATAAAAAAGTTATTTTAAAGAATTGTTTACATTGTAGGGAAGAGAAACAACACATAACATGTTAGGGCAATGTTAGTGTTACTATGACACTGTGGGGCGCATCTCACTCTGGTACTTTTAACTATTCTAAAACAAATGGGGTTATAGTAAAGGTTATTTTTTTCGTGGGTAGAGAGCCATGATTACATTCAGTTTTAAGATGATAGTTCAGGATTCAAACTGATTTGCAGGTGATAAACCTGGCAGGTAGAGCAATTAGAAGGCTGTTGCTATAAACTAGGAAAGTTGAGCTTGAAAGAAGGGGATGGATTTGAGAAGACAGAATCAGCTAGTAATAGATTGTATATAGACAATGAAGAAAAGAGAAAAGCCAAGTATGACACCCGGTTTTCTGGGCTGGGCAGTTGAATGGATGGTGATCCGATTCATTGAGTGGGGAACACGAAAGGAGGGGATTTTGGAGTTTGAAGTGCCCCTTATTTAAGATGTCCAGCAGGTCTTTGGAGATGGAGATATAGGCCTTAAGAGCCATGCTGGGCTGGAAATATAGACTTGGGTGATGATTGAAGCCAACATAGTAGTTAAACTCATCTGAAGAAAATATATATTGCTGAAGTGTTTTAGCTGGAGAGTACACACATGGGCTTCAGTGGGGCCTGCGCTTTCACAGTTTGTATTAAAAAGTTAACTTTTTTGGTGGACAAGGATTCTGAAGTTTCATGAAATTCTGAAAGGGGTCTTTTACCCTGAAAAGTTCAAGAACCTCTAGGGTGAAGTGTGAGGAGAACCTAGGATGGAACCTGAGACACCAAGAAAGGATGTAAGAAGGGAGAGTCAAAGGGTCAAAGGAGAATCCTGGGGAATCCCAGCAGGATGGAAACCTTGTCATGTGTTGCCAGGCTCTGAAACTTGAGCTGCTTCTGGTAGTCTGCCACATTCTTCCCGGTGTGAATTCTGGAAAAAGAAAGGCCTGGTATCTGGAAGACAGGGTCACAAACATTGAAGCAGTTTGGGAATAGAAATAGTAAATGAGGAGAGAGAGGACTAATGAGTTTAGTTGAACTTCATGCCTAGGGATTTTTGGAGAGACTTTTCTAAAAATGTTGTGAAACCTAAAAATTTCCAATTATACCTTCAGTAAAGAAAGTTAACAAGTATAATCCCTTTAATATAAAGAATTATTGTCCATGGAACATGTAATCACTTTTTATTCACTAGGCTATGTGGAATAAGATGAAAGTAGAGTCCTTCATTGGCTTCACCTGGTAAAATCAAGATAAAGGATCAAATGTCTTTTGAAGTACAAATAGAATATTCATTTTTGATCCATGTTCTCTGCAAATACATTGTGTTTTGGAAGGTTTTCATACCAATGGGTCGAAGAACAATTTAAGCTTGATCCTGAATTTTTTTTTTTTTTAATATTTAATACTAACTTTGTTCTCACAACCCAATCTGCTACTTGTCTTTATAGGTTAGGGCAATAACTCACGAATTTTGTTCCTAAAAAATCAATGATACCAGCTATCAGGAGGGAGAAGGCATAGGGCTCTCTGCCATCAATAATTTTATGACTGGAGTATCTATTCTTTCTACCGTGGTTAATCATATTTCTGTTGGTAATATATTAGTTTTGTATTGCTGTGTAACAAATTAGGCTCAAATCTAGTGGTTTAAAACAGTTATCTCATGGTTTCTGGCAGCCGGGACTTTGAGAGTGGGGTAGCTGGGTGGTCCTGACCGGGGCCTCTTGAGAGGTTGCAGTCAAGATGGAGGTCGGGGTTTAGTCCTCTGAAGGCTTCTCCGGGCCTGAGGATCTAGTTCCAAGACGGTTCATTCACATGGTGATTGGCAGGAGGCCTTAGTTCCCTGTCATGCGGACTTTATAGGATTGTATGAGTGTCCTCACCACAAAGCAGCCAGCTTTCTTCATACTGAGTGATCCGGGAAAGCAAGATGTAAGTAAGCTCTGATGTCTTTTATGACCTAGTTTGGAAGTCACACTGTCATTTCTTCAACATCCTATTGGTTACAAACGTCTGTTTATGCAATCTGGGAAACTCTTCACGGGTGTGAACACCAGGAGGCAGAGGCTGTCGGGGGCTCTTGTGGGGGCTGGTTACCATAGTAATGAAAACTATTTTTAAAATAAGTGTTCTCCCGGAGTACTGAGATTATAAATTCCATTAAAACCATCATCATCACCAGTACCACCATCAGGCATGCAGCTTTATTTTTTCCAGTTTTATTGGTATATAATTGACATATAACATTGTATAATTTTAAGATGTACAACATGAAGATTTGATATATGTGTATATTGCAAAATGATCACCACACAAAGTTTAGTTAACATCCGTCATCAAAGCATGCTGCTTAAAAAATATGTCAAAGATCTGCACAATCACTAAGTAAGATGGATAGACATTTAAGTCTTGGAATAAAGCTATTGTCAATAACATAACTTTGGCAAAGAAAAAAAATAGTAATTATGAGTTTTTACTTCCATTTTTAACATAGCCAGTGACCTTTAAATCAGGGACCAAGGTCTCGTCGTGAAGTAGCTTTAATGGATGGTAGAACCAGGCAAAGTTGGGGTTCAGCAGAATAGGTAATGGGTATATTTTCAGGAGATTGAATTTGGCAAGGTATCAGTTGCTTTTAGTCAAGAATTTCTCCCCATGAGGATTAAACCTCTGTTTCATGAAAAATAATTACTCCATCTCTTCCTAATCCATATAATCTATAAAAGCCTAGTCTATGAAAGGTATTCATGTACAAGGAGTTTCATAACCCTTTAAAAAGTCTTCCCTGTTTATCTTCCATTTGGGGCCTTCAAAAATGCTCTTCCTTTTTAAAAAATGTGATTAAATTCTAAGCCAACCTGTGAAAAATTTTGAAATTGGAATAAATGTAAGTTGTGTACTTAACAAGATGCCTTTTAAATGTCCCACTACAGTTCATAAAGACATGAAGTTCATAAGGAAAACTCAAAATAGAATGTGGTACAGGTCAGGGTTAGACTTCATCCTGTAGTCTCTGTCTAGTGACTACTTTCTGTACCTCTGTTGGGCCACATGAAAGGGAGTCACTCCGTTCTGTAAATATGAAAGTCATTGCTAGGAACTGTGGGCATTGATGGAGACCTCTCAAACAGAGTGGATTCTCTCCTTCTGGATCCTGAGAAAGAAGTTAGTTAGCATGAGAGTGTGGGGAGATGTGTTCTGAGCTCATCGCTGGCCTTTATGTTACTGGAGATTTAAGGAGTTCTCTTGGAATTTATAAAGTAATCTTGGTTGTGGTTTTACTGTAGCTTTTTGTTCTGCTAAAAGACTTAAGTGATAGTTGTATTTTAGAACAGTTTGATTTTACCACCTGAAGACTAAACAAAAAAAGGGGAACTTTGAAATGGGCTCTCTAGAGGGGATATCAGGTTTACTAAATCACTAACACTCCAGTGGCTCTGTATTGATTCTGGAAAGTAGAGTTGCAACTAAATTTGTTTTAACTTCAAATTATTACCCAGAAATTCATATCTGTTTTTATTCCTTTATTGATAAAATAAATGCAAACATGCTTCTTAAATTCTAATAGAAACCTGACTCCCTCTTTGAAGAATTTACTGCCCATTTTGTGGGTAGGATATTTGTACAGTTCTTAGAAAATGTTACCTTAATGGTTCCTAGAGTATATTGATCAAGTAGAAAGTGCCAAGCAGGAGCTCTCCCATCTGTACCTGCAGGTGATTTCATCAAGATCACATATACTAATAGACAGATTCTAATAGACAAGGAAATGTAGGGGTTAAAATTTGTTGAAAACATGGTTAAGACAGTAGTTTTAAGAAGACAAATTCTAAAAATGCAAATAAAATATGTGCAAAAATACTTATAAGTGCTAAAAGATAACTATAAAACCTTATGATAATTCCCCAGAAGAAGTAATTTTAGTTGAAGAAATCTGGAAATGACTCAGATAGCTTGGGCACATTGAACCTTTCTCCAGTAATGCTCAACAGCTAAAAACTTGCAGTTGGCTTGTACAGGTGACTAGTGAGTATTATGCAGCTGTGTCCTTTTGAACCCAGAATTTTTCCTAAAGTCAGATAAGATCAGTTAGGTGAAAAGTTAGACCTGCAGATTCCAGAGAGCTGGTGGTGACATCATTGAAATAGTTGGGACCTGAGTGTTTGGAGAGTAAGCAATCTTCAAAGGGTGTGGCAGATGAGAGACTGACAAGTGGACAAAAATTCAGTGGGCTACTTAGCTCTCTGCATTTCCTCATCTGTCGATGGTTCTGATGAAAGTAAAATATGTGAAAGCACCTGGCATAATGTAGGGCAACTTGTGGTGCTTAATGATGGAATGGTACATAAATATGTAAATAATTGGCTCTCAATCAGTGTTGGGTGAAAGTGAGTCTGGCAGGGGGTAATAACAGAGAAGGGCCAACGGAACAAACACCATTATGAGGGAAAACAGGATTCATAGAAGTGAGCCAGTGGAAGGGATCAACAGAAGGCTGTAGTCCTTTCAGGCTTTTTCCTTTATGCACTGGGACCTCTCTTAACCTACCTACTTCCAATTCACTAGTGCTTTCACTCGTTCCATAATTCTTACTCTACATAAATCTGATGTGTGGATGTATCACACTCTCTCAAGGATGCTCTCTAGCAAGCTGTGACACGTTTGCTTTTCCCATTTGAACTGTCTGCTTACAGAGAGTATTGTGTTTTTTTCCCCCAAACCTATTCTTGCTAGTTGCACCTGAAATTATGTAAGATATTTAAATAGAGTGTGGATAAAATGAGAGTTCCTGTGGCCAGGATTCTCACCTGGCCCTGGTTGGCTAGCTCACTGCACACATGTGGGCAATACATTGCTATTGGCTCTATATAAAGAGCTCCGCCCAGTGCTCTGGACGCAACACGATGGCACAGCTGCAAGGCTGCAGGAAAGCAAAGGCTGGAATGGTGGCCGCGCTGAGGATAGAGGCCTAGAGGCCGGCTGTGTGGGATGACTGTGCAGGCAGAGAGGCCCAGAGCACGGCTGTGCGGTTACAGGGGCCCCAAGGCAGAGACTGGCTTGCTGCGTGCAGACTTGCTCCGAGTGAACAGAATTTTAGTGATTGACTTGCCACCGTGGGAATAAAGTTGGGTATAACCCTTTCACCCTAAGAACGTTCTACTGTCATTTTCTTTGGTCACACTGAATCCGTAGTGAACTTGCTGGGGGCTGAAACCCATTGGCAAGACAAGAGAATACACCTGTGAAATATAAGTAAAAAGAAGAGAATACTGTTTCCCTGAAAACTTAAGTCAAATGACGCGTTGATGCAATCACTTGGTTTTTTCCGTGGTGCAGTATTACAGCCAGGACAAAACTGTGGACTGTGAAGCCAGACCTGCTTGAGTTACAATCTGCTTCATTGGCAGCTGGGGGGGACTCTCAGTGCCTCAGTTTCATCGTCTGTATTAAAATAGGGATATAAATAGCTCCAATCCCATTAGGTTGCTGTGTGGCTGCCATAACTTTTGACCCCAACTACTCAGTCAGGCCAAACTTCAAAGGTTAATGGCATAGCCCTTCATTAAGACTTCACTCCAGACACCAGAAACAACTCTGTGGTTCTCAGGCCATCCTCACTTCTGAGCAGCTGGCTACAAATTGAGGGTTTCCCCTATCCTCTCGAATTTGATAATTCACTAGAATGGCTCACAGAACTCAGGAAAGCACTCTACTTACAACCGTAGTTTATTATGCTTGAAGGATACAAATCCGAACCAGCCAAAGGGAAGGCTGCATCGGGTGAGGGTGGGGTGGACCCAGACGCAAGATGTCTTGCCCTCCTCACCTTGTGGAGTCCAGGACATTGGTACCTCTGATGGGCACATTGATGTGTGACAATACTCAAAAGCTTTGCCAACTGGGGAAGCTCACTTGAGCTGCTTTGATGCTCAGAGTTTTAATTGGGGTTTCATTACATTCCATGGCATGATCTACTGTTTAACTGGCCACACAGCTGAACCGCATCTCCAGCCCTCTCTGATTCTTGGAGGTTGGGGCTGCTATCACCTGGCTCAAAGTTTCTACCCTTTATTCACATGGGTGATCTTTGTGACATGGCCAGCCCCCGTCCTGAGTCAATCCTCCATGAGTCACTTCATTAGCATAAACTATAGAGCCCATCATAACTAATAAAGAGAGTCTTCTCACTTGGGAAGTCCCAAGGATTTAGGGACTTTGTTTCAGAAACTGAGGACAGAGACCAGCTGAACTCTTTACCATTCAGTGTCTGAATGAGTTAAGGTCTGAAAAGTACTTAGAACAGTGCCAACACATAGGAAACACTGTATAAATGTATGCTAAATAAGTAATATATTCTCACTCCACTTTGAAGATGCCAAACTGAAATTTACTGAATATTGATGTCTTTTAAAAATGACTAGTTATTGAGTATAATAGCATCAGATAAGAGAACTGTTGTTATATACTTTCTGTTGTTTTTCTTTTATGTCTTTTTTAAATTCCAGGAAACATAATAAATTATAACTTTATGCAATAAGCTATCTTGGAAACTAGGTAGAGTAAGTTCTACACAATGGATTGGCTGCCAGGAGATTTTGAGGCTAGTCCTGGCTTTGTTCTTATTAGCTTTTTGACTTCAGGAAATTCTTAACCGCCTTGAGCCTCAGTTTTCTTTATCTGGCATTGGTCTTGGAGATCATTGGCATCAAAATCATCCTTAGATGAAGAATACATTTTTTCCCCTATTTCAACTCCCTTTCCCTCTTGTGTCTCCTGTCTACTGTGTTTCTTTATTAAATTTTTTTAAAATTATGAACTTCATTCATATCAGATCTAAAAGTTGTGTTGTGGGAGAGTCAATATTTTGATTCATTTGTGCTAATACTCAAATGGTTATTCAGGTCGCCGAGGCTTGCTGGTAATAGGAGTAGTGATAACAGTGTCATTATGATTGTGATGAATGGTGAAAGAGTTGGTGAAAATGCCATGAATTGATAAAATTTAATGGCTAAGAAATGTTTTTATTCTGTTTTCACAGTTTTTAAAAAATTGTTTGTCTATTTGTTATTCAATGCTGATTTAATACAAATGCATAGCTAGCTAGCATTTGACTGTGAGATACTTGTAAGACTATTGTCAAGATAGAATAAGACAGAAACCCTAACATCTATAACTATATCTACATTTATATCTTTATCATCTATTTAGCTATCAGTAGCTAGTTAAAAAGCACTACATATAAAGACCAATAGAATGAACAAAGCATGAAAAAAATCTTATAAAGTTCATTGATTATAATAATGAAAAAAATATAACTTGAATGTGAAAGACATTTTTATATTTTCATATGAAGTTTTTAAGAGTATTGGTAATAAAGTTTGCTTTCATTTTTTCCTTAGAAAGAACATAGCATTGAAAATATTCTTTATTACTTGGATTTCTTAGATCCTTTATATCCAGAGGTTGGTCTTGCAAGAACTTCACAGTTGTAAAAGAGCATTTCTTGTGAGATAGGAAAGGATCTTGCAGTCAAGTATGCTTGGGAAATACAGGGGTATTTTTGTAGTTAAAAAAAAAAAGCTAAAATGTTTTAATATCCGAGGCTAAGGAATAGCTTGCAACATTTTCCAAATCTATATGCCTATGCAATTCTTTTTTAGTGAAATATCTATTAATGCCCCAACAAACACCAAACAGGGAAAAAAAATCCCCAAAACAAAACAAAACAAAACATAAACCTAAAAAACCCCCTAAACCCCCCCTTCGCCCACTGAAAAAAGCCTCAGAGTGGTTCCTAACCAAAGGCAAACTTCACGTTCTCATACAATAAGAATTTGACTTATGTTGTCAAGTACAAATACTTCGGCTATTTTATTATCTATTTAGTAGTTTTTGAAAGGCTAATGTAGAATAGATGTAGTATGAAATAATTATAAAAAGCCAAAATGTCAGCAGGACTTAATAAGACTCTAATGCTGAAAGAGGAAGCAGAAACACAGAAAATGGGCAAAGGACTTTATTTTTGCACAATAGGTTCACAGTATGACTGTGTCAGTAGGATAAGTTAAATCATGTTTATGACCTTTGTGTAAAAACACAATTTGGGAAAGGTATCTGTAAAAAGTGATTAAAAAACCCTTTATTAAAAAAATTTTTTTTGCTGGCTGTTATCTGGAGAATTAATTATACAAAGCATCTCATTCCCTAACAGTACCAGGTTATGGGGGGAGACAGAGCTACAATGTGGAGGAAATAGTATTACGATCAGGAAACCGGGGCCACTTACCAGCTCTGTTCCATTGGATATAGCTTTTCAATTTCTGTAACTCTAACTTTTCTCAGGTATAAAATAGATATGCCAATGTCTGTGTCACAGGATAATTGTGAAAATAAAATGAGACCAAATATATGAATTATCTAGTGCTCACTTAGGAAAAGAAGTCAGTAATAAAGATTCTTTAAAAATAATTTACTATTGTTAATCGAAGTCTAAAAATTCCCTGAATCGTTTAATTATCCTACGCCTTTATCTGCTGATGATCTAGCAGGCTTTGAGTTTTTAGAAAAAGTAAACTATAGCTCACAGGGCCAAACACTGAGGGGCAGTGTGAGGATGGTCTGAGGAGGGAAAGGGATTCAGCATTTATTGCTGATTTCCAAGAGAGCGATTTCATGCGCGGTGAGAGTGAAGGCCAGGTTGCAGGGATGTGAATATCAACAAGTAATCTTTTAAAGAGCTGCATGGAGGAGGAAGGAGGGAGATAAAGCAGAGAAGGCTGAAGGGTAATGGGAAAGGGGTTTTTCTTTTCAGATTGTGAGACGATGACATTCTTAAATTTCTTGAAGTTCAGGCAGACCGTGGAAGGTACAGTTGTAAGAAGTGGATCTGTTCCAAGTACAGGCTCAGTCCCTAGTTCTCGGTGCCACTGTGGGCATGATCCCTGGGAGGGGGGGTGCTGATGTCTGCCTTGTCTTCCCCAGGATCATTTGAAATAAAGCCTATAAAATACCTTGAAAATTGTAGAGTATGTGCTCATATAAAATAAATATAAAACCATCTTTACCGAAGATGGTATCTCTGCATCCAAGAAGCTTCCCTTTATGGCCCAGGTAGGAAAATTTTCCTTGCCTATTTATGAAAGGCAAGTGTGACTCTCAGAAGAAAGTGTTTATTGAAGTGAACTGAACGGATGCAGCACTAGCATGGCCAAGGCACCTTTAGGTTACGAGGCAAACCACTCGTCTCCGTTCACAAGCTAAGCGCCCTCCCGGCTCTCTCCGGGCTTTCCATCTTGGCTGCTGTTTTCATTACTTACCAACCGCTGTGTGGCCTGTCAGGTCTGTGTTCTTCATCCCACAGTTTAACCATATCTCTCAGCAATTTTCTGTCTGAAAAAATTGCCTGCTCTTTGTTTTTATCAAGGTAAAATGCTATCCACTTAAGGCCCATTTATACAAGGAGGAAAAAGAGCGTTTAGAAACTCAGTGTAAAAATAGGGCTTTTTCAAACCACGGTGTGTTTTGAGCACTGTGGTATCAACAGAGTCAAATGTTGAATTTTTTATTTTGAGTGGAGTGAATGTGAAGATCCTTTGGAGTCTGAGCGTTATATATAACCACTTAATTTCTGATTTATTCTTCCGTTTTTGAATGTATTCTTGGCACAATTTTAACTAGAGGAACAAGAAAAAGAATTATTTATTGGCACAATTTTAACTGTGGGAATAAGAAAAAAAGACATTTTCCAAGAATTGTAAATTCCCCAACAAGAATGTAAGCACCACAAGAGTCCAACGGTCTGTTCTCTGATGGCTGTTGGAATGGGAGTGCCATGCTAGACCTGGGGAGATAGAGGTGAGCGGGGCAGTATATTTTTCTCAATGAACTTTGCCATATAGGAAAATAATTACAATTCAGAATAATGAATGCTGCGGCAGGGTTGTGTGTAAAATTTACTGGTGGCATAAAGGGATGTCGAGGGAATCTTGCAGGGGAGCAGAGACGGCCATGGGCAGTTAGATCACAGAGAATTAAATGGTAGCCCCCGCTGCTGGATTGGAGGCTTTTAACAAGTTGGTAGCTAATGTTAAGTGTGACCAGGATGACTTTTTTGTTTTGTTTTTGGGTTTTAATCTCTACTAATTTTTTAACAGCTTGATTGGGGTAAAATTGACAAATAGTAAACTGCACTAGATACATTTTGACATATTCATGTAGCTGTCAAATCATCATCTCAATCAAGGTAATGAAACTGCCTACCACCCCAAACATTTCCTTGTTGTCCTTTGTAATTTTTTCCTCTTTTCCCTTTTTTCTCCCCTTCCCAAGAAACTGCAGATTTGCTCTCTGTAACTTTAGATTAGTTTGCATTTTCTACAATTTCATATAAATGGAATAATACAGAAGGCACTCACTTCCCATGTGGCTTTTTCATTCACCATAATTGTTCTGATATTCATCTGTGTCATTGTATGTTTATAATCATTTCTTTTCTTTCCTTTCTTCCTCCCTCTATCCATCCCTTCCTTTCTTTCTCTCTTTCTTTTCTTTTTGTTTTTTGTTAGTATTTTTCCATTGTTTGGGTATGCACACTATTTAGCTGTCAATGGACATTTGGGTTGAGTATTCAACCAATTTTCTGGCTGTTGAATATTCCTATACAAGCTTTTATAGGGTCATATCCTTCCATTTCTCTTGGTTAAATGCCTAGAATTGGATTGTTGAGATCATAGGGCATATAAAACTAAATTTTTAAAGAAACTATTATGTTGTTTTCCAAAGTGGTTGTACCATTTCACATTCCCCCTAGCACTGTATGAGAGTTTCAATTTCTCCATTTCTTGCCAACACTTGTTAAGGTTAGTCTTTTTAAAAATTTTAGCTAGTCTAATGGATGGGTAGTGGTATCTCACTGTAGTTCTGTATTACTTTTCCTTGATGATTAATGTTGCTGAACATCTTTTCATGTGCTAATAGCCATTCACACAGCCATTTGTTGAAGTGTCTGTTGAAAACTTTTTTCCCATTTAAAAAAATTAGACGTATTTTTATTATTGAATTTTATATCTGGGCATGTTTTTTATCAGACATGATTTGCAAATAGTTTTTCCTGGTTTGTGAGTTTTCATCATCTTAACAGTGTCTTTCAGGGAGAAGTTTGTCATTTTCATCAAATTGAATTTATCAGTTTGTTTTTGTTCTTTTTTAAAAACAGCTTTATTGAGGCTTAATTGATAAACAGAGCTGCACATATTTAATATGTACAATTTGATGAGTTTGGACAAATGCAAACACCTGGGATGCCATCACCACAGTCTGCGTGATAGATAAATCCAATGCCTCCCAGGGTTATCTTGTTTCTTTTTGTGTGTTTTGTCTTGTAATAAGAACACTTAACCCAAGATCCACCCTCTTAATGAATTTTGAAGCACACAGTACTGTATTGTTAACTATGTGCTGTACAGAGATGTCTACAACTTGTTCACACAGCATACTTAAAACTTCACACCCACGAAATAATAACACTCTATTTCCCCTCCTTCCAGTCTCTGGCAGCTACTATTGTACTTTCTGCTTCTGTGAGTTTGACTGTTTCAGATACTTTATATAAATGGAATCATTCAGTATTTGTCCTTCTCTGACTGGTTTATTTCACTTGCATAATGTCCTTTAGGTTCATCCCTGTTGTCACAAATGGCAGGATTTCCTTGTTTTTTAAGGCTGAATAATATAACTGACTTTTTTTTATCCACTTATCTCTCAGGGAGTGCTTGGACTGTCACCTTATGTCGGCTGTTATGAATAATTTCGCAAAGAAACGGGGGTGCAGGTATTTCTCTGAGATCCTGATTTCAGTTATTTTGGATGTGCAGTTGACCCTTAACAATATGGGTTTGAACTGTGTGGGACCATTTATATGTGGATATTTTTCAAGAAATTTATTGGAAAAATTTTCAGAATTTTGTCACAATTTGAGTAACACAAAGCATGTAGCCTAGAAATATTGAAAAGTTAAGAAAAAGTCAGGTATGTCATGAATGCATAAAACATATG
Source organism: Phataginus tricuspis (assembly GCA_029783875.1). NCBI lineage: Eukaryota > Metazoa > Chordata > Mammalia > Pholidota > Manidae > Phataginus > Phataginus tricuspis. Next base: position 4,183,088 of record JAQQAC010002701.1, on the reverse strand, counting down.
TAGACACTAGTCTATTTATCATATACTAACTACCACAAAATCCACAGTTCATCCATATTGTTGCAAATAGAATTTCCTTCTTTTTTATGGCTGAATAATAATACTCTGTGTGTGTGTGTGTGTGTATGTGTGTGTGTGTGCGTGTGTTACATTTTAAAAATCCATTTATCCATAGATGAACACTTAGGCTGTTTCCATAGCTTGGCTATTATAAATAATGCTGCAGATGAACACGGAGTGCAGAAATCTCTTTGAGATATTGATTTCATTTCTTTTGGATATATTCCCAGAAATGGGATTGCTGGCTCATATGGTAGCTCTATTTTTAGTTTTTTGAGTAATCTCTAGACTTTTCCAAAATGTCTATACCAATTTACATGCCCACCAACAGTATATAAGAGTTCTCTTTTCTTCATACCCTGCCAACACTTGTTATCTCTTGTCTTTTTGATAATTGGTGTAAACTGATACCAAAACGACATTTTGATTTACATTTATCTGATGATTAGTAATGTTGAGCACATTTTGTACCCATCAGCCATTTGTATGTCTTTTTTGCAGAATGTCTTTGTTTTTTTTTGCTATTGAGTTGTATGAGTTTCTTGTATATTTTGGATATTAACCCCTTTTCAGATATGTGGTTTACAAATATTTCCTCCCATTATGTAGGTTGCTTTTTTGTTTTGCTGATTGTTTCCTTTGCTGTGCAGAATCCCTTTAGTTTGATGTAGTCCCACTTCTTAATTTTTATTTTGTTGCATATACTTTTGCTATTGTATATATTAACTGATTTTTAAATGTTGAACTGGCATTGCCTAACTGGCATAAATCCCATTTGATCTTGGGTTATGATGCTATTTTTTTCTATTACAAATTTCAGTGTTTAATTGTTACAAGTATGTAGAACTACATTTGATTCTTGTATGTTGATCTTGTATATGATCCCATCACCTTGCTAAGCTGATCTGTTTGTTCCAGTAAGTCTAGAACTGATTGGATTTCCTATGTAGGCAATCATGTCAGTATTGGTGATTATGCAACTGAACACTTGAAGAGGACCCTCTGCAAATCTTCAGAACTCTCTTTCTGTGCCTCTCCCTACTTTACAGTACCTCTCAGATCTTTCTTTTTATCTCAGGGGAACTGATGGGCTCCATCTGGGTTTCCTTGCTGGTGCCTGGAAATGTTCTGCAGTCAGATTATAGGATTTTTTTACCTGTCCCTCAGGGATCATTGTCCTCCATTGCCTGATGGCCAATGTTTTGAAAATCATTGCATCATATATTTTTGTCTGTGTTTGGAGAAACTCTGTTATTACATTTTGGCCAGAAGTTAAAACTTGCAGATACCTTCCCATATAAGCATGTGTTAATATATCTTGATTTTTACTAAAGGAATGTCCATATTTTGTATTTATATGCCATACTTTACTCAACTATTCTCTTATTGAAGAGTATTTAGGTAGTTTCATTTTTTTTTCTTTAGAATGAGATATAGCACATGTCCTTCTCAATATTGTCAGAATTGCACTGAATTTTGTATAAACAAGTATTAACACTTGCATACTGCCATATAACAAGTCATAAGAAATACATATTTGGTCATTCATATGACCAAATGTATATTTCCCAGATATATTTGGTCTTCATCCACAGTTCCTAAAAACACTGTAGAATTTTAAATGTGAAATCTGTGTTTTGTCATGTTAGTGAGAGACTGTTGGACCCACCCCAGGGCAGGAGCTGGAGGCTGAATCAGCCAATGGCCAATAATTTAGTCAATCATGACTGCAATGAGGCCCACACAAAATCCCCTGAGAAGAGCTTGTCACACTCTTGGATACTGATTCTCAGTTGGAGAGAGCTTCTATGCTTGGGGAACCAGAATGCCTCCATGTGCCACCGAGCCAGGCCTCAAGCTCCACAGGGGTAGAAGCTCCTTTATTTGGGACCCTGCCCTGTGTCTCTTCATTTGGCTGTTAACTTGTAACCTTTATTAAACTGGTAAATTTAAGTTGTTTTCCTGAGTTCTGTGAGCCACTCTAACAAATGAATCAAAACTAAGGGGGAGGTCATGGGAACCTTCAGTCTGTAGCAGGTAGGTCAGAAGCACAGGGAATAGTCTGGGGCTTGTGACCAGCATCTGAAGTCTGGGGTGGAGGCCAGTCTTGTAGGTGGAGCTCCTAACCTGGAGAATCTAGTGCTGTCTCCAGGCAGATAGCATCAGAACAGAGTTGAGTTCTCCAACACCCTGCTGGTATTAGAGAATTGCTTGGCATTATGCATGGGAAGACCCCCTCCCACACATACACACACACTGGAATTGGGTCCAAACAACTCTAGGAGCCTGAATGGAGTTATACTACTATTATCACTGTGTATAATACTGTTAGGAATGTTAGGTAGAAAGGTAGACATGAGCAGCCAGGCAAGGGGAAGATAAGTTTCAAGGAAAAACTGCCCAGAGAGGCGGGGGTCCCAAGAGAGGACAACAAAAGCTTTGCAGGGAGATAACCTCTTGCCTATTGTGACCAGGCAAACGGGTCCCAACCAGGTTTGGGTAGACAAAAGCAGACAAAGACAAGTTTATTTGATTACAGTCCAAGGGAGGAGCAGGTGGAGTCAAGGCAGACAAAGGCAGGTTTACCTGAATAAAGCAGAGAGGAAGGAAAAACAGGGGGAAGAAAGGGAAGCTCATTGAACTTATGCTCAGCACAGGGCAGGTCCCTTGCCGACTCCTAAAGCCAGGGTCACCTGGTGCCCAGTGTCTGCTTGAATCTGCATGGCGTGGGAACTAAGCCCCTACCACCCCACGATTTGAGGGGGCTGCAGAGCACTGGATGGAGTGAGATTATGTTCTGAGAACTTCCCAAAGGCAAAGAAAAGAGATTTTCGGGCAGGCTCTCAGGGAGCATGATTGTACAGCCGCAGTCCTGTCCAGGTTCACCAGGGAACTTGCAAGCTCAAATCAGAGCTCTTAGCAGCCCCTCCCTACTTATCTGGAGTAGGACAGAGACTGACACACTTGAACAAAAGCAAGTGCAGGCAACCTCAGAGAGGAGGCTTGCTTAAGGTGTAAGGTCTGGGGTTTTATAGGACTTTTTTTGGTAGGGGTCAGCATAAAGCATGATGATGGTAATTCAAAATTCCTTTGAAGTTTTTTCTTAAGAACAGGGTTATTTAGGGGACTTATGTTGGTTTGGGACTTCAGCATTTATCCACATAGGTTTATTTACACTTCTGAGGTCTGTCTCCTGCTCTGGCTATAGAGTTACTTGATTAGGGGCTGGAAGACGAGGGAACAACAGCATACAGTTTAAATTAAAGAATAAGCTGGACTTTTTTCACAGGCTAAGTGGATTTTACAATGGCATGATCTAATCGGTACAATTAAGGCACAGACGGTGCTCAGATGCCTTTCTTTATCTGGGGAATATCCAGACATTCTAAGTTATTCCTGGCTTTTGGAACTTCAACTAATTAACTCATTAACTCTGTGAATCCTTTCTGGCTGTCTAGTTTTATCTGGTTAACTCTTTGAGTCCCTTTTATTGGGCTTTACTGGCCTATTCTACCCCCACCTGCTCATATCTATTTTTCTGCCTAACAATAATACTATTATTGTTGTATATGAAAGAACATATCTCGAAAATATTAGAAAAACTGAATGTCTAGTAATATAGCTATAATTTATTAGGCACTGTATGTAGCCTTATGGAGAATTCTTATTTAAAGATATGATATTCAAAAGAATTAAAGCATAAAATGAAAGACTGGGAATACACAGCCACATTGAGCTTATTCAGAGTCCTAGGGGAATTAAGTATTCTGCATAAATGACATTTCTGGATGTCTGAAATGTAAAAATTGAGCTAAAAAATGATTTGATCTTAACCTACTTATATTGAATCCTGAAAACTGTATTATATACTCTCTAAATTTAGTATAAACAATAAAGAATAAAATTCAGTAATTTAACCACATCTGGATGATTCACAGCCATCCTTATAAACACAAACGTTTATCTTCTGATGTAGAAGATGTGAGACATTGAGATGAATCAGTCCTGAAAATACCCTCAAGTCATAGCTGTAGAATGGCCATGCATTTTAGCTGAGTTCCTGGGAGAATGACTCTTTTCTTCTTGGTATTCTAATAGTGTATATTTTATCTGTAGGCCTATTGTATCTGTTATCAGAGTCTGTCTCATCAGAGTGAGTTATGTTCATGCCTCTTTTTCTATTAGGTTTTTAGTTCATGGAGGTCAGGGATACCTTTTTTTTTCATATTTTTAAACCCCACATTGCCTAGGTAAATGTTGAGTATGATTAATTAGGTCAGGTGCACAAAAGACTTAGGAGGGTGGTAAGAGATTTCAAACCTTTTTGGATGAATTGGGATATAAGTAATACACAATTTAAAACGACAATATGAAAAGGCTAACAGCCCAATATTACAGCAAGACAAATAGTCTACATCTCACTCTAAAATTTATCTCTGTACATGTAGGGAGTTTAGTAATGTGTGTGTGGACCAGCCAGAACACATAGAGTGAGAGATGAATAAAATAGAAAAAGAAATCTCTCCAGTAACTAAGGAAGAAAGATAACTTACCTTTTGTTTTCTCAGAAAGAAGTGGAAAAAAGCTTAGGCTTAAGTGTTTTATGTCTTCTTTTCCATCCAGTGTATTGTCATGAAACCAATGACAGAGAGAAATTCCTGAGTCCAATATATTAATTAGTTAATTGAGTAAATATATATATGGAGCACTTACTATTCAATTATCACCTTGCTAGTGAAACGTAGGATCTACTTTTCCAGTGTTTACTAACTAGCCATAGTCTATTTCTTCTGAAATCAAAATTTTCTTTAGGGTCAAGAGGAAAAACCCCCAAAAAGATGAATTGAAAATTAAAGTATAAGGCACTTTTCAAAGATTTTGCTCCACACTATGAATAATTCTTTGGCCATTTGATAAGTGTAGGTGGAAAAAGGATAGTAAGCCCCTTTTTGAGAAAGATAGCTTTTAGGAAGATTTGGATATATCTTGACAGAATTACCTTCTGCATTTTACATTTTATTCATATTTTATGATTTCCCTCCCTGCCCAGCTTCCAAGCAAGGAAAATTTTCTTCTGGTCTTATCTTAGGTGTATTGGAACAATTGTATTATACAATTGAAAAGTACAAGGTATAGCTAGATCCTTATTTTCAATGGGGATTGCTCATGCATCCTGGACAGTGGTGTGAATTAGAATATAGGAAAGGTGTGTTGTAAAAAAAAAAAAGTAAACTGAGAAGCATATTGATATTTTCCCCAAGTTTTTGACCATGTAGTTTGGACCAAAAAATGACCTCAGAAAAATAATGAAGAATACAGACCATATTCCACTTATCATGCTTTGATTTTTTGACTTTATGATGGTATGAAAAAAATATGCATTCAGTGGAAACTGTATTTGGAACTTGGAATTTTGATCTTTTCCTGGGCTACCCATATGTGGTATGACCATCTCTCACAGTGCTGGACAGTGGCAGCATTCTGCAGCTCCCAGTCAGCCCCAAGATCACAAGGGTAAATGACCGATATACTCACAACCATTCTATATCTATATGACCATTCTGTTTTTCACTTTCAGTATAGCATTAAATAAATTACATGAGATAGTCAACACTATTATAAAATAGACTTGTATTAAATGATTTTGCTCAACTGTAGGCTAATCTAAGTGTTCTGAGCACATAAATTAGTTAAATTAGTCTGGGCTAGGCTATGCCACTCGGTAGGTTAGGTGTACTAAACACATTTTCCATTTATGATGCTTTCAATGTATGATGGATTTACTGGGAATGTAACCCCATTCCAAGGTGAAAAAGATCTGTACTGAACTCAATACTGTTTTTCTTATCTGCTGACTTCTAAATGTGAAAGATTCTATTTTAGAACAAATCTTTCTCTGACAAATTTTCTTTCCTGATACATTTTGGTATGTGGTTAATTTTATAAATGGCTTAAAATGTAATGTCTTTCTATTTTGGTAACTCATTGAATCAATTTCATAAAAGTTGAAACAAGGCCTGGAACACAAGGATAATAAAGGTAGAGGAAATTAAGAATAAGTACCTCACACAATGAAAATGAGTTACTTCAATACGTTTCTTTCCTGCCACATCACACTCAGTCTGGTATATCTGGATGCTGACCCTTGAAAAAATAACAGAGAAAGAAAGTAACAAGTACTATATACAATTTTACCATTGTACCTTTGACCAGCATCTCCCCACTTCCTCCTCTCTTCCACCTCTGCAACCACCCTTCTACTCTCTGCTTTTATGAATCTGACTTTTTTAGATTCCACATATAAGTGAGATCATGCAGTATTTGTCCTTCCGTGGCTTATTTCATTTAACAAAATGTCCTTCTGGTACATCCATGTTGTTGCATATGGCAGGATTTCCCTCTCTTTCAAGGCTGAATAATAGTCTGAATAATATTTCACTGTGTGTGTGTGTGTATAAAACATTATATATATATATATATATATATATATATATATGCCACGTGGTGTGTGCGTGTGTATATAGATACATTTCATAGATAAATATACCACATTCTCTTTATCCATTCGTCTGTTGATGGACATTTAGGTGCTTTCCGTGTCTTGGCTATTATGAATACTGCTGCAGTGAACATGGGAGTTCAGATATCTCTTCAGGAAGGCATCTCACTACACTGATGGACAGTGACTGCAGTGGGGTATGGGGGGGACTCGATAATGAGGGTGAATGTAATAACCACAATGTTTTTCTTGTGAAACCTTCATAAGAGTGTATATCAATTATACCTTAATTAAAAAAAAGAAGGCACTATTACTTAGTGAATTTCCTTGCTAATTAAAAATATGTATGGATTTTTAACCCATCACATGAGTATCATGGCCAAGAACATCACCAGGAACACCGCTTGGTCTTAATTTGATTGGTCATTTGGATCGTCGATCACTGTCAGCAGCATCATGTGGGCCACAGGCCAGGGCAGTGGGGGTCACTGGTTCGCCTATTATGGTCCGAGAAACCCTGGGATTCTGCAGATGTGCCTCACGTGTTACCAAAGGGGAGCAGATAGAGCTAAATGGGCAGCCAGTTATGCTGTCCAGGTTTGAATTAGAGCAATTTTACATGATCTGTTTTATATATTGGGGTTCTATAAGAGTCTTCCTTTGAAAAAAATTTTCCTTTTTTCTTTACAAAGATGTTTGAAAATCCATGATGCTCTCTTCATCTCTTCTTTCTTAATAAAAATTCATCCTTGGGTAAAAGTAAAATGAAAGTGGAAGCAAATACAAAATCAGCCCCAGAAGCACTGTAATGATTCATAATTGCTACAGTTATTAATGGCATATCATTAATGATTGCTCACTAAGGCATGTGGCAGAGGGAAAATAAATTGCAGGTTATGTCTAATTCTCTCTACCTGCAACTTCAACTGTTTCTTCTAATTTTAGAAAGCAGATAGGAAAGCATGTGAGTGAGAGAGTGGTATATTCAGGGGATAACCTTGAATCTATTCTAATTTATAAGAGAGAGTAAATCATTTGTATGATTGACATTCTAATTATTACTATTAAAATTATTTCAACACTCCTCATTACTAATGACATCACACTGGTTGAAGACTTACTAGGGTAAGGAACTGAGAGCAGGAATTCATTGCACTGATTTTAAAATGAAATTTTTGGAGTATAAGAGGTGCATTCTGTTGTGGCACCTTAGGTGTCATAGCTCTTATTCTGTGTTTATTTATTTATTTATCATGATCTCAACAGAAGACAGTTTACAAGCAAGAGAGAAAAAAAAAAATCCTTGCAGGATGCCTAGTGATTCTGCCTTTTAGGACTAGTATGAGAATCCCATGAGATTGCCTGTGAAAGACACCCAGCCAGAATGAAAAGTGAGGAAGCATAGCTCAGAGAGGCCAGTCTGGTCAGCAAGAGTGAGGCCCAATTATAAAGGAATTGAAATGAAACCAATTAGCTTGTTGGTAACAGAATCCCCAAAGTTGAGTTTTGTGGGAGATTTAGATCTGTAGAAAGTGGGATTCATGATAAACATAATTAAGAGGGAAAGAACATGTGCTACCACTAGGGTTTAGTAGGCCAAGGCTGCACATGTTCTCTTCAGGAATAACTTATGCATTCATGAGTGATTTACTTAAACTAAAACTGTCGCAGACCAACTGTACCAGTAAACTGTGCCAGCAGTGACTGCGGGCTAGGCAATGACATACGGAAGACACCTTCAATAACCAGACCCACCTCCCTTTATTATACTAGTGTGAATGGGCTGGGCACCAGGTGGGGTAAGGTAAACAGCTAAAAGGTGAAAATATTCAAGAGAGAAAATGCTTCTAGGCTTGCTTTCATTAGGATTTCTGAAGACTTCCTGGGTTACTATTTTCAATGGCACATGCAGAAATCAAATAATCAGTCCAATAAAATTAGACATGTTAACACTTCTATCTGTATCTTCATAAAGCAACAGTTGTTCTAGAGGAGTGATTAAGGGCTGAGAAACTGCAGTCCACTAACATTACCAACAAGGATCATAAAACTGCAGGAAGTTTGCTACAAAGTCTGAGACATGCCTAACCCATGTTTTATCAAGTGTGGGCGATGCCTCAAAGGGCAGAAAATAGCTGACAACTGAACTTCAGAGCATTCATGGACCATGTTAAATGGGTTAGGTGAGAGGATATTTACTATATTTGATTCAAGAAAAAATACCTCTAATTAGTTATATCATTGCTTTCTTCTTTAGGAAACCAATATTATGGTTAAAGATCTGGCTCTTCAGTCACACAAACTGGGGTCAAATTCCTGATTGATCATACACCTAGTGACAGTGGATAAATTACTTAACCTTGCCAATTTTTACTTCCTCCTTATTTCTATAATGACACAATGATGAAATTTTTCTCATAAGGCAGGATTAAATAAAACTATAGATTGCAAAGTTACTGGTGACTCTTCTTATTCTCATTACTATGAGTAATAACCAAAATGATATCCAGAATCACATAAAGCTTTTGAAATGAGAGAAGTCAACAAAACACATATGCGAGCCCCGTCATTATTCTCAGTGGGTTGGGTAGAGGGATGAAAGGTAAGAGACCAGGGGCACAAGGAGGGCTGTCTCTAAAGATGACCTGTTGTCCCTCTCATCAAAAATACTTGTCACATTTGAGAGAAGTGATAATGTCAGCTTGAACCTAATGCAATTTCAGATTATCTGGAAAACTAGTAAAGCCAACTGCTGGAGATGTATTTGCATGGGGTGAAGGGGCTTCTGAGAGAGAAAGAGGAAAGAAGGGGCAAAGTATTGCCCATTTGGTCTAATAGCAATGTTATTTGTTTTTTTGATTGTCAAATTTTGCATTTCACCCTTGAGAGACTGAATCTAGGAACAGCCAATGACCAAAGCATATATTACGGCAGAACTCTGACCCGTGCTGCCGAGCCACAATGTCTTTAGCAGCCAGGTCCAGAGGTCAAACCACAGCCCATGCAACAGATGGCCCAGAACAGTGAGGATGTGGTCAGTGACGGCCAGGTTCCCTTTTTTGCCTCAGATTCCTTCTCTTGATCAACCTGAGAAAGTCAAATTTGCTTTCCAAACCAGTCACGTAAGGTGCCCTGCTTTGAGTTAGTCCCCCCTGAAGCCTTCCCTTTTATCGGGACAGAACCTTCCCACTTCCCTGTCCGCCAACCCCAAGTGAGGGGGGCTGACTCCCTCGGTGTAGCAAGCTCTGAATACTGAATAGTATCCTTATTTGGGGTGCTTTAATTTGTCACCACCTCCTATAGCCTATATGTTTGTTTTCATGAAACAATAATGTTCAACAATAATGTATTAAATTACCGGCGAGTGAAATAAGTGTTTCATAGTGGCACTGTATTCAATCCCAGGTGTTCACGAGCCCTGGCTGGAGAAACACTGACTCAAAGATCACAGGATCTTTTTTAAAAGCAATTTTAACAAATTATAACTTATTTGCTATGTAATTCACCCACTGGAAGTGTTTTCCCAGTCTATGCTTACATTTCATTTTCTTATTTATGTCTTTTGAAGTACAAGACCTTTTGATTTTGATGAAGTTCTATTTATCAACTTTTTCTTTTATGTGTTATGCTTTTGATGTCGTTTCTAAGATATCTTTGCCTAATTCAAGGACACAGATTTTCTGTTCTGTTTCCCTCTGGAAATTCTGTAGTTTAGCTCCTACCCTGAAGTCTATGATCTGTGGGTTGATTTTTGTGTATGGTATGAAGTCAAGGTCTAGGCTTATGTTTTTGCCCTTTTTTTTTTCTGCCTATCCAGTTGTATCACTATTTGTTGGAAAGACTATCCTTTCTCACACTGAATTGCTTGATACCTTTCGTGAAAATCAATTGACCATAATGTGAAGGTTTATTTCTGGATTTTCTATTCTGTTCCATTGATCTATATTATGCTGTCTTGATTACTGCAGCTTTAGAGTAAGTTTTGAAATCAGAAAATGTAAGTCACCAATGTTGTATTTTTGCAAATTTGTTTTGGCTATTCCAGGTCCTTTGCATTTCCGTATGAATTTTATAGTCAATTTGTCTAATTTGCCATGCAGCTTAGGCACCGAGCACATTCAGGGCCTGGTGGAGCAGGCTGGCAAAGCCTCTTTCATCTCTAACTCACCTTAGAAAATACTCTGTTTAAGTGAAATATTTATGTAATTTAATTTATTGTAAAATCAAACATCTTTGATTTCTCTAGAGAATCATTTCTTTTCATTCTTTGAAACGTTCTTTTCTGTTTTTGTCCCTTATTGTGGAAGTACTTCAGCACTCCTTTAGCATTCATATTAAAGTGTAACTTCAAATGTTTAATTGAGAGAGGCAGGAAAGAAACTAGGATTATCCCCTTACTAGAGGATAGGAACTTATTATTTCTGTAATTTAAAAATGGCTGGAAATGGTGAATACAGTAATATGTATATATTACAATATTACTGAATAGAGTGATATATATTTATATTATTATAGATGGTGCTCAGAGAAAAATGGCTCCTTATGAAGAAAAAAATCTATGCACAATATAGCCAATTGTTAATGGCAGGAGAAAAAAATGATGCTATGATTGCCTAACAACTCACTAGCTAGCTAATCTTTAAGGAAAGTGGTGAGATGTGACTTTTTGAGTTTGCCTATTAGAAGTCTCAGTAATCTACAAGAGGCTGACTTTTATTTTTCTTATATTGCTGCTATTTTTAAAAAACAAAACACATGAATTTATTAGTATTTGAAGAATTTTAACAAAGTGCAGAACTGTTAAAGATGGAAAAATTTAAAGCACATTTTAGCATTAGTAAAGGACATTAAATATAGTAGGCATTCAATTAACATTTAGAACTGATGAGATAGCATTTATTTTTCTTTTATTTAGTTTCTAAAAAAATATTACATTATACATCGGTATATATTTTATATAATGTTGGTATAAATTTTATACCAGACAAGCAAATGAGAAAGCATTCACACATTCTACTGGAATGTGTCCATGTGTTGATGGGAGGGCAAAACCAAATGACCTCAGGGTTATAAAAGCAATTCTGGAAATTTAAAAATAATTTCCTTCAGCAGAAATAAAATAACCAACTCTCTAAGTATATTATTTTAATCACTTCAAAGAAGAAAATTCAAAATGTGTATAAACCGGTGTAGTTGAGTACCAAGTAGGCAGAGTCGCTTTACACTTACTCTGTAATTTTCTTGACATCTTTTATTACTCAGTGGGTCTCAGTACTTATTGAAGAGGAATGGCAGAAATTGCAGGCTTTGAAAAAGCTGAGTAATTTTTTTTTCTAATTGCACTCTAAATATACTAAAAATACAATGGTGATATTAACACCCATTAATAGCGGTTTCTTGAGTTTACATGTAGATAGCCATACATTTATAAGTATATACATTAAAAAATATGTATTAAGTAGTTAAGTGCTTTAGAACAGGGCTTGGCTCATAGTAAGGACTCAATTATACAGGCACATCAGCATTTTATATGTATCTCTATTAAATAAGCAGAGGAAAATTCTGCTCTGTTAGTTACAAATGGAAGTAGCTCCCAGTCATCTGAATTTTTGACTCTTGTGCTGCCTGTTTGAGTGTGGGAGCTGATGACCATTGAATGCTGAAAGGTCACTGTCTTGCCAATGGGTTCCAGCCCTGGGCAAGTTCGCTATGGATTCAATGCGACCAAAGAAATTGACAGCAGAACGTTCTTTGGGGTGAAAGGGTTCACCTACTCGGCTTGTTCTCCCGGCGGTAGGTCCGAGCACCAGCGTTTCTGCCTCCGCCCAGAGCACTGGGCCAACCTCTCTATATAGCACAGTAATAGCTTATTGCCTAAAGGTGTGGAAGCGGTAGCCTAGCAACAGGTCAGTTACATCATCAGGTGGTTTAAGTTCCGTGAGGATCCTGGCCATAGGAACCCCAACTTCCCCACGCTCCACCCCTCCAGGATTCTGGCCTTATAATCTACATGCTTTCCACCTTCCGCAATGGTCTCTGTGCGACAAAGCTGGAGTGCTGTAACCAGATTTCACACTAGCAACAGAGGATAACAACAATTTAGAGATAATAAAAATTAAGATACAGCAAGATTTTAATACAGATAACAAAAATTATAACAATACTCAAGCCAGAGGAAATTTCCAATCCACAAAGACTTTAGGGGTGATAAGACACATTTTAATGCCACCAACATAGGCAACTCTTGTCCATCAGGTAGGATGCATGCAAGAGAGTGGTCCTGTGCTGGACTGTAGCAGGAAGGGGGTCCTTTCCAGGTCTAGTATATCATACTTTTACACCTTTCCCCAAGGGGGTTACTGAAGGGTCTATTCATAGTACTACTGGAGGTGCATGCACTGGCCATAATGATAAAACAAAACTCCCCGGTAAGATGCTCCTACCTTCTGGCCGTTCAGGATATACTACTGTGACCTTTGGCGGCCATTCTGCTGTTATTCCAGGAATACACAGGAGGTCAACTTCCAGGCCTTGTCCCCAAGGCCCCAGGAGAGACAGCCATCGTTGGTCCATGTGTCGAAAGGTCCAAGGCTACGTCCACTCAATGGAGCCTCTGGGGTTCAGTGCAGTTGGTGCTGGCAGCAAGATGTTATTCTGGTGGCCGAACCTCGGCTTCAGTGATTCTTCCTTGGTTTGCACTTGCAGTTGTATAGGGGAGGCAGCCATATGTGTTAACATGTCTACAGGGTTCAGGGCTCCCTTTCGGGGTCTCTTGTTCAAACGCCGTGGCACCGTCCATAAGCGGACTGACCACCCCTGCAGACTATTGGTATCTGACTTTAGTTCAGATTTTAACAAGCCATGTGCCTCTCTATCATGCCTGCTGCAGTAGGATTGTATGGCACATGAAACTTCCATTTGATTCCCAACTGTCGCACCCATTCTTGCTGTGTATGTCCAGTAAAATGGGTGGCTTGATCACTCTCAATTACCTGTGGTGGGCCATAGGCAGCGAAGAGATGCTCCAGGCCTCTTTTGGTCATCTGCTGGTCTGCAAACGGGTGGAAAAAGCAACCAGAAGTCCAGTAGCTGTGTCCACACAAGTCATCGCATACCAATATCCTTCTGATACAGGTAGAGGCCCAATATAGTCTATCTGCTACCTGATGAGGGGAATAGGCTCCTTAGCTGTTGTCCCATGTTGCTGTGGAACTCGGTGTAAATCCTTTTGGAGCACACGACACACTCCTGCCGGGCCCTACTAACTTCTTCGAAGGTCAAAGGCAAGCCCCATTGACAGGCTACAGCCCACATTTTCTTTTGCCCGTCATCAATATAATGGTACAGCCGCACCATTGGCAGTTTCTCCCATGTAGCCAAGTCCTGGGCTACAAGTTCATGACAGATGGTGGGGCTGTGGAGGTAGCCCTGTGGGAGGACGGTGAAAGTCCATTGCCATTCTTCCCATGTGAAGGCAACTGTTCCTGACTTTCCTGCTCAATGTCAATGGAAAAGAAGGCAATAGCAAGATCTACCACATAATGATATGCTCCTAGTTCATGGCTGAGGGTATCCATCAAGCCTGCAATAGAGGGGACAGCAGCATGCATAGGGGTTGTGACTTTCTTCAGTTCTCTGTAATCCACAGTCATATACCAGGAGCCATCTGGCTTTTTTCTGGCCACGCTGGGGAATTGAAAGGACTATGGGTGGGCTTCATAATACCCACCTTTTCCAGCTCCTGGAGAGTTTCTCCAATATTTTTATGCCCTCCAGGCAGTTTGTCTTGTTTGGTATTAGTCACCCGCTGAGGCACAGGCAAAGCTATGGGCAGGTGCCTAGCATGTCCCCTCAGAACGGCCTTTACAACATGTACTCTCAGTCTGAACTCACCTGCAGTGGTCTGCAACCATAGACCCTGCAGGATATCAATCCCCAAAGTATACTCAGGGATACGATATATATACACAGTATACTCTTTTGGGGGTAGATGCCCTATTCCCAATGGGATTTGCGCTTTTTTCACTCTGATAGCCTTCCCCTCATATCCATCTATGATAGTGGGGGTCCTGGGAAACCGTTCAGGGTTACCATGAGTCAGTGAACATTCAGCCCCTGTGTCCACCAGAGCCAGGACACATTGTATGCTGGGGACCAATGGATAGCTATTTCAACATGTGGCCTCCGGTCCCCCCAGTCCCTCAGGGCAGATACCTTGACCTTCCCCTCAGTCAAAGCATGTTCCCCAATCACCTTCCTGTGTGGGCTCAAGTGAGGTTGGCTCCCTCTCCAGCAGGAAGTCTTGCAAACACACAGGCCAGACTTGTGGCTCTGTCTCTGACCTCTGCCTCTTTGTCTTAAAGGCTGGAACTGCTGCTCTGGTTTCAGCTGTTGCCATAACTCTAGTAAGATCCTATTTGATTTCCCATCTAATTTCCTTCCATCTGCTCCTGCCCATATTAAATCATCCCACATCTGGGTCCTCGTAACCTTCATGGGGCCCTGTAAATTCTTCTTGTGAGTAACAAGCAGGTCTTCTTTCCGAATTCTCATTGCTTCAGCCTCTCCTAAGTCTGCTACTGTATGTGTCACATTATGGGATGTCCTAAGTGAGGGGAAAGAATGGCCACTAGAGACCCAAGGAGGGATGTAGGAGCCGTTTGGAGTACAATATTTCCATCCCAGCAGTGAAAATCCCTTCATTTGGGCCCCAATTCTCTGGACTTTAGATGGCATTTCTCAAGCCTAGCTCTTGTAACACCTGTTGGAGCTCAGCGTACATCTGCAGTCTAACAGGAGAGGATGGTAGATCACCCAGATTGGGCCACACAGCACGAAGTGCAGTCATGAGCCAATCGAGGAGGGAGTGACTCTCTGAGGTCTGATGTGCATTGTGTAATCGCTGCCTCAAGGCAGGCTGCACTATCAGGGAAGACAGCCTTTCCCATCTCTGACCCCGACAGAACAATTCCATCCACCCCTAAGTCCCACAGATGCAGGATCCAAACTGATATTGACTCCAAGGGCTTCTGCCTAAACCGGGAGCCCAAATCTAGCAGCTCAGCCTGAGTATAGGGGTGGACCATAAAGTGCTCCACGACCTGGGGAGGGGGCTGCTCCTCTCCTTGGGGAACTTTCAGCTGCTGCGTATTTATTTTCTTTACAACCACTGGGTGTGCTTTCAATACAGGAGGGGCCAGTGCCTTTTTACCACCCCTTCATCCTTCCCCAGTTCCTCCATTTCTGGGGCTTATGGCACCTTTCTCTCCCCTCCTCCGAGTGCCTCCTCTGCTACAGCCTTTACCTTTTCTACTGTGCCTCACAGCAATGCTAGCTCAGTCTTCAGAAGCTCTCTTACCTTCACTTCAATGCTTCAGAGCTGATGTTCTCATGCCACCTTCACCTGTGCTTCCCTCAGGAGTTCAGATTTTTTAAAGCCATGTTGTGAGATGCTCTGTGGAGAGACACATGTGACAAGGAAGCAAGGGACACCTCTAGCCAACAGCTCATGAGAAACAGAGGCAGGCTTCCAGCAACCTGCTGAGACCTGAGTCCTGCCAGGATCCACAAAAATGAGGCTGGAAGTGACTGCTTCCCAGCTGGACCTTGAGGTGACTGAAGCCTTGAGTGACGCTCAGAGCTAGAGTGCTTGGCAAGCTGTACCTGGATTCTTGATCCAGAGAAACTGTGCGATAATAAATGTTGTTTTAAATCACTGATGTTTTGGGGTAATTTGTTACATAGCAATAGGTAACTCAAACAATGGGCAAACTGAAGTCCTCAATATTTACTTGATGAGTTTGGATTGTGCAGAGCTACATTTTGGTTAATTTGACTCCAGTTATCTGAGATATTATACAAAATGTCTCAGAAGAGTTAAAAAGAATTATACAATATTTTGAACATATACTATTTTTCTAATAATTCCCTTCCCACACCCAGCCTGAGCTTGATGATTTATTTTATACATAGTGATTAACTATGATACTAGAGTATTTCTATATGTAAAATTACTCAATAGCCAAGTAACAAAAAATAAAATAATTTGACAAAAAGGTTTTGCATGTCACAGGCCTGATCATGTCAAGGAACATGAACTACAGCATCTATTTATAATACATTCACTACTCACAAAAAAGTTCTTCCCATGGGGTGTTTTTGGGAGAACGCTCCTTTGAAATGATCTGCCTGGATCAGACCAGTCAGGATACATCACACCACACAAGAGAATAAGGATTGCCATTGTCAGCTGCTGTGTGCCAGATGGAAATTGTCAAAGAAAATTTTGATAAATTTGACAGGATGAAAGTTTTACACTGCTTCCCTTCACCGTAAGGAATTCATAATTCAAAAACGATATTGTGGGCACGTAGAATTCTGGAGAGTGTGATTGAAGATTTTGTGTCAGTTACATGTGTGTTAGTGGGTTGCCATATTTTTTTCCTACAACTTTGGGCTAAGTGTCCATGTGAGGAACTGTGCGAAGAAAGTAAGTTTTTATTGAGCTCACTTTGCCAGAGATGCTAAAAGAAATTTGTTGGTGTTTCTAGTTTCGCTGTACCCAGGTCTAACGAAAGTTTTGTGTAAGTCTGCCAGCTCTGGTTTGAAGTTATTCTGTTAAAGTGTCGTAGTTTTCATCTTCTGATGAATATAGCTGATTCTAAACAATTTAGCTGTTAGCTTAAAGGCAATTTTTGGATGGTACAGATTCTTTTTTTCTGCTTCAGTATTTCAGGGCACTCTAAATAAGCATTTCAATCCGAAGCAGGAGGCAAGTTCAGGTTATCCTGTAATTCTGAGACAGGGAAGGGAGTGGCAGGGTGAAGCAGACAGAAAGACTGAGTCCGCTTGCCTAGCCAGACTTGGGAATGATGGGCAGGGTGGCCCGCCGCTGGTAAACAAGTTGCAGTAGGAATGGGCTGGATAGACCAAATGAAGATGGTGGCCAGTTTGGGAATAGACATCTAACTTCATTGAAATTTCATTTACTTAGTAAAAATCATGCCCATCAGCTTACAATTGTCATGACAACCCCTGGAAGAGACATCGTAAGGAAAAAAACCTCTCTAAGAATCTTTTTAGAGACATCATGACTATTCTAGCCCCTGATCTTTCTACTTATAAGGAAAGAGCTGACAGAGCACTAGGGAGGGCTACTCTGCCTATGGAGTGGTCCACTTCACTTTACTGTGTAATCTGTACCTTCTCCCTCTTCAGAAATATGCCTCATGCTGTACCTGGCTCACGTCTGATTTCTGTCCTGCATGTAGCCAAGAACCTTCCACTGTGTCAGAGGCCCAAGGGCTTAGTCTCCTGCTTCCTGCTATAACAGTTTGGCTTATTGGCTACTCTGATAAAGAGGGTCAGTGGAGGAGGAAGTTGGATTTAAGAGAAAACATCCATTAATTTCAAGGATCCATAACAGTTTAGGTCCTAACAAAGGAATCAAGTGTTGATTGGTTTTAAATTTCAGCTCTTGCTGGACCAGTACAACTGGTCAAGACAAAATAGAAAAAAAATTCACAAGGGCTGGAATTGACCCTAAAGATAACTGGTTTGTAGTTCAATAGTTGAATGTACAAATATTCTTAACATTATTGCTGTGGACAATTACATAAACACAGCCTATTAAACCATGAGTCAAATTTTACTTACTTTCTGGTATCTGCTGGTTTATTTAGAGAGAAATTGATCCCAATTATTTGTTATTTGCTTATACTACTTGTAATCAGTCAGGTTTAACAAGTTTTTCTGCATCCAGACACATGTAATCCTGAGGGAGCCTGCTTTTTCTTGAAGAGGCTTCTATTGGCTGTTGCTTTCAGGTGCCTTCAAGAAATCATTCTCTCCAACATTACATAAATGATGAAACACATACTCTGAGTAATTTGACAGTGGTGAAAGAGAATGGTCACTTATATTTATGTATTTAACTTAGACTTATTACTCTATTATAAAAATTACCTAGTTAAAAACCCTTTATTCTCTCAAGAATAAAAAGAAATCTATGGATGCTTTCTTGTTTTGGTAAATTAAGGTGTGGTTAAAAATTAAATCTCTAAGAAAAAAGGGTGCATAGGATACTGCATTATCTTTCAACTTTTTTAGAGGGAAATAAAAAACATGTCAGTGAGTCACAAAGATTATTCTGAGATATTTTCAAAGTCTGTCATAGATATGACAATGCTTCTTTAGATAGGAAATATTCTTCTTTAATAACTTGTGTAAAATTGGCTATAATCAAATGGATCAATATCCCTTTATGCATATTAATTTTTATAAAAAGTGAATTCATTATTACAAAGCAATATTTATTATAGAACAAAGAAGAAAATTAATTTTCTGAGAAATCTGTACTTCTACCATGCAGAGATTAACTTCTAATCCTTTGATTATTTAATTTATACATTCCAGAAAAACACACACATTTTTTAGCCAAGATGGTATTAAGCAAGGGTGGTGCTGTTTCACCCTGATTTTAACTTGCTTTTTAATTCAACAATATATTTTTTTAATTTTTTAATTTTTTTTGTAGGCAAACATGGATTTTAGTTAATACATACACAATTTGAATTATGACTTTAAATACTGATGACTCTAATGTCTATCCATATGTTCATCTGAAATCTTTCTTCTTAGCTCCAGCTGTCTGTTTTTTTTTGTTTGTTTTTTTTACAATTTATTTTGGTATCATTAACCTACAGTTACATGTGCAATATTATGGTGATTAAACTTCCCCCTTCATCAGGTCCCCCCACAAACCCCATTACAGTCACTGCACATCAGCGTAGTGAGATGCTATAGAGTCACTACTTGTCTTCTCTAAGTTGTACAGCCCTCCCCGTGCCCCCCCTACCTTACGTCTGCTAATTGTAATACCCCTTTTACCCTCTTATCCCTCCCTTCCCACCCATCTTCCCCAGTCCCTTTCCCTTTGGTAACCATTAGTCCATTCTTGGGTTCTGTGAGTCTGCTGCTGTTTTGCTCCTTCAGTTTTTTTCTTTGTTCTTATACTCCACATATGAGTGAAATCATGTGATACTTGTCTTTTTCGGCTTGGCTTATTTCACTGAGCATAATACCCTCTAACTCCATCCATGTTGTTGCAAATGGTAGGATTTGTTTTCTTCTTATGGCTGAATAATATTCCATTGTGTATATGTACCACACCTTCTTAATCCATTCATCTATTGATGGACACTTAGGTTGCTTCCATTTCTTGGCTATTGTAAATAGTGCTGCGATAAACATAGGGGTGCATCTGTCTTTTTGAAACTGGGCTGCAGCATTCTTAGGGTAAATTCCTAGGAGTCGGATTCCTGGGTCAAATGGTATTTCTATTTTGAGTTTTTTGAGGAACCTCCATACTGCTTTCCACAATGGTTGAACTAAATTGCATTCCCACCAGCAGTGTAGGAGGGTTCCCTTTTCTCCACATCCTCGCCAACATTTGTTGTTGTTTGTGTTTTGGATGTTGGCCATCCTCACTGGTGTGAGGTGATATCTCATTGTGGTTTAAATCTGCATTTCTCTGATGACCAGCGATGTGGAGCATCTTCTCATGTGCCTGTTGCCCATCTGAATTTCTTCTTTAGAGAAGTGTCTATTCATGTCCTCTGCCCATTTTTTAATTGGATTATTTGCTTTTTGTTTGTTAAGGTGCGTGAGTTCTTTATATATTTTGGATGTCAACCCCTTCTCAGATGCATCATTTATGAATATATTTTCCCATATTGTAGGATGTCTTTTTGTTCTACTGATGGTGTCCTTTGCTGTACAGAAGCTTTTCAGGTTGATATAGTCCCACTTGTTCATTTTTGCTTTTGTTTCCCTTGCCCGGGGGGATATGTTCATGAAGAAGTCGCTCATGTTTATGTCCAAGAGATTTTTGCCTATGTTTTTTTCTAAGAGTTTTATGGGTTCATGACTTACATTAAGGACTTTGATCCACCTTGAGTTTAACTTTGTGTATGGGGCTAGACAGTAGTCCAGTTTCATTCTCTTACATGTAGCTGTCCAGTTTTTCCAACACCAGCTGCTAAAGAGGCTGTCATCTCCCCATTGTATATCCAAGGCTCCTTTATCAAATATTAATTGGCTGTAAATGTTTGGATTAATGTTTGGATTTTCTATTCTGTTCCACTGGTCTGTGGGTCTGTTTTTGTGCCAGTACCAAATTGTCTTGATTACTATGGCTTTGTAGTAGAGTTTGAAGTCGGGGAGCGTAATTCCCCCTGTTTGATTCCTCCTTCTCAGAATTGCTTTGGCTATTCGGGGTCTTTTGTGGTTCCATATGAATTTTTGAGTTATTTGTTCCAGTTCATTGAAGAAAGCTGTTGGTAGTTTGATATGGATTGCATTGAATCTAGATTGCTTTAGGTAGTATAGCCATTTTGACAATATTTATTCTACCTAGCCAAGAGCATGGGATGCATTTCCATTTGTTAGTGTCGTCTTTAATTTCTCCTAGGAGTGTCTTGTAGTTTTCAGAGTACAGGTCCTTCACTTCCTTTGTTAGGTTTATTCCTAGGTATTTTATTCTTTTTGATGCAATTGTGAATGGAATTGTTTTTCTGATTTCTCTTTCTGTTAGTTCATCATTAGTGTATAGGAAAGCAACAGATTTCTGTGCCTTAATTTTGTGTCCTGCAACTTTGCTGAATTCAGATATTAGTTCTAGTAGTTTTGGAGTGGAGTTGTTAGGGTTTTTTATGTACAGTATCATATCATCTGCAAATAGTGACCATTTGACTTCTTCTTTACCAATCTTGATGCCTTTTATATCTTTGTTTTGTCTGATTGCCGTGGCTAGGACCTCCAGTACTATGTTGAATAACAGTGGAGAGAGTGGGCACCCCTGTCTTGTTCCCGATCTTACATGAAAAGCTTTCAACTTCTCGCTATTAAGTATGATGTTAGCTGTGGGTATGTCATATATAGCCTTTATGATGTTGAGGTACTTGCCATCTATACCCATTCTGTTGAGAGTTTTAATCAATAATGGATGCTGAATTTTGTCCAATGCTTTTTCAGCATCTATGGAGATGATCATGTGGTTTTTGTTCTTCTTTTTATTGATGTGGTGGATGATGTTCATGGATTTTCGAATGTTGTACCATCCTTGCATCCCTGGGATGAATCCCACTTGATCCTGGTGTATGATCCTCTTGACGTATTTTTGAATTCAGTTTGCTAATATTTTGTTGAGTATTTTTGCATCTACGTTCTTCAGGGATATTGGTCTGTAATTTTCCTTTTTGGTGAGGTCTTTGCCCGGTTTTGGTATTACAGTGATTCTGGCTTCATAGAAAGAGTTTGGAAGTATTCCCTCCTCTTCTATTTTTTGGAAAACTTTAAGGAGAATGGGTGTTATTTCTTCTCTATATGTCTGGTAGAATTCAGAGGTGAATCCATCAGGTCCGGGGGTTTTGTTCTTGGGTAGTTTTTTGATTACCGATTCAATTTCGTTGCTGGTGGTTGGTCTGTTTAGTTTTTCTGTTTCTTGCTTGGTCAGTCTTGGAAGGTTGTATTTTTCTAAGAAGTTGTCCATTTCTTCTAGGTTTTGCAGCTTGTTAGCATACAGATGCTCATAATATTCTCTTATAATTCTTTGTATATCTGTGGGGTCCGTCGTTATTCTGCCTTTCTCATTTCTGATTCTGTTTATGTGTGTAGATTCTCTTTTTCTCTTAATGAGTCTGGCTAGCGGTTTATCTATTTTATTTTTTCAAAGAACCAGCTCTTGGTTTCATTGATTTTTTCTATTGTTTTATTCTTCTCAATTTTATTTATTTCTTCTCTGATCTTTATTATGTCTCTCCTTCTGGTGACCTTGGGTCTCCTTTGTTCTTCTTTTTCCAATTTCAATAATTGTGTCTTTAGACTGTTCATTTGGAAATGCTCTTCCTTCTTTAAATAGGCCTGGATTGCAATATACTTTCCTCTTAGAGCTGCCTTCGCGGCGTCCCACAGAAGTTGTGGCTTTGTGTTGTTGTTGTCATTAGTGTCCATATATTCTTTGATTTCTGTCTTGATTTGGTTATTAACCCATTGATTAATTTGGAGAATGTTGTTAAGTCTCCATGTGTTTGTGAGCCTTTTTGATTTCTTTCTAAAATTTATTTCTAGTTTTATACCTTTGTGATCTGAGAAGTTGGTTGGTAGGATTTCAATATTTTTGAATTTACTGAGGTTCTTTTTGTGGCCTAGTATGTGGTCTATTCTGGAAAATGTTCCACGTGCACTTGAGAAGAATGTGTATCCTGCTGCTTTTCGGTGCAGAGTTCTGTAGATGTCTGTTAGGTCCATCTGTTCTAGTGTGTTGTTCAGTGCCTCTGTGTCTTTCCTTATTTTCTG